>JALMQS010000083.1:17700995-18009282 GCA_024734495.1 Forficula auricularia | reverse complement strand
AGAAACATTTTAAAAATCCACCACCATGTCACAAGTCAACGTTTTGTTTCATATGACTTTTTTAACTTTTCCAAATGCATCTCTTGCTTTCAAAAAACATCGTTTTTTTTGACGGTTCAGATAGTTTTTGACGATTTTCTCAAAAGTACTGAATCGATTTCGTTCAAAGAATTGAATTAAATTATTAATAATTAATTGTTTTATAATATTTATTAATTTCATAATAAAAAAAAAAATTCAACGGAGTTATTAGCTTTTTTCAAATTGCACTTCAAATAAACTACCCTTTGAAATGCAAATTTTTTATTAATAATTATTTTATATAAAAGATAAATGAAAATAACAAACAGATATGAAATTTCAATAGATTTGAATAAATATTTAATGAGGAAAAAAATAAAACTTTTTGCCATATCTAGTTGATTTGCACCCGGAGAGAAGAATTTGAATCTTTTTCATACAATTTCTTTGAAACTACAAAATTCTTAATCAAAATGAATTTTTCTTATATTATAAACATAATGTGAACCTTCAGATAGATTAAATCGATAAAATAAGATCGTTTTCTTTCTGATTTATAAATCATTTAGTCTATTTTATCAAGAGGCTGGGTCGCAAGTCACCCGGGATAAGCGAGTCATTTATTACGGTTTTCTACCTTTATACCATTTCCTTAAAAACTAATGAATCAATTTCGTTCAAAATTGAATATAATTATTAATAATCGATTGTTTTATAAGATTTATTAATTTCATATTTGTAAAAATTATTTCAAAGTAAAAATTAGCGTTTTTTTCAAATTAGACTTCAAATAAACTACCATTTATAATGCAAATATTCTAATAAAAACTATTTAAAACTATATAAAAGATAAAATAAATTATTTCATAGATATGGAATTTCAATAGATTTAATTGAATATGGGACGAGGAAAAAATTAAACCCTTTTGCCATTTCTAATCGACTCGCTGTGAAGAAACTGAATGTTTTCATTAAATTTCATTTAAACTACAAAATTCTTAATTGAAATTATATTTTCTTAAATTTGAATGATTACGTGTACCTTCACATAGATTAAATCAATAAAATAATATCGTTTTCTTTTTGATTTATAAATCTTTTAGTCTATTTTATGGTGAGGCTGACACACTCAACCCTCTCGGCACAGGGATCACGTCATTTCACCAATCAATATACCCTAGTGAAATATCTTTTAATATATTTAAATGTGAGAATATTTAATATAATAAAAAAATAAAATAATTTAAATATTCAATTATATGTACTATTTATATACATACTTAAACATCCGCAGGTTTGGCAAGCCCAAGATTCAGAGGGCAGGCAAAAGCTATTTTCATATTATTAGCATTAGCTAAATAATTTTATTATTAATTAAAGCCTTTAATTGAAATTATTTATTATTTTATTATATTGTTTTAAAAGCATAAGGTCTTGTGAATTTACTATTAATTGAAATTTATTAAATAAGATCGCTTTCTTTCTTAGGTATCGAGAGAGACTTCTCTCAAAATATTCGGTAGGGAAATCTCATACGAGTATATATGGAATTTCAAGAATTCTTTTTCTGATTAGTATAAATTCAGTAAATTACTCGTACCGTCTACAGTTTTGGAATAAATTCATCTTTTCTGATATTCAAATTTAATATTAATAAATATACGACTACAGCACTGGGACTGGTGACAAGGCTTGCTCCTGGGGCCCAGGACTAGGAATCCAATTATTATATTAGTAGTATCGAATAAATAATTATATTATTAAATAACATAATGCCTTAGGAGAATTTCATTCAAAAAGAAAACTTGATATTAATTTTTATATGATACTATTAAGTGTTTTATTAATTTTACGTTATCCAATGCGAAGCATGGGGAAAGTATTGTAATCGAGACTTCAAAGGGTCCTCAGGTAAAGACTACAGCACCCATGGACATGGAGGAATCGAGTTAAAATAAAAAAAACACGATTGATTCTCACCTAATACTTGAGGAATAAGAATTCTACATTGGATTTTTGACGTTTCGATTATTATTGGTAACCATTCCTGAAGACATGGAGGATTCGAGTTAAAATAAAAAATAGCGATTGATTCTTATCTAATACTAGAGGAATAACCTTATTGCAGTCCAGTTTGGATGTTTTGTCTGTTAATGGCAACCTCTACTGAAAACGTGGAAGAATCGACTTAAAATCAAAAAAATAAATTCTTGTTTGGTAAACAACTTAAGCTTGAGACCCCGGGGTAGAGACAAATTTTAAAAAAATTAATAAATAATATCGTAAATTAAAAATCTAGGTCGTTTGAGCAAACTCAACCAAATTTTGTATAAATAATCAGTGGGACCCCAGAAGTCTAAAAATGCAGAAACTAACCGTTCAAAATGGGGGGGGGGGGTAAAAAAATGAATATCTTGGCTCTTGTACCAAATTCAACCAAATTTTGTATACATAATCCGTGGGTCCCCAGAAATCTAATAATGCAAAAACTAACCGTCCAAAATGGGGTGGGGGGTGGAGGGTCAAAAAATGAAGATCTTTGCTCAACCAAATTTTGTATATATAATCAGTGGGTCCCCAGAAGTCTAAAAATGCAAAAACTAACCGTCCAAAATGGGGTGGCGGGTGGAGGGTCAAAAAATGAAAAATCGTTACTTCCAAAATTTGTCAAATCTACTAAAAAGTTTTTAACCCTTTGAGGTAAACCAATATATTATGTATATAATATAAGGACCTCTATTAAAGTACATTCAATTACAATAGGAAAAGTTATTATGAGAGAAATGTCTAAAATCAATAGTTTACGAGTTATAGAAATGTAAATAATTTTCAGTATAAAAATTCAAGCCCAATGAGTTGAACAATTGATTAAAAAAAAAATCACTCGAATTGAGAACCTCCTCCTTTTTTGAAGTCGGTTAATTATGAAATTTGGTTGATAGAAAAGATTTCAATAAAAAATTTCACATTCAATGTAATATCTAAAGCTGATTTTATTTTTGTAAAATAATGTTTAATGTTTAAACATCTCTAGTTATTTAAATAGTCATCGGAGGTAAGTCTACATACTGAACTTTCTTTTAGTAAATTAATTTATCAACATGTTTTTTCATTATAATTTTTTTATATGTAGAATACATAGGACATTAGAGGAATATTTATCCAACTTTCCACATAAATTTCACCTTTACTGCCTAACCCTTTGAGATACACAAATTTAGATAATAACATTTATTAAAGAAGATTTAATTTCCAAGATAAAAGTTCATATGAGTAAAATGTCTAAAATTAATAGTTTATGAGTTAAAAGATATTCCAATTTTTTAGAGTGAATGGACTTGAATCAATAACAAATAATGTATCTCTCTGATGGGGCCATATCCTCTCGATATAACGACCAAAAAAAATATAAATGAGAAAGAAATCGATCTTAATTTATCGATTTCATCTATTTCAAGGTTCACAGTAGGTATACAATATAAGAAATTAGCATTTTGACTAAGAATTTTGTAGTTTAAAAGAAATTGTATGAAAAGATTCAATTTCTTCTCTCCGGGAGCGAATCAACTAGAAATGGCAAAAAGTTTTATTTATTTTCTCATTAGATATTTATTCAAATTTATTGAAATTTCAAATCTCCCTGTTATTGTCATTTATCTTTTATAGAAAAAAATTACTATTATGAAATTTGCATTTTTAAGGGTAGTTTATTTGAACTCTAATTATAAAAAACGCTAATAACTCCGTTGAAATTTTTTTAAAAAATATAAAATTAATAGATATTATAGAAAAATTAATTATTAATAATGTAGTTCAATTTTGAACGAAATCGATTCAGCACTTTTTGAGAAAATGGTCAATAACACCGAAAACCCCCATGAAAGGCCGTTTTAGAAACATTTTAAAAATCCACCACCATGTCACAAGTCAACGTTTTGTTTCATATGACTTTTTTAACTTTTCCAAATGCATCTCTTGCTTTCAAAAAACATCGTTTTTTTGACGGTTCAGATAGTTTTTGACGATTTTCTCAAAAAGTACTGAATCGATTTCGTTAAAAATTGAATTAAATTATTAATAATTAATTGTTTTATAATATTTATTAATTTCATAATAAAAAAAAAAATTCAACGGAGTTATTAGCTTTTTTTCAAATTGCACTTCAAATAAACTACCCTTTGAAATGCAAATTTTTTATTAATAATTATTTTATATAAAAGATAAATGAAAATAACAAACAGATATGAAATTTCAATAGATTTGAATAAATATTTAATGAGGAAAAAAATAAAACTTTTTGCCATATCTAGTTGATTTGCACCCGGAGAGAAGAATTTGAATCTTTTTCATACAATTTCTTTGAAACTACAAAATTCTTAATCAAAATGAATTTTTCTTATATTATAAACATAATGTGAACCTTCAGATAGATTAAATCGATAAAATAAGATCGTTTTCTTTCTGATTTATAAATCATTTAGTCTATTTTATCAAGAGGCTGGGTCGCAAGTCACCCGGGATAAGCGAGTCATTTATTACGGTTTTCTACCTTTATACCATTTCCTTAAAAACTAATGAATCAATTTCGTTCAAAATTGAATATAATTATTAATAATCGATTGTTTTATAAGATTTATTAATTTCATATTTGTAAAAATTATTTCAAAGTAAAAATTAGCGTTTTTTTCAAATTAGACTTCAAATAAACTACCATTTATAATGCAAATATTCTAATAAAAACTATTTAAAACTATATAAAAGATAAAATAAATTATTTCATAGATATGGAATTTCAATAGATTTAATTGAATATGGGACGAGGAAAAAATTAAACCCTTTTGCCATTTCTAATCGACTCGCTGTGAAGAAACTGAATGTTTTCATTAAATTTCATTTAAACTACAAAATTCTTAATTGAAATTATATTTTCTTAAATTTGAATGATTACGTGTACCTTCACATAGATTAAATCAATAAAATAATATCGTTTTCTTTTTGATTTATAAATCTTTTAGTCTATTTTATGGTGAGGCTGACACACTCAACCCTCTCGGCACAGGGATCACGTCATTTCACCAATCAATATACCCTAGTGAAATATCTTTTAATATATTTAAATGTGAGAATATTTAATATAATAAAAAAATAAAATAATTTAAATATTCAATTATATGTACTATTTATATACATACTTAAACATCCGCAGGTTTGGCAAGCCCAAGATTCAGAGGGCAGGCAAAAGCTATTTTCATATTATTAGCATTAGCTAAATAATTTTATTATTAATTAAAGCCTTTAATTGAAATTATTTATTATTTTATTATATTGTTTTAAAAGCATAAGGTCTTGTGAATTTACTATTAATTGAAATTTATTAAATAAGATCGCTTTCTTTCTTAGGTATCGAGAGAGACTTCTCTCAAAATATTCGGTAGGGAAATCTCATACGAGTATATATGGAATTTCAAGAATTCTTTTTCTGATTAGTATAAATTCAGTAAATTACTCGTACCGTCTACAGTTTTGGAATAAATTCATCTTTTCTGATATTCAAATTTAATATTAATAAATATACGACTACAGCACTGGGACTGGTGACAAGGCTTGCTCCTGGGGCCCAGGACTAGGAATCCAATTATTATATTAGTAGTATCGAATAAATAATTATATTATTAAATAACATAATGCCTTAGGAGAATTTCATTCAAAAAGAAAACTTGATATTAATTTTTATATGATACTATTAAGTGTTTTATTAATTTTACGTTATCCAATGCGAAGCATGGGGAAAGTATTGTAATCGAGACTTCAAAGGGTCCTCAGGTAAAGACTACAGCACCCATGGACATGGAGGAATCGAGTTAAAATAAAAAAAACACGATTGATTCTCACCTAATACTTGAGGAATAAGAATTCTACATTGGATTTTTGACGTTTCGATTATTATTGGTAACCATTCCTGAAGACATGGAGGATTCGAGTTAAAATAAAAAATAGCGATTGATTCTTATCTAATACTAGAGGAATAACCTTATTGCAGTCCAGTTTGGATGTTTTGTCTGTTAATGGCAACCTCTACTGAAAACGTGGAAGAATCGACTTAAAATCAAAAAAATAAATTCTTGTTTGGTAAACAACTTAAGCTTGAGACCCCGGGGTAGAGACAAATTTTAAAAAAATTAATAAATAATATCGTAAATTAAAAATCTAGGTCGTTTGAGCAAACTCAACCAAATTTTGTATAAATAATCAGTGGGACCCCAGAAGTCTAAAAATGCAGAAACTAACCGTTCAAAATGGGGGGGGGGGGTAAAAAAATGAATATCTTGGCTCTTGTACCAAATTCAACCAAATTTTGTATACATAATCCGTGGGTCCCCAGAAATCTAATAATGCAAAAACTAACCGTCCAAAATGGGGTGGGGGGTGGAGGGTCAAAAAATGAAGATCTTTGCTCAACCAAATTTTGTATATATAATCAGTGGGTCCCCAGAAGTCTAAAAATGCAAAAACTAACCGTCCAAAATGGGGTGGCGGGTGGAGGGTCAAAAAATGAAAAATCGTTACTTCCAAAATTTGTCAAATCTACTAAAAAGTTTTTAACCCTTTGAGGTAAACCAATATATTATGTATATAATATAAGGACCTCTATTAAAGTACATTCAATTACAATAGGAAAAGTTATTATGAGAGAAATGTCTAAAATCAATAGTTTACGAGTTATAGAAATGTAAATAATTTTCAGTATAAAAATTCAAGCCCAATGAGTTGAACAATTGATTAAAAAAAAAATCACTCGAATTGAGAACCTCCTCCTTTTTTGAAGTCGGTTAATTATGAAATTTGGTTGATAGAAAAGATTTCAATAAAAAATTTCACATTCAATGTAATATCTAAAGCTGATTTTATTTTTGTAAAATAATGTTTAATGTTTAAACATCTCTAGTTATTTAAATAGTCATCGGAGGTAAGTCTACATACTGAACTTTCTTTTAGTAAATTAATTTATCAACATGTTTTTTCATTATAATTTTTTTATATGTAGAATACATAGGACATTAGAGGAATATTTATCCAACTTTCCACATAAATTTCACCTTTACTGCCTAACCCTTTGAGATACACAAATTTAGATAATAACATTTATTAAAGAAGATTTAATTTCCAAGATAAAAGTTCATATGAGTAAAATGTCTAAAATTAATAGTTTATGAGTTAAAAGATATTCCAATTTTTTAGAGTGAATGGACTTGAATCAATAACAAATAATTTATCTCTCTGATGGGGCCATATCCTCTCGATATAACGACCAAAAAAAATATAAATGAGAAAGAAATCGATCTTAATTTATCGATTTCATCTATTTCAAGGTTCACAGTAGGTATACAATATAAGAAATTAGCATTTTGACTAAGAATTTTGTAGTTTAAAAGAAATTGTATGAAAAGATTCAATTTCCTCTCTCCGGGAGCGAATCAACTAGAAATGGCAAAAAGTTTTATTTATTTTCTCATTAGATATTTATTCAAATCTATTGAAATTTCAAATCTCCCTGTTATTGTCATTTATCTTTTATAGAAAAAAATTACTATTATGAAATTTGCATTTTTAAGGGTAGTTTATTTGAACTCCAATTATAAAAAACGCTAATAACTCCGTTGAAATTTTTTTAAAAAATATAAAATTAATAGATATTATAGAAAAATTAATTATTAATAATGTAGTTCAATTTTGAACGAAATCGATTCAGTACTTTTTGAGAAAATGGTCAATAACACCGAAAACCCCCATGAAAGGCCGTTTTAGAAACATTTTAAAAATCCACCACCATGTCACAAGTCAACGTTTTGTTTCATATGACTTTTTTAACTTTTCCAAATGCATCTCTTGCTTTCAAAAAACATCGTTTTTTTGACGGTTCAGATAGTTTTTGACGATTTTCTCAAAAAGCACTGAATCGATTTCGTTAAAAATTGAATTAAATTATTAATAATTAATTGTTTTATAATATTTATTAATTTCATAATAAAAAAAAATTCAACGGAGTTATTATCTTTTTTTCAAATTGCACTTCAAATAAACTACCCTTTGAAATGCAAATTTTTTATTAATAATTATTTTATATAAAAGATAAATGGAAATAACAAACAGATATGAAATTTCAATAGATTTGAATAAATATTTAATGAGGAAAAAAATAAAACTTTTTTTGCCATATCTAGGCTGATTTGCACCCGGAGAAGAATTTGAATCTTTTTCGTACAATTTCTTTGAAATCTACAAAATTCTTTAATCAAAATGAATTTTTCTTATATTATAAACATAATGTGAACCTTCAGATAGATGAAATCGATAAAATAAGATCGCTTTCTTTCCGATCTATAAATCATTTAGTCTATTTTATCAAGAGGCTGGGTCGCAAGTCACCCGGGATAAGCGAGTCATTTTAGTCCGGGAGCTAGCAACGTCGGGAAAACAAGAATTTTAGGTCAGCTGATTTTTTGATATGTCGTTTCTTTTGCTATTTCGGTTAGGGTCTGGGCCATCTGGCTGGCGGTAGTAGTTGCGTTTACTTCTGCGCATCCAATTTGTACAGGTAATAATACTAACTTTTGAAAGAATTTTAAGAAGGCTAATTTTTAATATTTTATCTTTAGATAGGTTTAACAAACATCCATCTCTTATTGCCAGACGTTTTTATCGTTGCTAATAATGTCCCAGACGCGATTTTTTATTGATTAAAAATCAAAAATTTTAAGTATTTTAGTACGTCAGTCATTTTAATATTATGTTATTTAAGTGTGAAAAAACCTAAAATTAATTTGCCAGACACTTATTCAGTTGTTAAAACAAGAATCAGAACGAGAAAGTCCAGTATGATGCTACTAGTCAGAGATAGACGGTTGCAGAATAGATTGCTGAGAACAAGATAGAAAACCATTACAGAAGTTCAAGTTTCAATGATGAAATTTTAACATGAAAAATAAAATATCTACCTGGCCCAAAAATAGATAATAATAGGATACAAAAGAGTTCAATTGAAAGTTTTTGCCGAGAGTAGCTGAATTTTTATATATTGAAGGAGACAATAAAAGAGTGTGTCTTCTGCTGGAATTATAAATTTTATTTATTTATAACGAGACTTCTTCTGCTTTCGCCATTCATTTACATTCCTCTACTCATTCGGCCTCTATTAATAATCCTATTCCTATTCATTTGAAAGAAAGGCCTTAGGTTGGATCTTTTGGAGTCCACAGAAATTAAAAGAGCCTTTCAAATAATAGTAACATCCTTTAATCGATGAGTGCGGACTATCTCACATGATGATTGAGAGCAAAATCATCGCGCTTCGGGGTCTGTAAATGGAATAATTGGAGGTAAACACTTTAATCGTTGCAAACGTCTGCATCCATTAATGGCATTAGGTTTACAAATGTTACATTTCGATCAATTTTTTAAAAAGCAAGAATGTTGAACACGATTTCTTGAAAGGACAAATTTATGAAGATCTTCTAGAATATCAGGACAAAAAGATAACGCCATCATCATCAACTACAGATTTGTTACCAAAAAGAAATATTATTGCAGCTGCTTGCTTCTTATGAAAGATACTTTTTTTTTTTTTTTTTTTTTTTTTTTTTTTTTTTTTTTTTTTTTTTTTTTTACGTTGTGAAGACAGAGACAAGGTTTTAATGGGAAAACTGCACAGTTTTATATGAACTATATTCAACTAATTAGCTACTACATAAACCTTTCGAGAAGCATACGTATGGGTGACTTTCAAATGTTTAAGTATGTCATTCCGAAAATGGCAAATTTATTTTTCATTTTAAATCAACCAAACTACGCTCGATATTGTGTGAAATATTCAGATAATTTGAATAATGTCAGCGAAACCCACCCAGGTCTGGAAAGTGATTTTATTAAAGGATGTTTTGGAGTCAAAAGAACCGATAAGCCATTCTCAAGAATACCAATAGATCTCACACTGGAACAAACAATAAATGCTGATGCAGCTAAACGTCTTTGTGGAATTGCACATTTTACTAATTCCATTGCTGCACGTCAACGTTGGGCGAAAAGCCACAGTATAAGAGCAGCTCTGATTTCTCATGTATTGGATGTTTGTGGTTTAAGATGCTTACAAGATGTGACGGCAGACTTACAACCTAATAGAATTAAAATCTACGGGAAACAAATTGCCGAATTCGTTGAAATTCTGGAGAAAAATTGTAATCCATTTGATCCCAATTTGAATAAAGAAAATCTTTATAATATTGCGACTTCAAAGCCTGTTTCTCCGGAAGTAGCTGATTTTTTGATAAATATTGAAGAAAATGGCGAGGACTTAAGAAACCAGTTTATCAGTGAATGTGCTGAAGATGAGAGCAGATTTGATAGACCAATTAAAAAAAATCGAGTGCTTAATTTTGCGGAAGCTCCAAAAAGAAGAAGCTAACTCTTGTAAATAAAGTTGTTGAACTTCGAATGCAAAGAGATTTATTTGGTCGAATGTTGGGTATTTCTCTTACTCACAAGGTTGATATTGAGAAAGTTTTATCATTTCCACTTACGCCGATGCCAACGTCAATGTGCCATCCAGATGGTTCAATTTGTAAAACCGATAAAGCACAATTAGCAAAATTGATAGAAAAGAAATTGGGAAACAGGATGAATCAACCACCGTCATCTTTTGATATAAGTATCGTTGATGGTATTTTTATGTTACATCTCATGAAAGATGTGCCTCAAACCTTTGATGGTATATCAAAAAAATTCCTCAATTCGATCTCGCAATTTAAATCTACTCGTATAGATATTGTATTTGATCAATACTTTTCACCTTCCATTAAAGATTGTGAACGTTCAAGGCGAGATGAATCGACCAGCCCAGTATCAATCGGGCCTAATCAAATTCGGCCACATAATTTCGCATCAGAACTTAAAAACATACAATTTAAAAAAGCTCTAGTTAACTTTTTTATTGATCACTGGGCTAGTGATGACATGTTACCTTTCATAGGTAATAAAACTATTTACGTTAGTTTCGACAAATGTTATTCGTATAGAGTGTTAAATAACATAGTTATTAGAAGTACTGAAGAATCATTATCATGTGGAGAACACGAAGAAGCCGATTCTCGGATTATTTTTCATATTTGTCAAGTCAATTTTAACGCAGAAGTTGTTATACGCTGTTCTGACTCTGATATCTTAATTATTCTCCTGGGAAATATGGATCATGTGGACGCTTCTTTGAAAATTTGGATGAATATGGGCGTAGGAAATAATCAGCGATACATTAACGTTAATGAATTATACCAAATCCTTGGTGAATCTTTGTCTAAAGCTTTACCATGCTTCCACGCAATCACAGGGTGTGATTACACGCCAGCATTCTTACGAAAAGGTAAAGTGAGGCCTTTTAAATTGTTGGAGAAATCTAAAGAGTACCAATTAGCTTTTGAAAACATTATTACGGATGACGAAGCAGTACTTGAAACTACATATGTGACCCTTGAGAAATTTATTTGTCAAATGTATGGAGTTCGTCACTCTTCGAATGTCAATGATGTCCGATTTCATTTGTTCTCAAGTACCTATCAGTCAAAAAATCCGATGAAAATTTTGAAAAAAAATTTCGAAACTTCGACTCATCAAGTTTGCCACCCTGCAAAGCGGAATTGCAACAGCATTTATTGAGGGTTCGCTATGTGACAAAACTTTGGAGAAATGCTCACTTAAAACATCCAACATCCTTATCCCCAGTTGCTTCCGGTTGGACCATCAACGATGATAGGTACGATTTTGTCTGGTTTGTAGGAGAGCAATTACCATCATCAGTTGCAGATATTATTATACAAAGTAAGTATGAAATAGAATATCTATTAATAATAACTATAATATTATATAACGAATGAAAAATATCACACTAATGTTAATTTGGTTGTTGTTACAGATGATAAAATATTAGAAGACAACAACGATGCCCAAGATGATGATATCAATAATTCTGATAATGAGAGTGACGACGATGACGGTGATTATGAAGATGCATCCTTCTTTTGTGACAGTATTATAGAATGAAAAAACTTTAATTTTTTGTAATTCACGTGTGGCGACCAGAGTATTTCAAATAAAAAAAAATTTGAACCTTTAATAATGCATTTTTAATTTCTGGGTTTCTAATTCAGTATTATTCTAATTTTATTTTATTTTTCATGTTAAAATTTCATCATTGAAACTTGAACTTCTGTAATGGTTTTCTATCTTGTTCTCAGCAATCTATTCTGCAACCGTCTATCTCTGACTAGTAGCATTATACTGAACTTTCTCGTTCTGATTCTTGTTTTAACAACTGAATAAGTGTCTGGCAAATTAATTTTAGGTTTTTTCACACTTAAATAACATAATATTAAAATGACTGACGTACTAAAATACTTAAAATTTTTGATTTTTAATCAATAAAAAATCGCGTCTGGGACATTATTAGCAACGATAAAAACGTCTGGCAATAAGAGATGGATGTTTGTTAAACCTATCTAAAGATAAAATATTAAAAATTAGCCTTCTTAAAATTCTTTCAAAAGTTAGTATTATTACCTGTACAAATTGGATGCGCAGAAGTAAACGCAACTACTACCGCCAGCCAGATGGCCCAGACCCTAACCGAAATAGCAAAAGAAACGACATATCAAAAAATCAGCTGACCTAAAATGATCGCTCGAAAACGTTGCTAGCTCCTATACTATTTATTACGGTTTTCTACCTTTATACCATTTCCTTAAAAACTAATGAATCAATTTCGTTCAAAATTGAATATAATTATTAATAATCGATTGTTTTATAAGATTTATTAATTTCATATTTGTAAAAATTATTTCAAAGTAAAAATTAGCGTTTTTTTCAAATTAGACTTCAAATAAACTACCATTTATAATGCAAATATTCTAATAAAAACTATTTAAAACTATATAAAAGATAAAATAAATTATTTCATAGATATGGAATTTCAATAGATTTAATTGAATATGGGACGAGGAAAAAATTAAACCCTTTTGCCATTTCTAATCGACTCGCTGTGAAGAAACTGAATGTTTTCATTAAATTTCATTTAAACTACAAAATTCTTAATTGAAATTATATTTTCTTAAATTTGAATGATTACGTGTACCTTCACATAGATTAAATCAATAAAATAATATCGTTTTCTTTTTGATTTATAAATCTTTTAGTCTATTTTATGGTGAGGCTGACACACTCAACCCTCTCGGCACAGGGATCACGTCATTTCACCAATCAATATACCCTAGTGAAATATCTTTTAATATATTTAAATGTGAGAATATTTAATATAATAAAAAAATAAAATAATTTAAATATTCAATTATATGTACTATTTATATACATACTTAAACATCCGCAGGTTTGGCAAGCCCAAGATTCAGAGGGCAGGCAAAAGCTATTTTCATATTATTAGCATTAGCTAAATAATTTTATTATTAATTAAAGCCTTTAATTGAAATTATTTATTATTTTATTATATTGTTTTAAAAGCATAAGGTCTTGTGAATTTACTATTAATTGAAATTTATTAAATAAGATCGCTTTCTTTCTTAGGTATCGAGAGAGACTTCTCTCAAAATATTCGGTAGGGAAATCTCATACGAGTATATATGGAATTTCAAGAATTCTTTTTCTGATTAGTATAAATTCAGTAAATTACTCGTACCGTCTACAGTTTTGGAATAAATTCATCTTTTCTGATATTCAAATTTAATATTAATAAATATACGACTACAGCACTGGGACTGGTGACAAGGCTTGCTCCTGGGGCCCAGGACTAGGAATCCAATTATTATATTAGTAGTATCGAATAAATAATTATATTATTAAATAACATAATGCCTTAGGAGAATTTCATTCAAAAAGAAAACTTGATATTAATTTTTATATGATACTATTAAGTGTTTTATTAATTTTACGTTATCCAATGCGAAGCATGGGGAAAGTATTGTAATCGAGACTTCAAAGGGTCCTCAGGTAAAGACTACAGCACCCATGGACATGGAGGAATCGAGTTAAAATAAAAAAAACACGATTGATTCTCACCTAATACTTGAGGAATAAGAATTCTACATTGGATTTTTGACGTTTCGATTATTATTGGTAACCATTCCTGAAGACATGGAGGATTCGAGTTAAAATAAAAAATAGCGATTGATTCTTATCTAATACTAGAGGAATAACCTTATTGCAGTCCAGTTTGGATGTTTTGTCTGTTAATGGCAACCTCTACTGAAAACGTGGAAGAATCGACTTAAAATCAAAAAAATAAATTCTTGTTTGGTAAACAACTTAAGCTTGAGACCCCGGGGTAGAGACAAATTTTAAAAAAATTAATAAATAATATCGTAAATTAAAAATCTAGGTCGTTTGAGCAAACTCAACCAAATTTTGTATAAATAATCAGTGGGACCCCAGAAGTCTAAAAATGCAGAAACTAACCGTTCAAAATGGGGGGGGGGGTAAAAAAATGAATATCTTGGCTCTTGTACCAAATTCAACCAAATTTTGTATACATAATCCGTGGGTCCCCAGAAATCTAATAATGCAAAAACTAACCGTCCAAAATGGGGTGGGGGGTGGAGGGTCAAAAAATGAAGATCTTTGCTCAACCAAATTTTGTATATATAATCAGTGGGTCCCCAGAAGTCTAAAAATGCAAAAACTAACCGTCCAAAATGGGGTGGCGGGTGGAGGGTCAAAAAATGAAAAATCGTTACTTCCAAAATTTGTCAAATCTACTAAAAAGTTTTTAACCCTTTGAGGTAAACCAATATATTATGTATATAATATAAGGACCTCTATTAAAGTACATTCAATTACAATAGGAAAAGTTATTATGAGAGAAATGTCTAAAATCAATAGTTTACGAGTTATAGAAATGTAAATAATTTTCAGTATAAAAATTCAAGCCCAATGAGTTGAACAATTGATTAAAAAAAAAAATCACTCGAATTGAGAACCTCCTCCTTTTTTGAAGTCGGTTAATTATGAAATTTGGTTGATAGAAAAGATTTCAATAAAAAATTTCACATTCAATGTAATATCTAAAGCTGATTTTATTTTTGTAAAATAATGTTTAATGTTTAAACATCTCTAGTTATTTAAATAGTCATCGGAGGTAAGTCTACATACTGAACTTTCTTTTAGTAAATTAATTTATCAACATGTTTTTTCATTATAATTTTTTTATATGTAGAATACATAGGACATTAGAGGAATATTTATCCAACTTTCCACATAAATTTCACCTTTACTGCCTAACCCTTTGAGATACACAAATTTAGATAATAACATTTATTAAAGAAGATTTAATTTCCAAGATAAAAGTTCATATGAGTAAAATGTCTAAAATTAATAGTTTATGAGTTAAAAGATATTCCAATTTTTTAGAGTGAATGGACTTGAATCAATAACAAATAATGTATCTCTCTGATGGGGCCATATCCTCTCGATATAACGACCAAAAAAAATATAAATGAGAAAGAAATCGATCTTAATTTATCGATTTCATCTATTTCAAGGTTCACAGTAGGTATACAATATAAGAAATTAGCATTTTGACTAAGAATTTTGTAGTTTAAAAGAAATTGTATGAAAAGATTCAATTTCTTCTCTCCGGGAGCGAATCAACTAGAAATGGCAAAAAGTTTTATTTATTTTCTCATTAGATATTTATTCAAATTTATTGAAATTTCAAATCTCCCTGTTATTGTCATTTATCTTTTATAGAAAAAAATTACTATTATGAAATTTGCATTTTTAAGGGTAGTTTATTTGAACTCTAATTATAAAAAACGCTAATAACTCCGTTGAAATTTTTTTAAAAAATATAAAATTAATAGATATTATAGAAAAATTAATTATTAATAATGTAGTTCAATTTTGAACGAAATCGATTCAGTACTTTTTGAGAAAATGGTCAATAACACCGAAAACCCCCATGAAAGGCCGTTTTAGAAACATTTTAAAAATCCACCACCATGTCACAAGTCAACGTTTTGTTTCATATGACTTTTTTAACTTTTCCAAATGCATCTCTTGCTTTCAAAAAACATCGTTTTTTTGACGGTTCAGATAGTTTTTGACGATTTTCTCAAAAAGTACTGAATCGATTTCGTTAAAAATTGAATTAAATTATTAATAATTAATTGTTTTATAATATTTATTAATTTCATAATAAAAAAAAAATTCAACGGAGTTATTAGCTTTTTTTCAAATTGCACTTCAAATAAACTACCCTTTGAAATGCAAATTTTTTATTAATAATTATTTTATATAAAAGATAAATGAAAATAACAAACAGATATGAAATTTCAATAGATTTGAATAAATATTTAATGAGGAAAAAAATAAAACTTTTTGCCATATCTAGTTGATTTGCACCCGGAGAGAAGAATTTGAATCTTTTCATACAATTTCTTTGAAACTACAAAATTCTTAATCAAAATGAATTTTTCTTATATTATAAACATAATGTGAACCTTCAGATAGATTAAATCGATAAAATAAGATCGTTTTCTTTCTGATTTATAAATCATTTAGTCTATTTTATCAAGAGGCTGGGTCGCAAGTCACCCGGGATAAGCGAGTCATTTATTACGGTTTTCTACCTTTATACCATTTCCTTAAAAACTAATGAATCAATTTCGTTCAAAATTGAATATAATTATTAATAATCGATTGTTTTATAAGATTTATTAATTTCATATTTGTAAAAATTATTTCAAAGTAAAAATTAGCGTTTTTTTCAAATTAGACTTCAAATAAACTACCATTTATAATGCAAATATTCTAATAAAAACTATTTAAAACTATATAAAAGATAAAATAAATTATTTCATAGATATGGAATTTCAATAGATTTAATTGAATATGGGACGAGGAAAAAATTAAACCCTTTTGCCATTTCTAATCGACTCGCTGTGAAGAAACTGAATGTTTTCATTAAATTTCATTTAAACTACAAAATTCTTAATTGAAATTATATTTTCTTAAATTTGAATGATTACGTGTACCTTCACATAGATTAAATCAATAAAATAATATCGTTTTCTTTTTGATTTATAAATCTTTTAGTCTATTTTATGGTGAGGCTGACACACTCAACCCTCTCGGCACAGGGATCACGTCATTTCACCAATCAATATACCCTAGTGAAATATCTTTTAATATATTTAAATGTGAGAATATTTAATATAATAAAAAAATAAAATAATTTAAATATTCAATTATATGTACTATTTATATACATACTTAAACATCCGCAGGTTTGGCAAGCCCAAGATTCAGAGGGCAGGCAAAAGCTATTTTCATATTATTAGCATTAGCTAAATAATTTTATTATTAATTAAAGCCTTTAATTGAAATTATTTATTATTTTATTATATTGTTTTAAAAGCATAAGGTCTTGTGAATTTACTATTAATTGAAATTTATTAAATAAGATCGCTTTCTTTTCTTAGGTATCGAGAGAGACTTCTCTCAAAATATTCGGTAGGGAAATCTCATACGAGTATATATGGAATTTCAAGAATTCTTTTTCTGATTAGTATAAATTCAGTAAATTACTCGTACCGTCTACAGTTTTGGAATAAATTCATCTTTTCTGATATTCAAATTTAATATTAATAAATATACGACTACAGCACTGGGACTGGTGACAAGGCTTGCTCCTGGGGCCCAGGACTAGGAATCCAATTATTATATTAGTAGTATCGAATAAATAATTATATTATTAAATAACATAATGCCTTAGGAGAATTTCATTCCAAAAAGAAAACTTGATATTAATTTTTATATGATACTATTAAGTGTTTTATTAATTTTACGTTATCCAATGCGAAGCATGGGGAAAGTATTGTAATCGAGACTTCAAAGGGTCCTCAGGTAAAGACTACAGCACCCATGGACATGGAGGAATCGAGTTAAAATAAAAAAAACACGATTGATTCTCACCTAATACTTGAGGAATAAGAATTCTTCATTGGATTTTTGACGTTTCGATTATTATTGGTAACCATTCCTGAAGACATGGGAGGATTCGAGTTAAAATAAAAAATAGCGATTGATTCTTATCTAATACTAGAGGAATAACCTTATTGCAGTCCAGTTTGGATGTTTTGTCTGTTAATGGCAACACTCTACTGAAAACGTGGAAGAATCGACTTAAAATCAAAAAAATAAATTCTAGTTTGGTAAACAACTTAAGCTTGAGGCCCCGGGGTAGAGACAAATTTTAAAAAAATTAATAAATAATATCGTAAATTAAAAATCTGAGGTCGTTTGAGCAAACTCAACCAAATTTTGTATAAATAATCAGTTGGGACCCCAGAAGTCTAAAAATGCAGAAACTAACCGTTCAAAATGGGGGGGGGGTAAAAAAATGAATATCTTGGCTCTTGTGCCAAATTCAACTTTTTCTGATTAGTATAAATTCAGTAAATTACTCGTACCGTCTACAGTTTTGGAATAAATTCATCTTTTCTGATATTCAAATTTAATATTAATAAATATACGACTACAGCACTGGGACTGGTGACAAGGCTTGCTCCTGGGGCCCAGGACTAGGAATCCAATTATTATATTAGTAGTATCGAATAAATAATTATATTATTAAATAACATAATGCCTTAGGAGAATTTCATTCAAAAAGAAAACTTGATATTAATTTTTATATGATACTATTAAGTGTTTTATTAATTTTACGTTATCCAATGCGAAGCATGGGGAAAGTATTGTAATCGAGACTTCAAAGGGTCCTCAGGTAAAGACTACAGCACCCATGGACATGGAGGAATCGAGTTAAAATAAAAAAAACACGATTGATTCTCACCTAATACTTGAGGAATAAGAATTTTACATTGGATTTTTTGACGTTTCGATTATTATTGGTAACCAATCCTGAAGACATGGAGGATTCGAGTTAAAATAAAAAATAGCGATTGATTCTTATCTAATACTAGAGGAATAAATAACCTTATTGCAGTCCAGTTTGGATGTTTTGTCTGTTAATGGCAACCTCTACTGAAAACGTGGAAGAATCGACTTAAAATCAAAAAAATAAATTCTTGTTTGGTAAACAACTTAAGCTTGAGACCCCGGGGTAGAGACAAATTTTAAAAAAATTAATAAATAATATCGTAAATTAAAAATCTAGGTCGTTTGAGCAAACTCAACCAAATTTTGTATAAATAATCAGTGGGACCCCAGAAGTCTAAAAATGCAGAAACTAACCGTCCAAAATGGGGTGGGGGGTGGAGGGGTCAAAAAATGAAGATCTTTGCTCAACCAAATTTTGTATATATAATCAGTGGGTCCCCAGAAGTCTAAAAATGCAAAAACTAACCGTCCAAAATGGGGTGGCGGGTGGAGGGTCAAAAAATGAAAAATCGTTACTTCCAAAATTTGTCAAATCTACTAAAAAGTTTTTAACCCTTTGAGGTAAACCAATATATTATGTATATAATATAAGGACCTCTATTAAAGTACATTCAATTACAATAGGAAAAGTTATTATGAGAGAAATGTCTAAAATCAATAGTTTACGAGTTATAGAAATGTAAATAATTTTCAGTATAAAAATTCAAGCCCAATGAGTTGAACAATTGATTAAAAAAAAAATCACTCGAATTGAGAACCTCCTCCTTTTTTGAAGTCGGTTAATTATGAAATTTGGTTGATAGAAAAGATTTCAATAAAAAATTTCACATTCAATGTAATATCTAAAGCTGATTTTATTTTTGTAAAATAATGTTTAATGTTTAAACATCTCTAGTTATTTAAATAGTCATCGGAGGTAAGTCTACATACTGAACTTTCTTTTAGTAAATTAATTTATCAACATGTTTTTTCATTATAATTTTTTTATATGTAGAATACATAGGACATTAGAGGAATATTTATCCAACTTTCCACATAAATTTCACCTTTACTGCCTAACCCTTTGAGATACACAAATTTAGATAATAACATTTATTAAAGAAGATTTAATTTCCAAGATAAAAGTTCATATGAGTAAAATGTATAAAATTAATAGTTTATGAGTTAAAAGATATTCCAATTTTTTAGAGTGAATGGACTTGAATCAATAACAAATAATGTATCTCTCTGATGGGGCCATATCCTCTCGATATAACGACCAAAAAAAATATAAATGAGAAAGAAATCGATCTTAATTTATCGATTTCATCTATTTCAAGGTTCACAGTAGGTATACAATATAAGAAATTAGCATTTTGACTAAGAATTTTGTAGTTTAAAAGAAATTGTATGAAAAGATTCAATTTCTTCTCTCCGGGAGCGAATCAACTAGAAATGGCAAAAAGTTTTATTTATTTTCTCATTAGATATTTATTCAAATTTATTGAAATTTCAAATCTCCCTGTTATTGTCATTTATCTTTTATAGAAAAAAATTACTATTATGAAATTTGCATTTTTAAGGGTAGTCTATTTGAACTCTAATTATAAAAAACGCTAATAACTCCGTTGAAATTTTTTTAAAAAATATAAAATTAATAGATATTATAGAAAAATTAATTATTAATAATGTAGTTCAATTTTGAACGAAATCGATTCAGTACTTTTTGAGAAAATGGTCAATAACACCGAAAACCCCCATGAAAGGCCGTTTTAGAAACATTTTAAAAATCCACCACCATGTCACAAGTCAACGTTTTGTTTCATATGACTTTTTTAACTTTTCCAAATGCATCTCTTGCTTTCAAAAAACATCGTTTTTTTGACGGTTCAGATAGTTTTTGACGATTTTCTCAAAAAGTACTGAATCGATTTCGTTAAAAATTGAATTAAATTATTAATAATGAATTGTTTTATAATATTTATTAATTTCAAATTTTTAAAAAAATTTTCGACGGAGTTATTACCGTTTTTAAAATTGGACTTCGAATAAACTACCCTTCAAAATGCAAATTTCTTAATAATAATTATTTGATATAAAAGATAAATGAAAATAACACACAGATATGAAATTTCAATAGATTTGAATAAATATTTAATGAGGAAAAAAATAAAACTCTTTGCCATTTCTAGTTGATTTGCACCCGGAGAGAAGAATTTGAATCTTTTCATACAATTTCTTTTAAACTTCAAAATTCTTAATCAAAATGAATTTTTCTTATATTATAAACATAATGTGAACCTTCAGATAGATGAAATCGATCAAATAAGATCGTTTTCTTTCTGATTTATAAATTTTTAGTCTATTTTATCAAGAGGCTGTGTCGCAAGTCTCCAGGCATCAGCGGGTCATTTGTTACTATTTTCTAAAATTTTAGCATTTTCTTAAAAACTAATGAATCAATTTCGTTCAAAACTGAATATAATTATTAATAATCGATTGTTTTATAATATTTAATAATTTCATATTTTTAAAAATTATTTCAAAGTAGTAATTAGAGTTTTTTCAAATTAGCCTTCAAATAAACTACCCTTTATAATGAAAATATTCTAATAAAAACTATTTGATATAAAAGATAAAAGAAAATATTTCATAGATATGGAATTTCAATAGATTTAATTGAATATGGGACCAGGAAAAAATTAAACCCTTTGGCCATTTCTAATCCACTCGCTGTGAAGAAACTGAATGTTTTCATTAAATTTCATTTAAACTACAAAATTCTTAATTGAAATTATATTTTCTTAAATTAGAATGATTACGTGTACCTTCACATAGATTAAATCAATAAAATAAGATCGTTTTCTTTTTCATTTATAAATCTTTTAGTCTATTTTATGATGAGGCTGACACTCAAGCCTCTTGGCTAAGTATCATGTCATTTCATCAAGCTCATTCAATATACCCTAGTGAAATATCTTTTAATATATTTAAATGTGAGAATATTTAATATAATAATTTAAATATTCGATTATATGTACTATTTATATACTTAAACATCCGTAGGTTTGGCAACCAGCGGCCCAAGACTCAGAGGGCAGACGAAAGCTATTTTCATTTTGAAGGAGACAATAAAAGAGTGGGTCTTCTGCTGGAATTATGAATTTTATTTATTTATAACGAGACTATATTTTCGAGGGCTTTGCCCTCGTCATCAGTCTATTACAATGTATTCACAGGAATTAATTTATGAATGAAAGGTTAAGTTATTTTCATATTATTAGTATTAGCTAAATAATTTTATTATTAATTAAAGCGTTTAATTGAAATTATTTATTATTTTATTATATTGTTTTAAACGTACAAGGTCTTGTGAATTTACTATTAATTGAAATTTATTAAATACGATGATTTTGTTTCTTAATAGGTGTCGAGAGAGGCTTCTCTCAAGATATTAGGTCGGGAAATCTCATACGAGTATACGAGTATATTGAATTTTAAGAATTATTTTTCTGATTAGTATAAATTCAGTAAATTACTGGTACCGTCTACAGTTTTGGAATAAATTAATCTTTTCAGATATTTAAATTTAATATGCCTATTAGTATAATAAATATACGACTATAGTACTGGGACTGGCGACAAAGGCTCGCTCCAGGGGCTCTGGACTTTGAAACCAATTATTATATTAGTATTATCGAATAAATAATTATATTATTAAATAACATAATGCCTTAGGAGATTTTCATTCAAAAAGAAAACTAAAGATTTTATACCATTAATTTATATGATACTATTTAGTGTTTTATTATTTTTACGTTATCCAATGCGAAGCATGGCGAAAATATTGTAATCGAGATTTTAAAGGGGCCTCAAGTAAAGACTACAGAACCCATGGACATAAAGGAATCGAGTTAAAATCAAAAAAAGCTTAATCTAATAAAATACTTGAGGAATAAGAATTTTACATTGGATTTTTGACGTTTTTTTTTTTTTTTTTTTAATGCAATCGAATGCAAGAAGGGCGGCGCCAGTAAAGATGCAGCTCCTATGGATCTCGAAAGACCCTTGCATTACCGAAGAGAAGGGAAAGTTGATTAAGTGAGAGGGTGTAGACGTAGGTGTCTATGCACCCCGGTTTTGAAGGTTTGAAGATTATAGGTGCTGGGAAAGATGGAGGCTGGGAGAGAGTTCCAGTTCCTTGAAGTCATGGGGATATATGTATTGGCGAATAAAGTGGTCCGGCACTTTTCCAATTTGACCGCGAAAGAGTGTTGGGAGTCGGCAAAACGCATGCTACGTGCAAAGCATGCTTTGGGGGGAATTATTGATCTTATCTCATCAGAGCACCTGCCGTGATAGTATCTATAGAAAAGGGAAAGGGCAGAGACATCTCTTCGATGAGCCAACGAGTCGAGGGAGTCGGTGATGGTAGAATCGTCAATTAGCCTGACGGCTCGTTTCTGAATTGCATCCAGGGTAGCAAGAGAATATTTTGAGGCTCCTTTCCACAGATGTGAGCTGTATTCGAGACAGGGGCGGATTTGGGCTTTTTTTTTTTTTTTTTTATAATGATATTGATGAGAGAAGGAGATACACCAGAAGGTGGATCCCTAAAGGCCTGTATGGGCTGGCCCCTCAATCGTGAAAAGAACAGAGCAGAAGGAAAAGAAGCCGGGATCACGAGCCAATCTCAGAAACTTAGATACAATTCAATATCCAATTTACCAAGGTTTTAGGGGCTTCGAGCAGTGGTAAATCCTCCGCGCGATAAATTCGGTTAAATTTATCTCCCACTTAATGATGTAATAATGCCTTGTAGATGGTGAGAAGTTGTGGGGCTTTGTAAAATCGCTTGGACCTGAATAAGAAGCCAACCTTCCTTGCTGCAGATTTCGCCACAGAGGAGATGTGCTCATTCCAAGACAGGTCAGATGTGACAGAGACGCCCAACATGGATAGGCTGTCACACATTTTCAGGGTATTCGAATCGAAGTGAATATCAGGGAAATCTTAATTTTCGCGCCTAGAAATTAGACAACATTGAGTATTGTTGGAATTATAGTTAACTAAATTTTGAGAGCCCCATTTATTAAGTTTGTCTAGGTCGAGAGTAATTGAGGATGCAACATTGATTCGATTATTCGGGAGTGAGGGTTTCTGTTTAGAGTGCTATCGTCGGCGTAACAATGAGTGGGGTTTGAGGTTTGATCAATAACGTCGTTTATATAAATTAGGAAGAGTGTGGAGGAGATTACAGAGCCTTGGGGAACACCAGCGTTTGTGGAGAACGTTTCAGATGATGTTCCATCCACCACAACTTTTATACTTCGGTTTGTCAGAAAGCTTTCTATTCATTTGCGAAGTGTTGGTGTGAATCCAAAGGCTAGCAGTTTGGCAAGAAGATTTTTGTGCCAAACCTGGTCAAAAGCTTTGGTGATATCAAGGGCTACAGCGAGGGTTTCTTTTCCGGCCTCTAGTTTTGTTCAAGGTGTGGGTGACATAGGTTAATATGTCGCCTGTGGAACGATTTTTTCTAAATCCATATTGCCTATCGTGAATTAATTTATTATTTTCTAAATGATGAAGGACGTGTTGGTTTATAACCAATTCCATTATTTTGGAAAGGACAGAGGTGATTGAGATAGGTCTGTAATTAGAGATTTGTGAAGAGTCTCCTTTTTTAGGAATAGGTGTGACTCTAGCTATTTTCCAGCTTTTGGGGAATATGCCCGATTCGTAAGAGTGTTGGAATAGCTTGGATAAGATAGGGGCAAGTTCAGGGACGCATTTTTTAATGAGAATTGGTGGGATGTCATCCGGGCCAGCGGCGGAGCTGGAATTTAATTTATTAATGGCTTTTATGATTATTTGGGGCCTGAAAATTATTTTTTTTGTTTCGATTATTATTGGTAACCATTCCTGAAGACATGGAGGAATCAAGTTAAAATAAAAAATAGCAATTGATTCTTATCGAATACTAAAGGAATAACCTTATTGCAGTCCAGTTTGGATGTTTTGACTATTAATGGCAACCTCTACTGAAAACGTGGAAGAATCGACTTAAAATCAAAAAGACTAAATACTTGTTTGGTAAACAACTGAAGCTTGAGACCCCGGGGTAGAGACAAATTTAAATAAAAAAATAATAATTAATATCGTAAATTGGCTTATGGCTAGAAAGACCGAAAAACCAAAATAAAAAAAAAAATTGTCATCGTTTGGTAGGAAAAGATTTAAAAGACCAAATTTACATTATTTCAGTACACTGAACTGATGAGATCAATGGCTATAGCAAAAGCAATTTTTTAATAAAGTACTTATTATCTAAATATAGAAAAAATAAAGTGGCAACCGAGGTGATAAAAGAAGAAAAAAGTATAAAAGGTTCCATTCCCTATACAATCGAAAATCCTGAAAATTCTAGTGAAAAACAACATAAAATTGGTACACACTGTAAGTAAGTAGGTCACTCATGAACATTTTCAACAACAAGACACCCAAGTTGAAAAATTTGATAAAATGGGAGTTATTTATGAGATGGTCTGCATGTAAAAAAGATAAAAAAATTCCATAAAATTATATATTGAGGAAACATGAAGACTTTTGAGGCAGAGAATAAGGGAACATGTGTCATCGATCAATTGAAATAAGTTAGTTATCGCTTTATCCATTCATGCCATTGATAGTGGTTTCGATTTTCAAAAAGAGAATTCTGGATTATTGAGGATGCGGGCGTAGTTAGGGAAGGGAACAATGGGACAGTGCCCTCCACAAAACTAAATCCCCCCCTTTACTAGAAAATTCGAAACTCTATTATTACTTATGAATTCAACATTAAATTATTTCCTTACTTCCAAAATTTGTCAAATCTATTAAAAAAATTTTAACCTTTTGAGGTAAACCAATATATTATGTATATTATATAAGGACCTCTATTAAAGTACATTCAATTATAATAGGAAAAGTTATTATGAGAGAAATGTCTAAAATCAATAGTTTACGACTTTACGAGTTATAGAAATGTAAATAAATTTCAGTATAAAAATTCAAGCCCAATGAGTTGGCCAATTGATTAAAAAAGAAAAAAATCAGTCGAATTGAGAACCTCCTCCTTTTTTGAAGTCGGTTAATTATGGAATTTGGTTGATGACAAGGATTTCAATAAAAATTTTCACATTCAATGTAATATCTAAAGCTGATTTTATTTTTGTAAAATAATGTTTACTTAGAAAAAGAATGTTTAATCCTCTCTAGTTATTTAAATAGTCATCGGAGCTAAGTATACATACTGAACTTTCTTTTAGTAAATTAAATTATCAACATGTTTTTTCATTATAATTTTTTTATATGTAGAATACATAGGACATTAGAGGAATATTTATCCAACTTTCCACATAAATTTCACCTTTACGGTCGCCACACCTCGCTCAACCCCGGCGTTGCCACTGCCGCTGCCCCCCCCCCCATCCCCCAGGAAAATTCCCTAACTACGCCAATGGTAATCATTTGCGATCCAAAAAGAATTACCATACCAATTCTCAATGCAAAGAAAAAACAATATATTTGGGTCAAGTAATGTCATTTAAGAATAAAATGGTTTTTCTAGAAAACGTGTTCTGATGTGGCCATCCACTTGACTTTACCATACAACCTTGACCCTAAAATTATTTATAATCATGTAGGGGAGGGTTAGTTTTTTCATTTTTATACTTCTGGGGTCCCACTGATTATGTATACAAAATTTGGTTGACTTTGGTAAATGGCCAAGATTTTCATTTTTGATCCTACCCCCCCCCTCTCCCATTTTAATCGGTTGGATTTTGCATTTTTAGACTTCTGGGATCCCACTGATTATGTATACAAAATTTGGTTGACTGCTCAAACGGCCTAGATTTTTAATTTTTAATCCCCCTCCACCCCCCTTAATTAATTATGGGTCGATATGCACCAAAATCTAATCAACTCTTAATCTCAATGGACCAAAACTACGTGTGAAATTTGGTTTCGATATTCACACTAGTTTTTGAGCTAGCTCGTCCACAATAATTTGGTAACTCACAGACTAACGGACAACCAGACAGATTAACTAACAGACATTTTGACAAAGCAATTATTATCTCGAAAAATATAATTTTTTCAATGTTCACTTATTAGGGCTTTTTTGTACACCGAAATGCCATGGTTTAGCTCAATTTTTTTAATCAAAATACTTCCTAATGTTTTTGAGATATTTCGAGAAAAAGAAGCAAAAAACCACTTTATTCATGCACGATTACAATACTTGACCATACCCTGTATGGTAAAGTAAAAATACACATAGGAGAGACACATTGAAATAAAGTAATATTGTATGTGAAATCGAGTTACTGGGATGGAGTCTCGTTCCCAAAAAAATAAGCTTGGAAACCAATTGGAATTGAGGTAATCATGTTTTAAATAATTAACCTTGTATATGAAATTAAATCAATGTAATTTTATAAACTTTGAGTGTATCGGTATTGTTTTCAGGCCTTGACAATGGTCTCTTAGCAGACCGAAACCAAACAACCTTGGTGGTCGGCCAATAAAAAATATTCTGTATAAAGATAGAAATGAATCTTCTTTATTATAAAAGCCCAACTCCGCTTAACTTTAGCAAGTAAACCAGCCATACTCAACCTTTTTTTTCTACGGGCCACATATATATTTTTGCTAAGTTACGCGGGCCACAACATTATACACCATGTGGAAAAATGGTTTTACAGATCCCCCCCCCCCCATGTAATAAATAAAACACAAAACATAAATAGATCCAAACGTTTATTTAAAAATTAGTGTAATACTTGATATTGACGCAAATTCTTTAATATTTTAGACAAATCAGGTTTATAATTACTACATGCTACCCTCAATACGTCATCAAGGTGAGAATCTGTAAGTCGATTTCTATATAAGTTTTTTGCGTATTTGATTTTGGAATAGGATGATTCACAGAGATAAGTTGATGCGAACAACGTGAGAAGCAGGTGGGCACATTTTTGTAGAGTCTTGTATTTTTCTGGTACTAATTTCCAAAATTCGGTGTACTCATTTCCCTCTCTCTTTTTTTTGAAATTAACTTCCAGATTCGTATCCTTCTTAAACTCGATAAATTCATCGAATAGCCTTGCATAATCAAATCCCAATGCAGCTAGTTGTGTTATAGTTGCTGTTTGTACGTGCCAGGGATTTTCTACAAGCAACAAACAATTCTTGATGGAACGTAAATCCTGAAACCTGCTCTTAAATTCCTTGGATAAGGCAGCTAAATAATTAGACAATATGGTATAGTTTTCTGGGGAAATAGATATACCATCTTGTTTAGCTTTTGTTACGGTTGGGAAGTTATGCGATACTTGGTTCTGTATTTCTTCGCAATATATTTTTAATTTCTCTTCAAAAGCAAATACTTTATTCGCCATCTGCGAAGTAATTTTATTTTCACCTTGTAAGCCACAATTAAGTTCACAAAATTGTATGCTGCCATCTAGCAGAAAGAAGTAAAATAGCTCAAAATTAGTTCCAAATTTCGTACCACTTTTTATCCAACTTTGAGGGCGGTTATTTGAAAACACAGTCTTAAATGACCAGATTTTTATAAAGCACCTTCCTGATAATAATTGCGTTTCGGGCCGCACATAAAAGCTAAGCGGGCCGCAGGTTGAGTATGGCTGAAGTAAACTCTCATTAATCCCCCCCATATATTCATTGTAAAGTAGGTTTCGGAAAAAAAAATATTGAAAAATTGTAATTATTCTAATTCATGTTTGGCCCTTGGAAATGTTTAAATAGTCAATGCGGCCCACAGTGTAATTTCGATTGCCAGGAGTGAGCTGGAAAGTGTGGGTCAGTGGGTAGTGTCGATGATTCGAAGTAAGCTGGTTCAAGACCGAGTCTCGGCAGATATTTGCAGCCGCCTCCTCTTGAAAAGCAATGGCAACCTACCAAGAGTATAACTGCCTAGTAAACCTCACCAAACTAGCCGTTCGGAACCGGCATTAAAAAGTAGGTCCTGTATACCTGTGTAAAACAACTAAACATACTCAGCACAGGTATATGTGGAGAGGCGCCGACGCCCGTTTCGGGTATGGCACTCTAAGGGCCAGTTGTATGTCGGTTGGTAAACTCTAAACCGGATGACAAATCAGAATGAAAGTGCCTGTCATCTGATTGGCCAACACGCAGGGCACAAGGTGAATTCTAAGGATTTACCCTTTGTCAACGTTTAAAAAGAGTTTACCAACCGACATACAACTGTCCCTAAGAAGGAGTGAGCTAAAGAGTAGACAAAATTTGATAACATACTAAGACATTTTTACAAAATAACATTTTTTCGATGTTTACTCTTCAAGGTTTTCTTGTAGAGCAAAACGTCATGATTTCAAAAATAGTTTTTGAGATATTTCGAAAAAACGAAGCAAAACAAAAACACACTTTTCATGCACGATTCCAATATTTGACCAATCATATAGGTAGCTTGTATGGTCAAGTAAACAATTACAATGGGATTGATATAAAGGAATAAATAAAAATAAAACAAATTGGTTTACATTTTCACACTTTAATGAAAAGTGATATTTTTATAATATATAAAAATAATAGTCAACTTTTAACGGTTAGATTTAGCGACACGTTCTAATTCATCTTTCTTCTTGATGGCATAAGAATTAGAAGATCCCTAAAAAAAAAAAAAAACATTTTATTAGAAAAATATTTAAAAATTAATAATAATAATACTAAAAATTTAAACTAGAAATGAATTATTTCCAAGAGAATGAATGATTATGTGTTAATTTCTTATTAGGAAAACAAAAGTTTTAACCATACTCTTATCTATTACAGTGATTCTCAAACTTTTTTTAGTCACGGCACACTTTTAATAATTTAAAAATTTGACGGCACACTAACAATAAAATAAATTAATAGAATTTTATTTGGGTGATTGATGTACCTATAAAAATATCATATGGGACATTCTGCATCCTGTAAAATGTTACTAGCTCTTCAGTTCAAATGATCTAATAAATATTTGCATTAAATGTAGTTTCAATTGATAAAAAAAAATAATAATTTTCAATTCTAGAGGGACAACTTTCTAGCAGAGGCGGCAGACTTCAAGAATCTCGCGGCACACTAAAGTTCAGCGGCACAGTGGTTGAGAATCACTGCTCTATTATACCGGGTGAGTTTTTTATCTTGAGACAGTCTTATAACTCAAAAACAGTACATTATATGAAAAAAAGTTCCAAATAAAAGTTTATTTATATCAAGGGTGAAACTAAACTACGGTATTGTTTGTCGACCTAGAACAAGCTTTCAAGGGTATTTCAAGATCAAGTTCTGTTTTTTAAATAGAAACCTATATATTTCTTTTCATATTCATAATCTACAAAAAAAACTGAGCAACTTTCATAAGAACTATTTTTTTATTCGACATCAAATAAACAAAATATTAAATTATTAGATCTCAAAAAAAATCCTAATAATTATTTTTAACAATCATTCAACTTAATTATCAAATAATAATGGTCAAATATTTAATTATTAAATAAATAATTTAATAATAATTAATAATTTAATAATTTTTCGACACTGTTCTGTGACATTCCAAAGTGTTATCGCAATTCTTCTGGATGAATTCCAGTTCCAATTTCGTTTTTAGGCCAATTTACATTTCCTGTATTTTTTTGTTTTTTTATCAGATTTACAACTCAATAAAATGAAGCTTGTGAGGATGTATTCCTATCAGGAAAACGCTCGGCATCCATTTCAATGGCAGCCTATGGCACACTTCTTCCACATTCCCCATAAATTAAGACCATTTCAATTCTGTCTTCAACAAAAATTGCTCCATTTTTATTATGGTAATACAATATAACAATAACAATATAACTATTTACTGGATTACACAAGAAATAAACTTTTTTAAACTCGAAAAGTTTAAGTAGTTCAATAAGTAGAAAATAATCTCTTAAATCTGTGTATAATGAAGTATTAAAATCATTATAAACACTTATTTCATTGTTGTGACTTTTCGATTTAATAATTAATTATTTATTTAATAATTAATTATTTAATCATTAGTATTTGATAATCAAGTTGAATAATTGTTTAAAATAATTATTAGGATTTTTTGAGATCTAATTGATTCATGTATTTTGTTTATTTGATGTCGTATAAGAAAATAGTTCTAATAAAAGTTGCTCAGTTTTTCTTGTAGATCATGAATATGAAAAGAAATATATACGTTTCTATTTAAAAAAACAGAACTTGATCTTGAAATACCCTTGAAAGCTTGTTCTAGGTCGACAAACAATAGTGTAGTTTAGTTTCCCCTTGGATATAAATAAACTTTTATTTGAAACTTTTTTTCATATAATTCACTGTTTTTGAGTTATTAGACTGTCTCAAGATAAAGAACTCACCCGGTATATTGAAACCAAATTCAACGTTTGCTTTGTCAAACTTTCCCTAAACTTAAAAAAAATTATTTACTGCGATTCCATAAACTTTCAAAACTTTTAGTCAGTGTTTCCTCTACCTTTCAGTAGCATGTAAACCAACAACAAATCCAATTCTTCAACCAAAACTAAATTGAATTTTATGGTTTACTTTAATCTTTGGAAGATATTTACTTATTTGTGTTAATTATTTGTTTTTTTAAACCCTTTAAGTCTTAAAGAAATAATTTAACAAATCATTTTTAATTATATAATTATTATTAATTTTATGCAGAGAAAAAGGACAAAAATTAAAAGTAATATCAAAGAATGTGTCCTCTGCTTAATCCAAATAAACATACATATACATACAAGTTGTTTAAAAACTCAATTATAAAACGTTTTTTGATAATTCCAACATTTCGGGAGAAATCCTCCCCTCTTCAATGAAAAATTGTAAAATGTAAGTAGTTGCTTTAAGGTAGTTGTTTCGGGACAATACTAGCAAAAAGTTAATGCAAGAGTATATAGAACAGACAATAAGGATTCATACCATTGTTCATAAGCCCAAAACTTTTTGCTGTTGTACCAATTCTAGCCAATCCCGTGCTCGTTTGACAAATCTGGCTACATTGTAAGAGATTGAATATTTTTATATTAAAATGACAGATAAAATACAATTTAAAAGTTAAAATTTTTTTATGAAAATCCTTTTGTTATTTTTTAACAAATCTTTCGCTGGTTAAATAAATGCGGTGTTGCCAAATTGTTTTTAGTGTTAATTTTCCATTATACATTTTTCATTATTTATTCCTTATTCTCAGAAACTGTGTTGTAACTATGAATCAAAATTGTCTTAAAATATATATTGGTTATTGTTTAATGTTGGCTTAGTTTTTTATAAAAATGGTAAGAAGGGTTTCTTAATCATAATTAAATATATGTATGTAAATTTTCCGATATCCCGTATAGTGCAATGTTAAAGAGCCTGAAAAACTCGTATCTTTGAAATTTAATATCTCCGGAACTGTATTGTTCATAAATTTCGTTTTGCCACCAATCGATGCAGAAGTATTTAAATAATAATCTGTCTAAATTTCAAAAAAACCCTAAGAAAACCCTTATGGTGAAACAACTACCTTAAAAAAATATATAAAATAAACCAACTACATCATTTTACAATATTAATATTTTTGATTGAAAATGGGAGAATTTCTACCGAATTATTAAAAAACGTTTTGATTGTTTTTAAAGAAATATAATCAATACAATAAAAAACAACGAAGAATTTATTTCAAAATATATATATATATATATATTTATTTATTTGTTAGCAATTTTGGACTAGTGTTTCGAAGATTTAGCCTTCATCTTCAGACGATTTTTTGTATAAATATTTTATTTATTTATTATTTTTTTCACTTGAGTATGAATATATTCAATTGAAAGAATATCCAAAGAGAAATAAAAATTAAGAATGTTCATTCAAATGAATATTCTTCATGTTTAAGTCAAAATAAATAAATAAAATATTTATTCAAAACTGAAAATGAAGACCAACCCTTCGAAACTATATTCTTTATCAAATAAAATTTTATATAGGGGTGTTCAAAAAATAGAGGATAATACATATCAAAACAATAAAAACAATAAAAAAAAGTTGAAATGCCTAGTTTCAGATTGTTTCCCATTGTACATTTTAATGTAATGTTAAAAGTATGAGTTTTTTTATTTATCCCTGGCCTAAAGTATGAGTTGTACTATGTAGAAATAAAAATAATAAAACCGCTATACAGGATGTGGTCACAGAAAAATGATTTCAAATTTGCATGATAATTCCAAGTTTTCCAGGAAATATATTATACTTCTCCATGATTTGAATATCTTATTTGTATGATCGAGATATTTAAAGTCATTTTTTTGTACTTTTTCAAATCAAAATTGAGCATCAAAGAAATTTCTTCGTATTTTTTTAAGCATACAAAACTTTTATCTCTTAATTAATAAAGTAAAGGGTGTGTAGTTTCACAGTGAATGAAATAAAACTCATTATTAGTCCATCATCAGGAGTTTAAAGGTTAAAACTAATAATATTTGAACGTGCGTTCACAATTTTTAACGATTGTGATCGCACGTTCAAATATTATTAGTTTTAACCTGTAAACTCCTGATGATGGACTAATAATGAGTTTTATTTCATTCACTGTGAAACAACACACCCTTTACTTTATTAATTAATTATTGTTTTGATTAATATCATGTTTCACCTAAAACCTACACCACGTTCTTTAAGTAAAATTTTATCTCTTAAACTAATGATGGCACAGCCAAACCTTCTTTTTACTATACGATCATTAGTTAGAGATATCGATGGTAAAAAACCAAAGGTTACTTTTCACTTAGGGCCGGTTGTATGTCGCAAAGTAAATGCTTTTTACAACTAACAAAGGGTAGATGATAAATGGAGGGACTGGGATGGCCAATCACTGAAATTGCCTGTCATCTGAGAATGATATTTATATTTTGATTGAATGTGTTATCTTATGTTAATTAATCTATTCTCTACCTTGGCTGCGTTAATAAGTTCGTCGGCTAAACATTCAGCAATAGTTTTGATGTTCCTGAAAGCGGCTTCCCGAGCTCCAGTACACAAAAGCCAAATAGCCTGGTTGACCCTACGGAGGGGGGAGACATCAACTGCCTGTCTTCGGACTGTTCCGGCACGACCAATACGAGTAGAATCTTCACGAGGTCCAGAATTGATGATGGCTGTCACGACGATTTGCAGAGGGTTCTAGAAAACATACATACAAACACATGATATTAGAAATATATATAGCAGACGTGCGCATGTGGCTCTTCAGTCAATCTCGTGCGGATCTTGAACCCTCTTGAATAATACTGATTTTAAAAAGTACAAGGTGTGGCATAAAGATCTACCACATTTTGAAGAAGTATAAAAAAATTAAAAAAATTTAACTAGAAAGAAACGGAATATATTTTTGAAAAGAACATAAAATAATTTTTTTTTATTTGTTTTAAACATTATATCAGAGAAAAAAAAAAGGGGGGGGGGGGTCAAAAATGAAAATTCTAGCCAACTCAACCAAATTTTGTATACATATTCTGTGGTCCCCCAAAAGGCTAGAAATGCAATAACTAACCACCCAAAATTGGGGGGGGGGGGACGAAAATAAAAATTATAGCCCGTTGGACCAAACAAATAATTGGGGAAAAAAATTGTAAAAATTCACAGAAACGTTTTTATTGGGCTAGTATAACCAATTCACCTGTTAATACAGAGTATGTTTAAAAAACAACGACATTTACCCGCGTAAGATATTTTTTATAATATTATCTTTCTTATATTATATAAATAAGCAATTCTTATATATACCGGGTGAGTTTTTTTATCCTGAGACAGTCTTATAACTCAAAAACAGTGTATTAAATGAAAAAGTTTTAAATTAAAGTTGATTTATATCAAAGGGTGATATACTAAACTACACTATTGTTTGTCGATCTAGAACAAGCTTTCAAGGGTATTTCAATGTCAAGTTCGGTTTTTTAAATGAAAACATATATTTTTCTTTACATAGCTTAAATTTACAGAAAAAACTGAACAACTTTTAATAGAACTATTTTTTTATACATTAAATAAAAAAATAATAAATCAATTAGTCTCATAAAAAATTCAAATAATAATTATACTTAACAATTATTTAACTTAATTATCAAATAATAATGATTAAATAATTAATTATTAAATAGATAATTTAATAATTTAACAATGTTCTGTGACATTCCTTTTCTGGATGTGAAACATCTGTCTTCAACAAAAAAATGCTCCATTTTTATTATTATGGTAATACAATATAACTTTCTACTGGATTGACACGAGAAATAAACTTTTTTAAACTCAAGAATTTTAAATAGATCTAATAAGTACATAGATCATTATAAACACTTATTTTCATAGTTGTGACTTTTCAATTTAATAATTAATTATTTAATCATTATTATTTGATAATTAAGTTGAATAATTGTTAAGAAATATATTTTATGAGATCTAATTGATTTAGTATTTTTTTATTTGTAGTCATATAAAAAAGAGTTCATATGAAAGTTGTTCAGTTTTTTGTGTAAATTTAGTCTATGTAAAGAAAAATATAGGTTTCCATTTAAAAAACAGAACTTAACCTTGAAATACCCAAGAAAGCTTGTTCTAGGCTCAACAAACAATAGCTTAGTTTAGTTCCCCTCCTCGATATAAATAAACTTTTATTTGAATCTTTTTTTCATACAATCCGTTGTTTTTGAGTTTTAAGACTCTCAAGATAAAAAACTCACCCGGTATATACCATATCGTTGAGTGTAAACCTGCTAACTCACAACACGGAAATTTTACAGGACAGAGAAAAAACAAACAAAATAATATTGTTGTGGAAAGAAACTACTTTTTTACATTTTTTTTCTACAACTAGCTACAAGTAGCGCTTTACTTGGAAGATGCTGCATCTCTTTTTCTTTCGAACGGTATTAATCTTATCTTATCTTATTATATTAAACGAACAATTGTATATATATATAATCGGTTTCTCGAAAACGGCTCTAACGATTTGGATGAAATTCACTGGTTAGGAGGGTTTTGTGTTGGACATTCGATCTGTCACGGTCTCATCTTCGGCTAAGTTGTTTTTGATGGGTTTTTGTTAATTGAAATAATTATTCACAGGTGGTTGTCTCGATAAAAATGTATATTTACATTTTTATTCAATTTCCTTTTAATAAATAATTGGTTTTTTTAATTTTATATCCCACAATAAGATCATTATAATTATTATATATTAAAAATTGGACAATTTAATTGATTAAAAATGAAAGTGGGAGGAGAGGGAGAGGAGGTGAGATCCAATCGACTTGATTGGAGAATAATGGAATTGAAATAATTATCGGAAAAGAGGTTTTTTTATCTAATGAATTGATTAAAAATGAGGGAGAGAGAGGAGAGGGGATGAGGAGAGATCCAATCGATTTGATTGGGGAATAATGGAATTAAAATAATTATCGGAAAAGAGGTTTTTTTATCTAATTAGATTTTTCCTCTTATTAAAAACAAGGACTAAAGATAAATAAGGACACTCGATGGTGGAGAAGTTATCTCCGGAATCGAAGCTAAAATACAAGGTATACATTAATTAATGTAAAATAATTGGTTTAATAAAATTTATAAAAAAAAATAATAAAAATGTAATGGAGGGAGAAGGATAGGGAATCCAATCGATTTGATTGGGGAATAATGGAATTAAAATAATTATCGGAAAAGAGGTTTTTTTATCTAATTAGATTTTTCCTCTTATTAAAAACAAGGACTAAAGATAAATAAGGACACTCGATGGTGGAGAAGTTATCTCCGAAATCGAAGCAAAATACAATGTATACATTATTAATGTAAAATAATTGGTTTAATAAAATTTATAAAAAAAAAAATTGATTAAAAATGGAGGAAATGGAGAGAGTGTATACCAATCGACTTGATTGGGGAATAATGGAATTAAAATAATTATCGGAAAAGAGGTTTTTTTTATCTAATTAGATTTTTCCTCTTATTAAAAACAAGGACTAAAGATGAATAAGGACACTCGATGGTGGAGAAGTAATCTCCGGAATCGAAGCAAAAATACAATGTATACATTAATTAATGTAAAATAATTGGTTTAATAAAATTTATAAAAAAAAATTGATTAAAAATGAGGAAGGATCCAATCGACTTGATTGGGGAATAATGGAATTGATATAATTATCGGAAAAGAGGTTTTTTTATCTAATTAGATTTTTCCTCTTATTAAAAACAAGGACTAAAGATGAATAAGGACACTCGATGGTGGAGAAGCAATCTCCGAAATCGAAGCTAAAATACAAGGTATACATTAATTAATGTAAAATAATTGGTTTAATAAAATTCATAAAAAAAAAAATTGATTAAAAATCGAGTTTTAAATCCCACAAATATTAATTTTACAATTTAATTGATGAACTCTAAAATTGTTATTTAATTAAAAAAAATAATTATACCGTATTTATATACCTTTATATACATAATCTGTGGGCCACTGAAGGCTAGAAATGCAAAAACTGGGTGCGGGGGTGGGGGGTAGATGTGGGGATGCAGGAGGTGGGGTTTAGTGGTGGGGGTCCGGGGATTAATATATAGCTATTAACTGAAGTAAAAATTTACCGAGCATCGCTCGGTGGCCAGGTACTATCACATATATGATAAGAAATGGATTTAGCAGGTTTACACTCTAAGGTGACGATATATATTTATTAGAAGAAGATAGAGGATTTATAAGATACATACATCTCCAGTTAAAAGATGCATAATTTCAAATGCATGTTTAACAATTCGAACAGCCATTAATTTCTTTCCGTTATTTCGTCCGTGCATCATCAAAGAATTTGTCAAACGTTCAACAACGGGGCATTGTGCTTTTCTGAATCGTTTAAAGGCATATCGTCCAGCAGAATGAGGAAGATACTTGGCATTCTTTTCTTTAACGGCGATGTAATCCTGCAAAAATAAAAAAATATTGTTATTTTTAATAACTAAGTTTTTTGCCGAGGATAGCAGAATTTTTATAAATTGAAGAGCGAAAAAATTGGTGACAAGATCCGACGCGTTTGTTCTGGTGCATCATTTGTTTCTTGTAAATCAGGGACGAGCAACACGCGGCCCGCGGCGCCCGTTAAACATGTTTATGCGGCCCGCCAAATGTCACAGTACCAATAATTAAACTAATCAATTTTATTTATTTATAAGAATTTAAAGAATTCCTGAAAGATTTAGAAACTGAATATGGCGACGTGGTTTTTAATACCGAAGTACGTTGGCTTAGTAGAGGTGCAATGCTAAAAAGAGTATATAACTTAAAAAGCGAAATACAATTGTTCTTGGGTATGAAGGGATATGCCTTTCCTCATTTTGGTAATAAAGAATGGATGTGCGATTTTGGGTTTCTTATCGACATGACTCAGCATCTCAATTATCTTAATGTAGAACTTCAAGGTAAAGGGCAGTTTATTCACAATTTGTAGGATAAAATTCAGGACTTCGAGCGCAAATTAAAATTGTGGAAACAGCATCTTTTGCAGAATAATGTGTCTCACTTTCCACATTTAGAAAAAGAAAACGTTACTACTTCTCAAAAATACGCACAATATATAGACATTTTAATCAACGAATTTCAATTACGATTCCAAATGTTCAAAGCTGAGAAGACAGCGGTTTCCATGAAAATGTTTTCCTCGCCATTTATTATTATTATTTTTTTTTTTTAATGCAATCGAATGCAAGAAGGGGTGTACCAGTAAAGATGCAGCCCCTATGGATCTCGAAAGACCCTTGCATTACCGAAGAGAAGGGAAAGTTGATTAAGTGAGAGGGTGTAGACGTAGGTGTCTATGCACTCCGGTTTTGAAGGTTTGAAGATTATAAGTGCTGGGAAAGATGGAGGCTGGGAGGGAGTTCCAGTTCCTTGAAGTCATGGGGATATATGAATTGGCGAATGAAGTGGTCCGGCACTTTTCTAATTTGACCGCGAAAGAGTGTTGGGAGTCGGCAAAACGCGTGCTACGTGCAAAGCATGCTTTGGGGGAATTATTGATTTTATCTCATCAGAGCACCTGCCGTGATAGTATCTATAGAAAAGGGAAAGGGCAGAGACATTTCTTCGATGAGCCAGCGAGTCGAGGGAGTCGGTGAGGGTAGAATCGTCAATTAGCCTGACGGCTCGTTTCTGAATTGCATCAAGGGTAGCAAGAGAATATTTTGAGGCTCCTCTCCATAGATGAGAGCCGTATTCGAGACAGGGGCGGATTTGGGCCTTGTAGATGGTGAGAAGTTGTGGGGGTTTGTAAAATCGCTTGGACCTGAATAAGAGGCCAATCTTCCTTGCTGTAGATTTCGCTACAGAGGAGATGTGTTCATTCCAAGACAGGTCAGATGCGACAGAGACGCCCAACATGGATAGGCTGTCACACATTTTCAGGGTATTCGAATCGAAGTGAATATCAGGGAAATCTTTATTTTCGCGCCTAGAAATTAGACAGCATTGAGTCTTGTTTGAATTAAAGTTAACTAAATTTTGAGAGCCCCATTTATTCAGTTTGTCTAGGTCGAGAGTAGTTGAGGAGGCAACATTGATTCGATTATTCGGGAGTGCGGGTTTGCCGTGTAGAGTGCTATCGTCGGCGTAGCAATGAGTGGGGTTTGCCGTTTGATCAATAAGGTCGTTTATGTAAATTAGGAAGATATATCGATATGTGGATACAGTTCCCGAAGACTTTCAAATGGAAGTGATTGACGTGCAGAATAATACCGATTTAAAAAATGTATTTTTCTCAGTAAACATCGAAAATTTTTATAAATCTTATGTGAGCCCTGAGAAATTTCCGCTTTTGACGAAAAATGCAAAGCAAATGATGTCTCTGTACGGAACTACGTATGTTTGCGAACAATTATTTTCAACCATGAAATTAATCAAAAATGACCACCGATCAAGACTGAGTGATGCATGATTAGAAAGCTGCCTAAGTGTAGAGCTACCTCATCAATTCCGACTGATATTGATCAGCTTGTATCGAAAAAACAGTGCCAAATTTCTCATTAAAAATTTCAAGTAAATTCGTTTTTCTGTTCTTTTCTTGTTTGTTTTTATTTTGCATTAAAATTTGTATATGAAATCTTTACTTTTTTTAAATTTTATATTTTTTATTCTAATGTTTATTATAAATAAAGTTTTGTAAATTATTAATAAGTGTTACTTTATGTGCGGCCCACCAAAAAATTTTAAAATTTAAATTGGACCGTTGATTAAAAAGGTTGCTCAGCCCTGTTGTAAATAAATAATTATGTGTTTGTTTGCGCTGTGGATTACTTATCGTATAGATAGATATTTTGAGTGTTATTGTGATACAGTGATCATTGTGTGTAAATAATTGTTGAATGGGAAATCTTTATATTAGTCTTAGCTCAGCTTATTAAATTAAAATCGCCAGGTAAATGCCATTATGTTACACCTGGTAATACATTTTATTGTAGGTAAAGTTTATCGTTTTATAACAATATTCTTTATTTTTCGCGAACAATTATTTACTAGCGCGGGTTTAATTTACGAACCTCTGCGTAACCGCCTTGAATCAGAAAAGGCAGCAATATTACTCTTTATTAAGTATAACGCTCCTATTTTTAACTTCACTTACTAATATGAAAATTAGTAAGTGAAGTGAAAAAATAGGAGCATTATAGTTAATACTAATTTTCATTAATAAAAATGTTACTAATAACTTTATCATTGTTTTAATTCTCCATTCATATACTATATTTATATAAGATCTTAAACATCCGCATCCGCAACATCCTTGATTCGAACTAGGCCACTTGATCTCTTTATAAGTCGAATTTTTCATAGGAAACAACTATTCTTAATTTTTTAATTAGGTATATGTTATTATATATATTGCAATGTTAATACATATATAATTTAATAATTGATTGGATGTTTGGTGAGGTGTTTCGGATAATAATATTACTCGGTGTTGAGTAATTAATTCAGCTTGTAAATTTGTATAAGCCTTTTCATGTGATTTTGTTGAACAATATTGTACATTTATTTGTTTCTGGCAGCCATGCCTTCATCAGCAACCTGTGTACAGAGAGATTTTTTTAACAATCGACATCATGGAATATATGCCTCAATTTACATTTGAAATCAAACGTAAATTGTAAATTATACTTCGATCACTTGTAAATTGAGGCATATATTCCATGATGAAGATTGTTAAAAAAATCTCTCTGTACACAGGTTGCTGATGAAGACATGGCAAATAAATGTACAATATTGTTCAACAAAATCACATGAAAGGCTTATACAAATTTACAAGCTGAATTAATTACACTAGATGAAGGAGGAGGTATCAGCCAAAGATGGAATCACTGGGTTCAATAAAACACCTTTAATGAGACGTTTCGGCCTAAATTTTATTTGGCCATCTTCAGTCAATTAGGAGTTATACACAAAATGCGGTACACATATGTGATCGAACCAAGCCTTGTCAAAAATAAAAATTTCTTTTAGCTTCATGCGAATTTTTAACGTGCCTGGACCCAAAAGTTTCAGAATGAAAGTCTTTAATTAATTACTCCGAGTAATATTATTATCCGAAACACCTCACCAAACATCCAATCAATTATTATAATAGTAAGGTGGTTGCATTGCTTGCTCAACAAAATTGTCATATATAATTTTTTGTTCTTTTTGTCATTTTCATTATATTTACTTGAGGCTATATAATTAATAGAGATAGTGGTAATTAAGGTGAAACATGTTTAATAAAGATAAAAGTAAATAAATATTATATGCAATATTCATTTACTATGAGTTAAGATTTCTAGGTCACTTGTTTCCCATTAAAATTAAAAAAATAAAAGATATAAATTTTTTCAATATACTACCTTGATCAAAAAGTTTCAGGAATTTATTCAGAAAATCAAAAATACAAATTTATACATCAAAATCATGGAAAGTACTCTCCATCGACTACAGCGCACTCATGCCAGCGCTTAATCCAATCCTCGAAACATTTTTTATACTCGGTTTTCGTTATAGACTTTCAGAACCGTTTGCGATTTTTACGATTTTAAAAATGAAATCGTCTTTGCATCAACGAGTTTGTATTAAATTTTGAGTTAAAAACGGTGTGAAAATGTTGAAGAAGTGTTACTCTATCAAAAACAAACTTTTATGTGTGGCTCAAGTTCTCGTGAGTCTGTCGAGGATGACGAACTCAGTCGACATCGAAAACCGACGAAAACGTCGATAAAATCAAAGAAATGATGGCCAAAAACTGTAAATTGACCATTGGAGAGATAGCAGTGAACTTGAACATCGAGTATGAATCCGTTCAAGACATTTTGTTTAATGATTTGGCTTTGAGACGCCAAAAAAGGCCGGATTTGTGGGAACCACGTAACGCGCGGTCGAACAATGCCATCGTTATCCGCAACTTTTTGACCAAGAACGGAACGAATACCATCCAACAGCCACCGAATTCGACTGATTTGGCTCCCTGCGACTTCTTCCTGTTCAGTCGACTCAAAAAATTGCACCTAGGAACGCGTTTTAGCATCCAGTGGAGATAATGAAAAAAATCGGAGATGGCTCTGATGGCTAAACCGAAAACCGAGTATAAAAAATGTTTTGAGGATTGAATTAAGCGCTGGCATGAGTGCGTCGCAGTTGATGAGGAGTACTTTGAAGGAGACAATTTCGATTTTGATTAATAAATTTGTATTTTGGAGTTTCTGAATAAATTCCTGAAACTTTTTGATCAAGGTAGTATATATATTTCGAGCTGTGAGCTCATCTTCAGGAAAGTACAGAATTTTAATAATTATATAATTCTGTACTTTCCTGAAGATAAGCTCACAGCTCGAAATATTTATATAAATATAGATATATATTGAAAAAATTTAGATATTTTATTTTTTTAATTTTAATGTGAGACAAGTGACCTAGAAATCTTAACTCATAGTAAATGAATATTGCATATAATATTTACAAAGAGAAATAAAGAGGTTGTCTTCTGCTTGATGCAAATAAACATACACACATATATCGAGATGATATATCTGTATATATATATATATATATATTATTTATTTATTTAATAGAGTAAAGGGTGTGTAGTTTCACAGTGAATGAAATAAAACTCAAAGAGGTTTATACAAACTCAATATATTTCGGATTATTAGTCCATCATCAGGAGTTTACAAGTTATATACAATATATTGAGTTTGTATAAACCTCTTTGAGTTTTATTTCATTCATTGTGAAACTACACTCCCTTTACTTTATTAATTAATATCATGTTTCACCTAAAACCTACACCACTTTCCCTAAGTAAAATATTATTTATTTGTTTGAGACTATAGTTTCGAAAGCTTGGCCTTCATCATTAGTCTTTTTTAATTATAAATATTATTTTTCATGGGGTAAGTATCGTGTGGATATTGACTCCATGAAAAACAACATTTATAATTAAAAAAAGACTGATGATGAAGACCAAGTCTTCGAAACTATAGTCTCAAACAAATAAATAATATATATATATACACAGATATATCATCTCGATATATATGTGTATGTTTATTTGCATCAAGCAGAGGACAACCACTTTGTTTCTCTTTGTGAATAAACAACTCTGCTACTCTCGGCAAAACAAAAACTTTTCAATTATACAAATTTATTATTCTAATTTTTGTTAAACAATCCTGAATAATCCTGCTATTGACCAGAATTCAAAATAAAACCCTAAGTACTATATTTTTGGAGGAAAAAAAAATTTCCGGGTTTATTTTATAAAAAATTTTTCATCTTTAAAGGTAGTTGTTTCGCGACAATACTAGCAAAAAGTTAATGCTAGAGTATATAGAACAGACAATAAGGATTCATAGTTCATAAGCCCAAAACTTTTTGCTGTTTATGTACCAATTCTAGCCAATCCCGTGCTCGTTTGACAAACTTGGCACCATTGTAAGAGATTGAATATTTTTATAATAAAATGACAGATAAAAAAACATTTTAAATTTCTATAAAATCGTTTTGTTATTTTTTAACAAATGTAATCAACGCCTACGTTACACCTTATGAAAATTATAATTTTGAAAAAATCTAGCGCATGCATCTTTTGCTGGTTAAATAAATGCGCTGTTGCCAAATTGTTTTTAGTCTAATTTTTTTTTTATACATTTTTCATTATTTATTACTAATTATCTCAGAAACTGTGTTGTAACTATGAATCAAAATTCTCTTAAAATATGTATTGGTTATTGTTTAATGTTGATTTAGTTTTTTATAAAAATGGTAAGAAGGGTTTCTTAATTATAATTAAATATGTATGTAAATTTCCCGATATCCCGTATAGTGCAATGTTAAAGAGACTGAAAAACTCGATTTTTGAAATTTAATATCTCCGGAACTGTATTGTTCATAAATTTCGTTTTGCCACCAATCGATGCAGAAGTATTTAAATAATAATCTGTATAAATTTCAAAAAAATCCTAAGAAAACACATTTGGCGGAACAACTACCTTAAGCAAGTTATTTAAAAATTGGCCCATTTAGTAAAGATTTCAAAATAATATAGGACTTTTTACTTTCTTCTATAGAAAAAAAATATTGATATTCTTTTGGTAAAATTAGCTAATTTAAAAACATAAATTGATATTGTTTTTTTATTTAATATGTTAATCAATTATGTCGCATCTTAATTTAACTAATATTTGGCTATTAAAGGCATTATTAATAGCTATTATAGTATTATTGTCTATAATAGGCAAAGATTAGTTCAATTAAGATGCGAAAATATCTATAACTAATAATTTATATAAAACTTGACCTAAAATCGAATAAGAAAAATTATAGATTTAAGAGTTATCTTAATTATCTAATTGATTTGTATTTTTTTATAAACTATATTGATAAATGGATATATTTTTATTATTTTCTCTAAATGTAATAAATATGTTGTAAATAAGAGGTTAATTAACCTGGAGTGACATGTCCGAGACTTGGACATCGTCGCAGCTCCATCGGCCGAAGAGTTTCACGTCCGGGAGTTCAGCTGGCTGAGCCACGGCCAGAGACTCGGTCTCTGTAACCATAGGCTCTTCTTCGTAAACTTCTACCTCAGACATATTTACGGTCTAATCTAAAAACAAATTCAAACGTTCGATTAAAACCACGTGTCCCAAAAGCCACTTTAACAATGTATAACCAAAGAATATAAACAAAATGTATAATAATATAATTAAATAATAGAAAAGCATAATATTATATAGAATTATATAAAAAAATATAATATTTTAAATAGAAAATAATAACTATATTTACCGGATATTTTTAAATTTTACTGAAAACCACAAATGCATGTACTTTATCTAACATGAAAAAGATTGAAGAGGGCGTCTGAAGCCGGATACGCCATTCACCTAGTCAAAACAACAACAGTAAAACTAATTTTTAAAATTATTTTAATATATAGATATAAATTAAAAAATAAATTAAAAAAATGAAAATAATAATTTTTTAATTGTATTGATATATTTATTAATGTTAATATTTTAAATTCTAGTCTCTCAAATGTTAAATGAAATTAGCGCTTTTGCATAGAATTTTCAAAATATCTCCAAAAGAAGTTTTAAATATTTTAATTAAAAAAAAATAAATAAAATGGAAAAATAAAAATTATAATTTTTTAACTAGTATTGATATATTTATTAATGTTAATATTTTAAATTCTAGTCTCTCAAATGTTAAATGAAATTATGCGCTTTCTCATAGAATTTTCAAAATATCTCCAAAAGCAGTTTTAAATATTTTAAATAAATAAAAAAAAATAAATAAAATGGAAAAATAAAAATTAGAATTTTTTTTACTGGTATTGATATATTTGTTAATGTTAATATTTTAAATTCTAGTCTCTCACATGTTAAATTGAAATTAGCGCATTTCCATTGAACTTTCAAAATATCTCCAAAAGCAGTTTTAAATATTTTAATAGAAAATAAATAAAAAATAAATTAAATGGAAAAATAAAAATTATAATTTTTTAACTAGTATTGATATATTTATTAATGTTAATATTTTAAATTCTAGTCTCTCACATGCTAAATGAAATTAGCGCTTTTCCATAAATTTTCAAAATATCTCCAAAGCAGTTTTAGATATTTTAATAAAAATAAATAAATAAATAAACTAAATAACATTGGTAAGATCTATAAAAAATTTCTTTAATAAATATCATAAAAATATATCTTAAAATATGTTTTAAAAAAATATGTGTTTTTGATTATAAAATTTAGGGAACGCGGTGTTGGTTTATAGTGAAACATTGTTAAAATTAAATTAGGTTGGAGTTGGTGGTGTTTCACAAGGAGAAAAATTATAAAAATAATTTTTAAGAAAAAAATAAAAACCGACTTCAAAAATTAAATGCAACAAATAAAATACACTAAAAGGTATAAAATAATTATTATCTTATTTAGTTACAACTAAACGACGAAATATTAACATGAAATTACTTTTTGAAGTCGGTGCCAAACAAACTATACCTATAAGCGAGCATACCCTCCAAACGTACTAAGTGAGTGCGATTCATAAAAGGTATATGTTTGGCACCGACTTCAAAAAGTAATTTCATGTTAATATTTCGTCGTTTAGTTGTAACTAAATAAGATAATAATTATTTTATACCTTTTAGTGTATTTTATTTGTTGCATTTAATTTTTTGAAGTCGGTTTTTATTTTTTCTTAAAAATTATTTTTATTTTTCTTTTTTAGTGATGTTATTAATAGTGATCATATCATCAGAACTTGACTAAATTAATATGACACCATCCCTAAGACACCCCCTTTCGGATAAAAAAAGAACCATCGAAATCGGTTCATAAACAAAGAGGTTAGGTCTAAACAAACCTAATAAAAAAGGTCTAATACCTATGAAAAAAATACGAAAAAAAAATGGGACCAATCGGAAGCTAGACTGGACCCAATGCAAAAAAAATTTTTCAAAATCGGTTGACAATTGGCGGAGATATGAGGTAACATAGGCACAAAAAAAAAAAAAAAAAAAAAAATTCAGTCGAATAGAGAACCTCCTCCTTTTTTGAAGTCGGTTAAAAATACAAAGATTTTTTTAGCTTACTCTATATATTTCGAGCTCTTAACTCATCGTCAGGAGAACATTGACTAAAGATAAAATGATATTTTGAACAGAATTTATTTTAATTTTAATATGATGGACAGTTATTTATGACTTAGTGTAAATATGATCAATAATTGACATCTTAATCAATGATATTTAATTTGAATTGGAGTGCGATGAGAGTGGATGGTGGGTTTATTTTTAATTTTTATTTATTTTTTTAAATAGAAAATGAGATGAAATTTTTCGCTATGCACCCTCATCGCATTCCATAGTTTATTGCCCTCCTTTATAACACATACATAATTTTCGGCAACTTCCAAGTATAAATATCTTTTCTTTATTCCAGCCCTTTGTCCCTACATCTGTTCTTTCGGCTCTAAAGGCCATCCCATCTTTCTGATAATTCTTTCATATTTACACTAAGTCATAAATAACTGTCCATGATATTAAAATTAAAATATCATGTTATCTTTAGTCAATGTTCTCATGACGATGAGTTAAGAGCTCGAAATATATAGAGTAAACTAAAATAATGTATTTGATTAGTTTTTTTTTTTTTTTAATATCTTTAAATAGTTATTCAAATATTTTTGATATATAAAAAAGTGATGCTAAGATCTATAAAAATAAATATCAGTAAAAATTATATTTTAAGAGATATTATTTTTGGAAAAAAAAATGTTTTTGTTCGAACCACTAAATTAACAATTTAAAATTTTTCGGAGTACTATAATATAATTTCGGGGAGGGGGGGGGGCAAAGGTAACTACCCAGTGACGCGTTAGGGGAGTATAGATATTTTCCTATTAGTAGGAGACATGACCCCCCCCCCCCCCCCCGATGGCTTATTTTTATCAGAGTATTATTTATTTCAATGTCTACATGAACATTTCGCGTGGGGGTTAAACACCGCCCCTCCCCGCTGGATACGGCCATGTAGAGGAAGATTAAAAATCCCTATAAATTGTAATATCATTTCATTTAAAAATATTCGAAAATTCGACCCCTGCAGACCACCAGTTGCCAATCGGTGCCCTGGAGCACTAGGAATACAAAAACCAACTACTTAAGATTTGGGGGGGGGGGCAATGCCGTAACTAGCATTTTATGCGCCCTTGAAAAAAGTATATGTACTTGGTAGAATTTTGAATAAGTTAAGTAAATATAAATTAGGTAAAAAAAAACAAAAACGTTTATTTGTCAAAATTCAAAATAATTAATACAATACATAAATGGTCATTTCTGCGCCCTGTGTCTGGGCACAGCCCTAGTTACGGCACTGGGGGGGGTCAAAAAATGAAAATTCCAGGTCTTTGGACCAAACTCAAGCAAATTTTCAACAGTCTTTATTAAAAATGTTTTTAGATGACGATAATGGAGGGGATAAGCCCCCTGGCAAAAAAGGGACACACCAAAGGCGGGCGTCGCAGATAGTATGATATATAATGAAAGAGAGTAATCGATTGCCATGTCCCTGTCCGTGATCTGGGCAGAATGGAACTCGCTCCCAGCCACCGTCTTCCCCGCCACTTATAAACTTCAGCTGTTTAAGACCCGCATCCACAGATACCTGCCACCCCTACCCAGCACATAAACTCTCCTATTCTTCTTTTTCACGATGGAGGGGCCGATCCAGGCCTTTATTGGATGCAATTTTTTGGTGTAACTCCTTCTTTCATCAATTTCTATAAAAAAATTGCCTTCGTAACAACTGAATTTCTTAAAGTTAAACACATTCAAAATTCCCTCTCCTCCGAGCTGCCAACATAACAATATATTAGTAAAGAAGATTAGAAGAAACAATCCTATGTAAATAAAGGTCATACTGATATTCTTTCTTAACAACAGCTTAAGAGAAAGTGTCCTTTTAAAATAATTTTATAAATTCTGTCTCTCTGTTCAAAAAAGCACATATATACCCTGTTATTCAATAAGTTAAATTAGTTACTTTCTGTATTTCCTGAAGATGGGTTGATAGCCCGAAATATATATATTGAAAAAGAAAAAAATTTTATATCTTTTAATTTTTTAATTTTAATGTGAAATAAGTGACCCAGTATCCTTAACTCATAGTAAATTCATATTAAATAAAATATTTATTTACTCTTATCTTTATTAAAGATGTTTCACCTTGCACCAACACCACAATCTCTACTGATTAATATATTAGTAACTAAACGATTAAACTTACCCTAAAACATTTGAACAATGTCAATAAATAATTTTCACTTTTATTAATTTTTATATAAAATTAATGAATGGAATGATTTTATAGTTTCTAAATTGATCTGTATATATTGCTACAAGGTAAGAATAAAGATTAAACCTTTAATTAACCTAATAATATTGATTTTACTTAGGGAAAGTGGTGTACGCTTTCAGGTGAAACATGATATTAATTAATCAAGTAAAGGGTGTGTAGTTTCACAGTGAATGAAATAAAACTCAAAGAGGTTTATACAAACTCAATATATTTCGGATTATTAGTCCATTATCAGGAGTTTACAGATTAAAAATATATTGAGTTTGTATAAACCTCTTTTCATTCACTGTGAAACTGCACTCCCTTTACTTTATTAATTAAGTAATTAATTAATTACAGTTTGTAATCTGTAAACTCCTGATGATGGACTAATAATCCGAAATATATTGAGTTTGTATAAACCTCTTTGAGTTTTATTTCATTCACTGTGAAACTACACACCCTTTACTCTATTAACTAAAAAAAATATTCCCCAAGTTTCAAGCCCCTATCTCAATTTTAACCTGTGCCTTAGAGCGATGTAAGATTCGCATCTAAATAACATGGGTTTTTTGGCATTGAACGATCAATTTTTTATTCGGGCCAAAGCAATGGTTTAAAAATTTGAAACTCTGTAGAATTTATCCTTATAATAGTAGAATTTATCCTCATAATAGTAGCTATCCTTCAGAATTTTTACAGATTTGTAGCTATTATAATTTTGGAGTCTATAACTTACTAACACTAAGATATGGCACTATTTTATCTAGCTGTAACTCCAAAATTATAATAACTAAAAATCTCAAAAAACTCTGAAGAATAGCTACTATTATAAGTGTAAAATTTACAGAGATTCAAATTTTTTGAAATATTACTTTGGGTATAAAAAATTGATCGTTCAATGCTAGAAACCCCATGTTATTTAGATGGGAAACTTGGAAGATATATTTTTTATTTATTTCGAACCATATGAGCCTCTGCCAGCGTAAAAATTCGAAAATGCCCAAAATAAGGACCACCCTAATATATACCGGATGAGTTTTTTATCTTGAGACATTCTTATAACTCAAAAACAGTGCATTATATGAAAAAAAGTTTCAAATAAAAGTTTATTTATATCAGGGGGGAAACTAAACTATGCTATTGTTTGTCGAACTAGAAGAAGCTTTAAAAGTATTTCGAGGTCAAGTTCTCTTTTTTAAATGAAAACCTATACCTATGTTTCTGTAAATATTCTGAATCTATATTAAAAAAAACTGAACAACTTTTATAATAACTAATATTTTTTATACATCAAATAAAAAAAATATTACATCAATTAATCTCAAAAAAACTTAATAACTATTTTTAACAATTATTCAACTTAATTATAAAATAATAATCATTAAATAATTAATATTAAATAAATATTAAAAAGTCACAAGAATGAAAATAAGTGTTTATAATGATCTTAAAACTTCATTATACGTATAGGTACACTGATTTAAGAGGTTATTTTCTAGTTATGAGAACTATTTAAATTTCTTAAGTTTAAAAAAGTTTTTTCTCTTGTCAATCAAGTCGATAGTTATATTTTATTAGCATAATAAAAATGTGGCATTTTTTGTTGAAGACAGAATTCTAATGGTCTTAATTTATGGTGAATTTGGAAGAAGTGTTATGGGGCTGCCATTGAAATAGATGCACAGTGTTTTCCTGATAGCAATACACCCTCACAAGCCTCATTTTTTGAGTGGTAAATCTTATAAAAAAAAAAATACAACAAATGTAAAGGCTACGAAGAAACTGGAACAGGCCAAAATAACGAAATTGGAACTGGAATTCATTCAGAAGACTTGCAATACACTCTGAAGTGTCTCAGAACAGTGTCGCAAAATAATTAAATTATACTATATAAGATTTGTCTAGATTAATTTGCAACAACGCTTAGCTTCCTTTTTCCGCCACTAGATGTCCCGGCGATCAATTTCAAACAAGATCGAATAAGGCCCGGTCAAATTAAAAACTTTATATCGAAATTGAAATCACAGATACATGAAATAATATACTCTAATCAAAAGAGAGTAAATTTTTCTGATTAATCGTGACTATTTGTGACTTTCTCAGCAACTTAATTCTCAAATCAATTTCCGAAAATTATGTGAAATATTCTATCTAAAAAAATTGGAAAAGAAGAAAAAAAGAATGTTTCTCATAATGATATTGGACAATTGAGTTGAGAAATAAGTCGCTGAGAAAGTCAAAAATAAAATGACGAAACATACGTCTTATACTATATATATTTGTAACAACGCTTAGAGAAATTTCTCTAAAAAAATTACCCTCTTGCCTAGAAATCGAACCGACGAACTCTTGAACTAAGGGTATGAGCTCTAGCCATTAGACCAATGTAACATTAATATTTATACCTTGATTTCTGTTACTAAAAGTATATATTTTTCATTTAGACTTTGTGTCGAGATAATATTGTATTCATTTGAACTCGAATGAAAATGAAAAATCACCAATAGATTTTAAATTAAGAAACATTAAATATATATTAATTAACGAGGCAAATTTGAAATATAATTGTCAGCTCGGATTTTAAACTGATGGCTGCAATCGATTTTCATTAACCAGAGAAATTTGAAATATAATTCTTATTTGGACTCGAATTTTGAAATGAAAGACTCCAATTCATTTTAAATTAAGAAACATTAAATATATTGATAATTTTTTCTCCCCCTCCCCCCAGGCCACTCAAAAATTAAGGAGGCGAAAATTTTAAGAGACGATGTATTTTCTGTAGTTTATGGGTATACATTTGGAGTGTGGTTTTTTAAGAGGAATAAGATTTTTGGACCGAGACGCTGGTCGCCAGGGCACCAGCTCGGAGGGCCGAGCTTCGAGGGCGTGCCGAAGGCACGCGCGAAAAGCTCGTTTATTTAATAATTAAGTTGAATGATTGTTAAAAATAATTATTAGAATTTTTTTGAGATCTAATTGGTTTAATATCTACTGTTATTAAAAGAGTAAAAATTGTATATTTATATATAGTACCTGGAGTGCGATGCTCGGTAACTTCTTCCTTCAGTTAAAAGCTTTATTTTAATATTATTTTTAATTTAAAAATCTGATAAAAAAGGTCGATTTTTATTTGAGAGCCGTTTTCAAATTAAAAAAAAATATATAATATTCGCCCACTGTACCCCCCTCCACACCGCTCGACCCCACCCTCGAAACCTCGCCCTACCCCCGGGTCCCCCACCAATGCACCCCACCTCCTGCACCTGTTTTGATTCAACCATATGATTCATTTTTATTCATCCAATTGTTAATAAATAAAACCTATCAAAATGTGTTGTTTTTTCAGAAAAATGAGACCTGCTTATGCGAAATATATTTTTAAATAAATTCTTGATTATTTTTTATTCTATTAAATAAATAAAGTTCTTTATAAAAACAATTATAAAACGTTTATTAATATTTCTAACGTTTAGAGAGAACAAAATATGTTAAAATCAACAATCACAATACTTCTTCAAGCCCTTTGAGAATAAAGGATTAACCCGACCCATTGTCTGTCTGGGTACAAAAGAAAAAATAAACCCTTTTTAAATCCCTAAGAATGGAATTTTTCTATCTGAGAATAATTAATTTGATTACGAAAAAAAACATCAAAAACAATGTTGTCGAAGATGAGACCGTGACAGATCGAATTGTCACCCCAAAAACCCCTAACCCATGAATTTCATCAAAATCGGTAGAGTCGTTTTCAAAATAGAACCAAGATACAAATATATATATAAATAAATATACAATTTTTGCTCGTTTAATAAAAGTAGATAGATATTTGTATGTTTTTTATTTTGAAAACGGCTTTACCGATTTTGATGAAACAAAGTCTATTAACAAATTTTGAGGATAAGAAAGCTTTTATTTTTAATTACGGCTTGAATTCTTTTGGGCAACGTACTTATTAAGTTTTGACACTCATCTTGAGTGAAAGTATCCCAAATATTTTGAAGTTTGTGTTTTAATTCGACTACGTTTCTAGGTGGTTGTATTCGTAATAGCTTTTTCATTGTTTGCCAAAGAGTTTCTATTGATGACAAGTCGGGACTGTTTGCCACCCACTCCAAAAGTGAAACATTATGATCAGAAAGCCATTTTAAAGATTTTCTTGATGTATGGCAGGCCCCGTCTTGTTGGAACACAAAATTATTATTATTATGCAATGCATCTGCCATTGTTGGAAGTAACGATTTTTTTTAAATCTCTAAATATTTATTGGTGTTTACAATTCCATCAATGAAGTGAAGTTATCCAACACCTCTAGCATACATTGAACCCCATACCATAACTGAAGCAGGAGATTTTACTTTCTTTTTTAAACAATCTGAATTGAAAGCTTCATTTTTCTGTCGAATAACTCTACTTCGATTGTCCCCAACACAAACTTCAAAACGAGACTGATCACTCCAATGGACACTATTCCATTCATCACTCTTCCAATTAATGTGACTTTTAGCCCATTTAAGCCGGTTTTTCTTTTGTTTTAATGTCAAGAGTGGCTTTTCTTTCGCCTAAAAAAAATTAGTAAAATTACAAAAAAAAAAATTTGAATAAGTTGCAATAAAATTACCTTGTAAGTTTTAAAACCTAACTTAAGGGCTTCTCTATGGCACGTGGATCTTGAAACACTTCGCCCCACAGCATCGCTCCAAAGAACAGATAATTCACCATAGTTCGAACGCATGTTTTTTCTAATAATCTTCTTCAATGCCCAATGGGTATTTTCGAATTTTTACTCTGGCAGAGGCTCATATGGTTCCAAATTAATAAAAAAAATAACTTCCATGTTTCAAGTCTCTATCTCAATTTTAACCTGTGCCTCTCAGAGCGTTGCAAGTTTCCCATCTAAATAACATGGGGGTTTGGCATTGAACGATCAATTTTTTATTCCGGCCAAAGTAATATTTCAAAAAATTTGAATCTCCCTAATCTTTACCCTTATAATAGTAGCTATTCTTCAGAGTTTTTTCAGATTTTTTAGTTATCATAATTTTGGAGTCACAACTAGATAAAATACTGCCATATCTTAGTGTTAGTAAGTTATAGACTCCAAAATTATAATAGCTACAAATCTGAAGGGTAGCTACTATTATAAGGATAAAATCTAGATTATCAAATTTTTTAAACCATTGCTTTGGCCCGAATAAAAAATTTATCGTTCAATGCCAAAAACCCCATGTTATTTAGATGGGAATCTTACATCTCTCTGAGGCACAGATTAAAATTGAGATAGAGGCTTGAAACTTGGGGGATATTTTTTTTATTTATTTCGAACCATATGAGCCTCTGCTATCGTAAAAATTCAAAAATACCTAAAATAAGGACCACCCTAATATGGCGGGTGACTTTTTATCTTGAGACAGTCTTATAACTCAAAAACAGTGCATTATATGGAAAAAAAGTTTCAAATAAAAGTTTATTTATATCAATGGGGAAACTAAACTACGCTATTGTTTGTCGACCTAGAACAAGCTTTCAAGGGTATTTCAATGTCAAGTTCTGTTTTTGAAATGGAAACCTATATTTTTCTATACATCTACTAAATCTACAAAAAAAAAAAAAAACTGTACAACTTTCATAAGAACTATTTTTTTATACGACATCAAATAAACAAAATACATGAATCAATTAGATCTAAAAAAAATCCTAATAATTATTTATAACAATCATTCAACTTAATTATCAAATAATAATGATTAAATAATTAATTATTAAATTAATAATTTATTAATAATTAATTATTTAATAATTTTTGACACTGTTCTGAGACATGTCGCGAAGTAAATATTTTATCGTTCATATCTCGTCTTCGGTAAGTCGCAGAGCCTTTAAATTTGAAATTTAAGCTATCTAGAGGGTACAAGAAGATTTTGGCTGAAATAGAAGTATGTTTATGTAAGTTGAGGTTCACGTACGTAAGAATGTACCCCCTGCGTATAGTAACCATAAATATCAGACCTACGAAATTCGAAACATAAGCTCGATATAGGCCAGGAGGCGTACAGGAAACTTTTTCTTGAATTTGGAACACCCGGAAGTTGATATTTACATGAAAGATTTTTCGTTTTTTTCTCATAAACGGCAGAAACATTTTTTTTTTAATAGGTATACTTATCAAGTGTCATGAGTTTTTAGTCGTGTATAGATTTTAATACGATTAAAATAAAGGAAGGGGGTGTAAATTAGGAGTGTCGTAAAATAAATATTTTAATCATTCATATCTCGTCTTCGGTAAGTCGCAGAGTCTTGAAATTTGAAGTTTAACCTATTTAGAGGAAACAAGTTACCGATCATCGCTCGGTGCTCCAGGCACTAGTAGTTATTACACGAAGATGTTACCCGCTGATTTATTTACCATCTACATATTGAGAATACAAAATTCTTGATTGTTTTATTAAATGATACAATTCTCTAAATTCAATCAGAAGAAACAATTTCAATTAAGATTCCATTAATTATCTATTGATACAAACAAGAGCCTGGGGCTCATCTTTTAACCACTTGGCTTAATTTGTGATGAAATTTATTATACTTAGGAAATTTAAATTACCCAATGGAGTCCAAGGACCTTTGCTCTCTGGCCAGCAAGATGAGGTTTGTCTCTTATTTCCCCTCTATTGCGTCATTTCCCCTTTATTGTAACAAAATAAGCTGACGTGTTCTGATGTGGCCATCTACTTGACTTTACCATACAACCTGGCCCCTGTCTTATATTTAATATTTACATAAAATTATTTATAATCATGTAGGGGGTTAGTTTTTCCATTCTTAGACTCCTGGGGGCCCACTGATTATGTATACAAAATTTGGTTTAGTTTGGTAGAAGAGCCTAGATTTTCATTTTTTGACCATACACCCCCATTTTGGGCGGTTAGTTTTTGCATTTAAGACTTCTGTGGTCCCACTGATTATGTATACAAAATATGGTTGAGTTTATTAAATGGCCAAGATTTTCAATTTTTGACACCCCCCCTCCCCTCCCTAATTTGGGCGGTTAGTTTTTGCATTTTTAGACTTCTGGGGTCCCATTGATTTTGTATACACAATTTGGTTGAGTTTGCTCAAATAGTCTAGATTTTTAATTTTTAACCCCCCTCCACTCCCCCCCTTAATTTTGGGTCGATATGCACCAAAATCTAATTAGCTCTTAATCTCACTGGACCAAAACTATGTGTGAAATTTGGTTTCGATATTCACACTAGTTTTTGAGCTAGCTCGTCCACCAAAATTTGGTAACGTATAGACTAACAGACAACCAGACAACCAGACAGACTAACAGACATTTTGACAAAATATAATTTTTTCGATGTTTACTTTTTAGAGTTTTTTTGCAGAGCGAAATACCATGTATTCGCTCAATTTTTTTAATCAAAATTGTTTCAGCCTTTTTTGAGATATTTCGAAAAAAAGAAGGAGAAAAACCACTTTTTTCATTCACGATTACAATACTTGACCATACCCTGAATGGTAAATTTTATTAAACCAATTATTTTACATGAATTAATGTATACATTGTATTTGAGCTTCGACTTCGGAGATTACTTCTCCACCATCGACTGTCCTTGATCATCTTTTTAGTCCTTGTTTTTAATATCAGAGGAAAAAACCAATTAAATAAAAAAAACAAACCCCTTTTCCGGATAATTATTTCAATTCCCCCCTGAATGGTTATGTAAAAATTCAAACAGATACGTCAAAAAACTTTGTTGCCCCCCTGAAAACTTTTTTTGCGGACGCCCCTGGGTTTTGTGGATTTCAATCTGGCTTATGATTATAACATCTAGATACATATAAATCGGGTTTAATTTTATTTAAATATAAATTAATAAATAAATTAAGTATAAAATTTGAAATTACTTTTTTTATTTATTTATTTCATATAGAGATCTTAAATACAATATAAATTTTTATATTGGCGTAAAAAAAAAATATTAATAATAATAATCCCAACACTACGGAATCTTCCTTAGAAAATGAACATTACATACACCATTACATATTATTCAATGTATGTTCGAGAAAATATAAATAATTACATACTCTTGTTTTGATAAAATCACTCAAGTTTTCATATTTTTCAATTTTTATAAACTTTGATTTTTTTTTGAGTTTCCTATGAAAATTTATTACTATTTCATTCTTTGATAACCCTCTCTAAATTTTAGCTCAATATAAAAAGATAGCTCATCAATTTAGGAAATCTCAAAAATGCACCAAAATCAATTTTTTTTTCTTTTCGAAAATTTTTACTTTTGTTTCATTATGAAAAAAAAAATTAACCTCCTGAAAATATAAATTTTTAAAGGTCGCTCAAAATTTTTGAAAAATGCCGAACAAAAATAAAAGAGGAGACTCAAAAAATCTGTTTTAAAATATACATATGTATTGTCAAAATGTTATCTATCTTTTTTTTTTAATATCAATTAATTAAAGTTTGCTTGAAAAGGTCAAAAATGAACCAAAAAAATGTCTTGGAAATTTTTGAGCAACCTTTATTTTGAGCAGAAATTTTCAAACTGCTTTTTTTTTAAATATAGAAACAATTTTTGTATAGAGAATAAAAATTTTCGATAATAAAAAATATTGATTTTTGTGCATTTTTGAGATTTTTTAATTTCTTGATCGACCTCAACATTTTTTATTATCAAGCTAAAATTTGTTCTTAAAAGATGAAATACTAAAAAATAAATAAGTCGTTAAAAATGGGTCACCTTCTAATATACTAGGCAGATCAAAAAGTCTGGAATGATCCTATGAAATGGGGCTAGTATGCACTAATATGAATCATTCATAACTAACTTCATTCTTCATTAGATGTCTGTCAAAATTTCAGCCATTCATGTTTTCGCATTTACAAGTTACAGCAGTGAGAAGCAACCAACATCTGTGTTTATTTAAAAATGTAAAAATCCGTGTTTCGTGTTCTGATTAAACAGTATTATTTACGCAAGAAAACGATAACCGAGCCCAAAGCCAAGCTAAATAAATATTCTCCGGACTCTGCACCTTCGATAAAGATGATTCAAAAGTGGTTTTCTGATTTTCGTTCCGGCCAAACAAGCACAAATGATGCTGAATGATCTGGACGCCGAAAAGAGGTCTGTCAACAGAAAACGCTCAAAAAATCCATGATATTATGTTGAACGACCCCAAAGTGAAATTGAGGGAGCTAGCTGAGACCACAAAGATGTCATAGGGCACCGTGTTCAATATCATACATGATATTTTGGTTATGAAAAAGCTCTGCGCGCGATGGGTGCCGCATCTGCTCACAGTGGAGCAAAAACGAATTCGTGCTACACTTCCCAGCAGAATTTGACAACGTTTAGGCGAAATTCAAAGGAGTTTTTGCGCCGATTCATAACCATGGATGATCCATTTTTTTACACCAGACTCAAAACAATGGGTTTCTTCGGGTGAAAGTGTTCCGAAGCGCCAAAAACTCAGCAATGGATCAGAAAGGTTATGGCCTCCGTATTTTAGGATCCGGGTAGAATAATATTCATCGACTATCTTGAAAAAGGTAAAACCATAACTGGCGCATATTGTTCATCATTATTGGATCGTTTGAAAATTGAAATCACATAAAAACGGACGCATTTGAAGAAGAAAAAAATCCTCTATCATCACTACAATGCGGCTGCTCATTCATCGTTAGTTTTGCGAAAGCAAAATTGCACAAAATCGGATTTAAACTGGTTACTCAGCCAGACCTGGCCCCCACCGACTTTACCTGTTTCTAAACCTGAAGAGATGGCTCACCGGTAAGCGATTTCAGTCAAATTGGGAGGTCATAGCTGAAACTGAAACTGAAGCCTATTTTGGAGAGCTTCTGAAAGATCGGACGAGATAAAAAAAAATAGAAAAACGTTGGACTCGCTGTATTGACTTAAAAGGAATATATGTTAAAAAATAAAACCGAATTTGGCCAAAAAAATGTTTTCTTGTTTCACTTGTTCCAGAGTTTTTGATCTGCCTAGTATATACGTAGGTATAAGTGGCGTGAGGTCCATGTATGCTGTGGATACGGCGCATCGCTAAAATATCAAAACATTTAGAGTATTTTCATACAGTGTCAAAAAATCTAATATTAAATTTGAAAAATAACGAAAAATTATAAGCTGCCGTCCATATTCGCTAAAATTTACAAAAAAGAGATGCGGATAAAATAAATTTTAAAAAAATGAAGGGCTCTTTTTTGGACAGCTTCTCCACGTTGAAAAGTCATTGCCCGGCACTGGTAAGTATAAATATATAATATATCATAGATAAAATTTCAAGTATTTTATTTTTATTCTCGTATATGAATTTTAAATGATTTTTTGATGATATTAAATGATTTTCATATTATTATTTTTTTTTTATTGGATTTTTTTCTAATTATATAAAAAAATGTCTTTTTGGCAATATTATTATTATTATTATTAGTAATAGTTGTTAATATTACAAATGGCTTTTATTTAATTTTAATTTTTTTTTCTTCTGAACCATTTATTTATTTAGGCTTGAGGTCGTTCTTGAGCCCAAAAACGTAAATCCACATGTGGAATCGATTCGGTATTACATGGCACCCGGGTGTTTCTGTAAATAGAAAATATTATTATTATTAAACAATTAATTATTATATAATTAATTAATATATATAGTTTAAAAAGTTAACAATAATATTTTTTAGATCTGTGATGGGGATAGATGGGAAAAGGATTTTGACGTCGAGATTAATTTGTATGAATTATTGGCTTATTGGCTATTAAATTTTATCCAAAAAGTTGGTTTGGGTTAAAAAAGTCTCTAAAAGATCTGTATTTTTGTAGATAAATAGCCTAATTGTCAGTACAAAAAGTAACTATAAATTCAGGGATTTTATTTATAAGAAATGTTGTTTCGAATTTTGAATTAAAGAGTCCAAACTCGAATTATCTGGTACTTACGCGAATGATCCTTGAAGGAAGACAAGTGGCTGCATGACAGCAATATCGTCAGAATTATCGCATAATATCCTTGCGAGACTCACGCGACGAATTTGGTCAAGTTGGCCTGGAATTTTTTTATTTATTAATATAATATTACATACAAATTGGACAAATAAATAAAGGATTAGAGGCAGAGAGCTAGGCAAAATAATTGCAGCAATGTATTAGAAATAAAAATAAATAAAATCCAAATGTATTTCAAATACATAAGTAATACGTATATTTTAAAATTTAAAGCGTCCAGATGTACTATTTTTTTTTTTTTTTCTTAATACAAAATACTTGCAGCACTGCATTTTAGAAAAATATCTTGACCTCGTATATTTGATATTCAAATACATAAAATAGAAATGTATTTCAAATACATGTATTTTAAAGCGTTTCAATGTAAATTCATTTTTTTTAATACAAAATAGTAACATTAATGTATTTAAAAGACTTCGAGATCTTGTATTTGTAATACAAATTCATAAAATACAAATGTATTTCAAATGCACATGTTTTAAACAAACCACCCAGCACTCTTCGGTCTAAATTCAAAATATTTTTTTTTTCAAATACAAAGTACTCAATTATAAAATAAGGTGACCTCATATATTTGAAATACAAATACATATAATACAAATGCATTTTAAATACATGTATTTTCAAGTGTTTAGCGCTTCTTCGATGTAAATTCAATTGTTTTTTTTTTTTTTTTTTTTTTTTTTAATACAAAATAGTTACATCAATGTATTTGAAATACTTTGAGATCAAGTATTTGAAATACAAATTCATAAAATACACATCCACGTTATATATTTCAAATGCATGTGTTTTAAACAAACCACCCAGCACTCTTCGGTGTAAATTCAAAATATATTTTTTTTTCAAATACAAAATATTTGCATCAATATATGGTACAAATTAACGCCCGTGTATTTTAAACTGGTCACTTTCTTCGATTAAAATTAAAATAATTTTTTTGAAATATTTGCAGCAATGTATTTGAAATACCATTCAGAAAATATTTTTGTCCCAAGTATTTAAAATATAAATGTATTTTGTGATTTGCTCACCTTCTGAGAAGGAACCGGCCTGTCCTGCCTCCTCGTAAAAGTATCGGTCCCCGCGTCGAAGTCTTGCGAATTGGTCCCCCACAAGACAAGTGAAAGTGGGCCCCAAAAGAGCACCACGGGCGGGTCTCTCCGCCACTGCACCGATGAACAAATCAATCTCGTCGAAATTGCCATAAATCTGACGGAGAGTGTCTACCGACTAAACAACATAATAAAATATTATTTATTTATTGTGCCCATATCTATTTCTGGTGTGGTCCTTAAAATGCACAACATTGAGTGTTATGGGCTATATTAAATTATTTATTTCATGTTCCATCCTTTTAGGACTATGATAAAGATTGACGTATGGATATACTTTTATGTAGGTATAAGCTTATTTTATATCAAACAGAGGATAACCTCATTGATTTTTCCTTAAGAAGCTAAAGATAAAGCCCTATTTCACTAACCAATCTTAAACCAAAAGTAACACATAAATTAACATAAACAAAACTTTTAAATATAAAGAGAAACAAAGAGGTTCTCCTCTGGTTGATGAATCAAGGAGTGGGCAACCTCTTTGTTTCTCTTTATGATTCAACAACTCTGCTACTCTCGGAAAAACAAAAACTTTTCAATTAAAACTTTTTAAAGTAAATTTTTTAATTAAATTTTAATCAGCTAAATTTAAATAAATTAAATAAGCTAAATTCAAATTAATTTAATTAAATTCAGAATAAATAGTGAAGTTGTTTCTCTATGGTAAGTATCAATAGTATCTATAATAAAATACAATTTATCTTGAAAGTTCCTTTGAAGCTAATTAAGTGCTAGTTTAACTTTGGTTGATGAAATCGAGCTTAAATCATTTCTAATTGATTAATTTTCTTTTATTTATCTATTTTTTTTTTTTTTAAGAAGTGTTTATTGCCCAAATTTTTCAATTTATCTACATGTTTACAAGATTATCCATAACACTCCGGGATATGTTTTATATTACAATACAATAATTGTATTTCTAGTTATGCATTTTATTTTTGTTAATCATTTTTGGGGGTTTTCTTGCTTTATTATTAGGGGATAAGAATATTTCATTTTTTTATTTTTTAACAAGGAAATGGCTTCATGTTAGTAAAACCTTGTTTTATTACTAATTAATTTAATTAATGTGAGTCTGTGAGTGTTCTCATCACCTGTTGGTCCATATCTGTGCTGAGATCCTCCCAGCTGCGAGCCTTGGGCATTCCACAAACTTCTCGCCACTCGTTGTATGGAGGAAGACCATGGTCACGACCACGCTGGATATTAAGCGCCACTAGATCCAGCCCGAAGTCCAAATCGCCTTTGAACAGCTTGTCAGTGATCTAGGTAGGCACATACAATTAAAAATAATATTATAATAATATACAGGTAGGTTCCTTCGTTAATCCTAAAAAAGAAGATTTTCCTTGAAATCATACTAACTTTTTTGAAGAAACCGATTCATTACTAATATAATTAGACATATTTATTGAACTATAATTATATACCTGTAAATTGTATCTCCCGCTTATATAAATTATATTAAACTATCTGAGGTTGGTAGTATTGCATGGTGTTCTGGACTATTCTCACTCTTAATAGACCACATGTTATGATATTAAATGAGTGAGTGTATGGATGAAAGGTCTCTTATTCAATTTGTAAGAGTGTGGATTGGGTTAATTGAACGTTAGACGATTCTGAAAGTATAGTATAATTTTATTTATAAATGCAATAGATAATATACAAGATAAGTTATAAGTGATAGTTACCTGAAAGTATAGTAGAATTGAATAAGAGTCCTTTCATCCATACACTCACTAATTTAATATCATAGCATGTGGTCTATTAAGAGTGAACATAGTCCAGAACACCATGCAATACTACCAACCTCAGATAATTTAATATAATTTATATAAGCGGGAGATACAATTTACATACCAATCTGAGAGAAAAGTGTAATAATGTCTCTTTATTAGAATTTTATAATATTAGTAAGTAATTATCTACCTAGAAATGTATATTCCTGCCTTCACAATATTCATATCACTTTTTGTAAGTATGTATGTACATATTCTATACCCAGAAGGGTAAAAATTCAAAAAATAGCCAAATTTTGTATAATAGTTTGTAAGGAAAAAGTGAAAACTTTTTTAAGACTCAGAAGCTTTTACTATAAAATAACGAATTTAATTTTTTCCCCCAAATGAAACATCCGCCAGGAAGTTAGTCATAAGATTCTACAAGGTGTCTATTTGAATGCATACATTTCAGGCGCGTCCGTTTAATCGACGGCGATGGGGGAATTTCAACCACCGCACCGGTGCAAATTTATTATTATCTTTCAAATTATAGAGAGATTTAAAAATATAATAAACAATCTTTAAAACTTGATAAAAAGGGCCTGCCTGATATTATTATATTTTATGCAAGCTATGATTTTTTTTTTTAATTTGGAACTAGTCAAAGCCTTCGAATAAAATTTGATTCTCAAAATCGTGAACGAAATCGATCTAAGAGTTTTATATTCAATAAAGACAGCCATCAAATAACTAAATCCACTATTGAAAGTTTTTGTGCCGAGAGTAGCAGAATTTTTATATATTGAAGGAGACAATAAAATAGTGTGTCTTCTGCTGGAATTATAAATTTTATTTATATATAACGATTATTTATTCATAAATTATTTCCTGTGAATCAATTGTAATAGACTGATGAAGAGGGCAAAGCCCTCGAAACTATAGTCTCGTTATAAATAAATAAAATTTATAATTCCAGCAGAAGACACACTTTTATTGTCTCCTTCAACTAAATCCACTATTAAAACAGGAAAAAAAATAAAGCTTCAATATAAATTAAAAAAAAAACTCATTTTATCAACCAATCTATATATAATTTTATTCTGGTATTTTAAATTCTAAAGGTTGTTTTTAAATTTAAATTATTAACTCCTTAAAGTTATAATAGAAAATTTTTATTTTTTCATACATTCACCATATTCACGGGCTAATATCTCAAAAACTATAAGGAATAGAGAAAAATTTAAAAAAAAAGTAATTTTATATCAAATTTTATAAGCTTTCATTTTGCTAAGACTAATTTTTCTCTACGACCCACCGTTTTTGAGATATAAGTGAAAAAAAAAACAAAAAAAAAACCCGGATATTTCCACCCTCCCCCAACCGGTGGCTAGAACTGGGAACTTTTACTATTTTTACCTCCTAATTACCTCAAACACATTCCATAAGAAGAAAAATTCTGTCCTCTTCAATGTTTTATATTCAATGACTGGACTATTAAGCCAGCCCCTAATTTTATTATATTTTTTCAATTTTTAATTTTTTTTTTTTAATAAATTCTATTCTATTTATATTAAATAATTAAGTCAGATTGTGAGGTCATAGCGACCAGTCTGAACTCGTTTCCAATCAATCTAATACCTTTATCCCCCTCTACCGGCAATCGTAATATAAACACGATTGGTTTTTGAGCTTAAGTGTACAGCATATTTGTCTGTCTGTATGTCTGTGCGTTTCCGCGTTTGCTCACGATTCACGTAAAAACGGCTGAAGGGATTATTATGAATTTTCATATTTGCGTCAGATGTCTTCTAACTTACGTTTATAACGTTTTGATATTTTGATATTTTGACCCCAAAAAGGGGTTTGGGGGGCGCACGAATGGAAATTATCAAATAACTCTTAAATTATTAACTCTAAAGCAAATTTTCTAATGTGTAAAGTTGTAGGGGATGTGATTTCTGAAAACTTTTGTTTAAAAAAATTTCCCCGAAAACCACCAAAAAAAAGGGGGGGGGGGGGGGTGAAAAAATGTAAATTCTTGCCTTTGGAGCAAACTCAATCAAATTTTGTATACTAATCTGTGGGCCTCTAGAGAGCTAGAAATACAAAAACTAACCACCCTAAAGGGGATGGGAGGGTTAAAAATGTAAATTATTGCTATTGTAGCAAACCCAAACAAATTTGGTATAAATAATCTGTGGGCCACTAGAAGGCTAGAAATGCAAAAACTGGGTCCGGGAGTGGGTGTGGTGCAGTGTGTTGGTGCGGGGTTGGTGTAGTGGGGGGAGGGATCCAGAGGGCACAGAGGGGTGCGCGGGGGTGGTACGGGGGTTGTCCAGGGGGCGTGGCGCGGTTGGGGTGCGGGGGTCAGGGTGGTGGTGTGGGGTGCGGGTGCATGGTGCGGGGGGTCCTGGGTGTGTTTCGGGTTGTGGGGTGATGGGGGTGCAGTATCGGGGTGGTGATGTGGGGGCTCGGGTGCATGGTGCGGGGGTGGAGGTCCTAGGTGGGGTTTGAGGGCAGGGGCCCAGGGGGCGTATCCCCCCGGCTAGCAAGAGGGCCGCCGAAGGTGGATCTTGCAGCTAGTTTCTAATAAAATAGTCTCATAAATAATTAAAAGGAGATTTTATTAATTTGTAATAGGCCCAATATTAAGAAGGTGAGGGGGGGAGGTTCTTTAGTAAATAATTATAAATTATTTTAATTAAATATTAAAAATAAGAGTGTGACCAGGTGTATGGTAAAGTCATGTGAATGGTCACATGAGTTTATTTTAAATATTTATTATATTTAAATATGATGGCTCAAACTCTAGCTATCTCTAGGATAGCTCACCCCTATTCCCGACCATTTACATAATTTTCGGAGAGCGTACCAAGTCTTGAAATTGTTTTCACTTTCACCTCCAATTGAATAATTTAATTCTATTTTGTTATTTATTATTAATTTAAATTTGAAAAATTTAAACAATATATTAGATTTGAACTGTTGGCGACAATAAAGAACGCAACACTAGGATCATTTAAATATGGTTTCAATTCTTAAACAAAACAAAGACATCGCCTGCGAAAAATCTTTCAAATTTTCATTAATTTATTATATATATTTAATTTTTTATTCAAATATGTTTTTATTTAAAGTATTTTTGAAATAATATTCATCGATTAACATTCTATTTCAAAGGTAAATGCTTTTAAATCATAAACTAATTTTCAGATTAAATTTTGATAGATTTGTTTTGTATTAAATTGAGAAGATTTATCGATGGGCGTATGTGTGAGTAACTAGAATAGTTAGTAAACCAAATATAATAAATAAATTAATCTTTTAAAATTGAATCAACTTTTCAATTTTTCAAAAAGTTTGTGTTTTCTTAAAAACCTAATCTCATCAGTGGTTATATTTTAGATAAATTGTGTCATTATTTCTTGAGATGCAAGAACTATCAGAGAACACTGGGCAAAGATGGATCATAAATCCGTTTTTAAATGCAGCTTTTTTTTAATGAAAATGATGATAGAAGGTGTTACACCAAAAAGGTGCATCCCCTAAAGGCCTGGGTTGGATCCTCCATCGTGGAAAGAAGAAGAAGAATCTTTTAATTTTATTACAGTGGGAGTCCTCTGGCGGCAATTAAGTGCGACACCGGTGGAGAGGGGTCTTGGCGAGGAGGGTCAAATGACGTCATTCCAGAGAAGGCTGCCCGCTTAAGACTTGGCTCTTCGCTTTAACCATTCTAAAGGTAAGAATATTTCAATTATTTTTTGATATTAATATTCAATCACACTATTTGTTATATTCTGCACTGTTATAGTGTATTTTCTATCTATTTGTACACTCACTTCTATTATAATTTGAACTTATTTCTCATAGAATAAACACAATAGAATATTTTCATAAAGAGAAATCAATGAAGTTGTCCTCTGCTTGATGTAAATAAATATATACCAAATATAAATAGGTAAACCATTTGAGACCATCGTTTATGTGGCTATCTTGCTAAATAACAACAAAACGAATTGTCTATATCCATTCAGGTAATTGACCCCACACAAGAAATAACAGATAACAAATTTCTAATTAAAAATGAATGATGATGAAGATCAAACCTTCGAAATTATACTCTCAAACACCTAAATTATAAATAGATATACATATTTATATTTGGTTCATATGTGTATACTTATGTTTATTTGCATCAAGCAAAGGAGAACCTTATTGATTTCTCTTTATGAATCAACACCTCTGCTTCTCTCGACAAAACAAAACTTTTCAATTTCGATGTTTTCAATTTAATGAGAAGAATATAGAATTATAAGTAGTATATAACTCACTCAATTCAACCTTATGGAAAAAATCCACAAGATTACCTTTTTACTGAATCTTGAATATTTATGATTTTCATTACGGTACATGCCCTAAAGATTGAATATAACTAACACTTCTGACATGAAATAAAAATCTTCTATAACAGCTCGGATTCAGTAAAAAGGTAATCTTGTGATTTTTTTCATGCTTATTAATTATATTAAAATAAAAATTTCATTTACTTATTCGTATATAAGTATATTTTTCAAAGCTTTTATTCGAATAATTTGAGAAAGCAATCGTATATAAAGAATATCTTAAAAGTGAGTTTTTTTGTTTAATTGTATGTATTTTAGTTCGTTAGAATTTATAATATATTTAGTTTGATTAAAAAGAGGCTCGAAAACAAGATTAGACTTGTTTTGATTAAATTGGAATAAAGAGGTCAATCGGATAGTTATAAAAATTCCCTTTTAACCATTACGTATTTTATACAATAACTATTCCTCTGTGTTGCAGGGTCCAAGGTCCACTCCCCACTCTCAGCCTATGCTTCTTAGGCCCTTGGGACTAGACATGTGAACCCCGTTAATCCAAAATCGACTCTCCAGCAAGAGCTTGCGATTCCGCTCCCACCCACTCATCTTACAGGTAAGATTTTTTCCTTGAAGGAGACAATAAAAGAGTGTGTCTTCTGCTGGAATTATAAATTTTATTTATTTATAACGAGACTATAGTTTCGAGGGCTTTGCCCTCTTCATCAGTCATTCATAAATTAATTCCTGTGAATCAATTGTAATAGACTGATGAAGAGGGCAAAGCCCTCGAAACTATAGTCTCGTTATAAATAAATAAAATTTATAATTCCAGCAGAAGACACACTCTTTTATTGTCTCCTTCAATATATAAAAATTCTGCTACTCTCGGCAAAAACTTTCAATTTAAAGATTTTTTCCATTCGTTTTAAAATTTTTATTAATTAATTAAATATATTTATTTTATTCACGTCAAACCTACCTAATAGTTTAATCAACTTTTTAACTTGAAGGAGACAATAAAAGAGTGTGCCCTTTGCTGGAATTATAAATTTTATTTATTTATATATTCTTAACCTAAACACATAAAAGATTTTAACCTTTCATTCATAAATTAATTCCTGTGAATTCATTGTAATAGACAGATGATGAGGGCAAAGCCCTCAAAACTAGTCTCGTTATAAATAAATAAAATTTATAATTCCAGCAGAAGACACACTCTTTTATTGTCTTCTTCAATATATAAAAAATTCTGCTACTCTCGGCAAAAACTTTCAATTTAAACCAAAAGAAAAAAAAGTGTAAAACCAATATATGTTAATATTTAAAAATTGTTTCCAATTTACAGATACGTTCCTGTCGGAATATACTATGAAAAAATACTTTTCACGTTCGTTTCGTTTTCAGGTTTCGCTTTATTTTATAATTTTAGTCAGTTCCGCGATTTATCTATTTCGTTTAGTGTTTTTAAGCCGAACTGAGTCTAACCCTGTGTCGATATTTATTTCGTGTTCGCGACAATCTCAAGACAGAAGACCAGCTTCTTGAAGAAAGAAGAATTCAAGAGTGATAGTTGGTGCTGATAGTTGGTAGTTGATAGTGGTAGTTGGTAGCTGTGCCATTTATTTAGAATGGGAATTGAGTATAGTTTTTTTTAGAACATGAAGCCATCAGGGAGCAATCAAGTGGAATCTCCGGTTAGTACGAGTTTTTTTTTATTCTAATTTATTATTAAGGCAATAATGGTTAATTACTGTCTTTTTGTTTTAGTTGAAGATGGGAGGTTGGATCGTGGGGGCGGAGACGGCTCATCACTTCAGGGCCTCTACCAGCCTAAACTATGGTAGGCAGATTTAGTTTTATCTATTAATTTTTATTAATTAATGTTGTATCACCCGCGACCATAATAAATATTTTTATATAAGAAATATCAGGGAACTGGACAAAAAATCAACAACACAGAGCTTTTATCAAATGGGCCAGACGCTTCGTCAAATCATTTTGACTTCCTCAGTAGTCCATTTAAGAAGGTTCTTTCGCAAGAATCCACACAAAAAGTTTTAGCCTCGTAATTACTCTATAAATATGAACGGTGCTAAAATATTAGGTTATGTATTTTAACGTGACTGTACTTTTTACACTACTGTATTCTTTTTATGAATGGATCGTTTCCAAGCCATTGATCTTATATTCCCTCCACTAAAAATAATCGCCCAAATATGTTTTTTTTTAATCAAAACTCCGAGGTAAATAATTTCAATTTTTTTTTAATTACTCCGAATATATTATTCTAACAAATAATAGTTTTTCATCAAGATAGTGAAAGTCCTTCAATAAAAAAAAAATAATCATCATTTTCCAACCCTTTTCCAATCTACCATATGTAAAAAATTTCATTTTTAATTGCAATTATTTCATGTTCAGTGTCGTAAATCGTCTTCAAATTTTAACAGTGTGTGTATTATGCTTTTAATGACTTATATTCCATGTTTCGAAGACTTCTTGAATTTTTGCATTTGTAAAAGAACTACCTTAATCACTTTGTAAATTAACAATTTCACTATTCGACAAAACATCATTAATCTTTTTTTTTAAATACATTCCTGGCTCCAATTAATCAACAATCTAGTACTTTTTTCTTTAACAATTAAAGGTAAGAAATTTTTTTTTAATTGTTAAAGAAAAAAGTCCAAGATTGTTGATTAATTGGAGCCAGGAATGTATTAAAAAAAAGATTAATGATGTTTTGTCGAATAGTGAAATTGTTTTTTGACAAAGAGTGATTAAATGGGCCACTGAGGAAGTCAAAATAAATTGACGAAACGTCTGGCTCATTTGATAAAAGCTCTATGTTTTTTATTATTTTGTCCAGTTCCCTGCTATTCATGACACAAAAATATTTATTAATTAAAATTAGCTTATAAACATTTATATTATATAAAATATAAATGTTGACGAAGGGTAGATGGCAGTCCACAATTTATAAATTAAGAAAAAAGAGGAATCTCAGCCAGTAAGGAATCTCTGCAGAATAAAAAACTTCCAAAATTATAGAAAACATTTCGGCTTTAATGAGAGAAGACCATCTTCAGTTCTTATGACCTGAAATGAGCATAAATATATGAAAATATATAAATATAAAAACTTAATAGATAAATTTAAGAAATTTTTTATAATTTTTATGTTTTTATATTTACATACATATATTCACACATTTATGAACATTTCATCTCATAAGTACTGCGAAAATGGCCTTATCTAATTAAAGCGCGAAACGTTTTCTATAATTAGAATTTTTTTATTCTACAGAGGCTTCGTTTACTGGCTGAATTCCTCTCTTTTTTAATTTATATAAAATTGGTATTTTGATTTTATAATCGTTAATACTGAGCTCCTTTAACTTCGCATAAATATGGAGTACAAAATGGCATACGAATATTTATGGCCATTTCAAAAATTGTTGAAAATTCTACCCCAAGCATAAATTCATTCAATAACAGATTACCTCGAATTCACTACGCTTTAATTTTTTTAAATTAATTTTTGGTCGCTGCACTTACCCAAAATGGGATCACGACCCATAGTTTAAGAAATACCGCTCTACTAATTGTTTTTTTTCTAAAATTGATGAATGTCTATTAAAATAACATGTTTCGTATCTAATTATTTTTTCTTCGTGTCTTTAGGACCAAGAATACCTCACGACAACAAGTAAGCAAGCAGCTTTCCCGAGAATTCATCAATATCAACGAAAGGTCTGTACATTTAATGCGGGGCGCAGATTTATTCAATTCACTTAGTATTATTTATCTCGATTAATTTCATTGACCTATTTTTTATTCAAAATTAAACACGTCTAGATAGTTAGCTAGCTAGCTACTTTAGTATTTAGTATCAGCAATGACTGATGCCTTTTTTTAGAATGTAGGATGTTCTTTTCTTTCAGCTCTTTTTCAGCAAAACCCCCGTTACCACTATAGATTAATATGACTATAGAATTAAAAATAATAATAATTTTCAAAAATTTAATTAATTTACCATATTAAAATAAAAAGATTTGAATTTAAATAATATTTTTATTCGTTCTTATTTCAAATTAAATTTTTTTCTTTAAAATTTTTTTTTATTTTAATCAGAAATAACGTAAATAAATATATTATGACCAATACATTTTTATATAGAGAATAGGATTTTCAGTGACCCTAACCTTGATCTTTGCATGCCCATTTGGACATGTTTGTCCACCTTACAAGACAGGAAGGATGGAAGAATTGCCTCTTCGAGTGATAGATGGCGTTGAGGGGTGGTTATAGTTTTAAGTTTCAAAGTAAGTTAATTAATCCCTTATCTTGTCGGAGTTATGCCCCATATATTATTTCCTCTTATTCTACAGGTAACCACTCTTCCGTCATCTATCCTACCCGACCATCGTGGGACATTGCATCATCGTTCTTCAAAAGGTTTTTCTGTTTAGAAATTAGGAATGAATAGATTAGAGTAGAATTGGTGTAATCTGCACTGAGGTGTACCATTAGTGTATGTGTCTACTAGGACTGGGCTCTCTTTCTCTTACTCTTTTCAGAATGTTGTGTATTTGCATGTCTTTTATTATTTTTTAGTATTTTATAGACACATACACATGCGTATTATCTCTAATTACAACCATAGTTTATAATATATTAACTCCTCCTAGGTGAGGATATAGGGGGCGATTTTTAAGAATATATATCTGCGCCTTCGCCAACGATTATTATAAGTGGGGTTTAGGCCTTTTAATTTTTAATTACGGATTTTCCGATTTACTTAAGTATCGGTTGCAATGACAATTGTTCTACTCAGATATCAGTCTGGCATAGGGTGTTGTTGTAGAACCCCATAGGTACGCGAATGTGCCGGGTTTTCGGGGTGCCCGGACATAGGTAGGCTTTTTATTACTTTCCAGCTATCGAGAGGGCTCAGCTGTCTATGCAACCAATACTTGGGAGATCTGTTTAATCCTCTATCTAAATGACTGTTTGTAATTTTTCGAAAGACCATTACTGAAGTCTTTCCTGGAAACCTGAATGTACAGGACATATGCCTCTTGATCCGTACAGGTGAGACGCTTGGAGGAGTGTGTCGTAGGGCTAGCTATGTTCGTTCGATAGGGTTTCTTTTTTTCAGCAGGGGCACATTAATCCTTGAATCTTACGCTGTACTTCAATGATGATCGGATATACTATGATGTACTAGTAGGTTTCCCATCCTAATTTCAACCAATTCAAACTCTCCTCTTCTTAGTTCGTTTCGAAATTAGGTGGAGTGCGTAGGTGGGAGGAGAGATTTGGATTTGGTAGATAAGAAATCTTTTAAATGATTCTTATCTTAGGTAACTTGTATGAGTGATATGTTGTTTTCCTCTTCTTTCTACTCAAAACTAAACTATCTGGTTTTGGCATGTTTTCTCGTTTCGTCCGATCTTTCACGTTTTCGGTCTTAAATCCGTGATTAATACATTTCGATTAGTATTTCTAGGCCATACTGAGCCTAACCGTGTGTTGTTTTACGGGGTCGCGGTCGGTTCAAGAGAGAAGACCAGCTTGAAGAAACAAGACGAGATTATAGTTGGCCATCTGAGCCATTTTAGATTCAGGGTGTAGGTTAGAACATCAAGTCATCAGGGCGCAAAGAAGTGGACTCTTCGGTTAGTATTTAGTCAATTTTCATTTTATTTTTTCCTTTAAAATAAGGGAATAGTTTTTAATTTAGTTATTTTGATATTTCAGATGAAGAAGGTATGGAGGTTTGTGGGGGCTGAGGCTTCTCTTCACTTCTTTCTCGAATCCGTTTACTAAGGTAGGCATTATTATTTGATACTTGATGAATCTTTAATATATATAATCATTTTTTTATTTTATATCATTCTCATTTCTCTCCTGCTGATATCATGTTGTTTTAATGCTCTCTCATCCAACTACAAACATTATTTTTTTCTCTCTCATCGATGTAATATCCCCATCTAAGTAACATGGTGTTTTTGACAATAAAAGATACATTTTTAATCCCGGCCAAAGTAATAATTCAAAAGATTTGAAACTCTATAGACTCTATTCTTATAATAGTAGCTATCACTCTAAATTTTTAAAGATTTTTAGCTATTATAATTTTGGAGTTACAGCTAGATAAATTACTGCTATATCTTAGTGTTAGTAAGTTCTGGACTCCATAATTATAATGGCTAAAATTTTTTTAAAAATTCTGAGCGATAGCTACTATTATAAGAATAAACTATATACAGTTTCAAATTTTTGAACTATTACTTTGGCCGAAATAAAAAATTTATCTTTCAATGGCAAAAACACCATGTTATTTAGATGTGCAATTTATAACATTTTATATCATTGTGCGGCAAAGGTTATATATATATATATATATATATATGTTATATAAAAAAACTGCTGATTTAATTTACTAAAAAGTCTGAGTTACGGAACCATTGGGATGCAAGCCTGACTTGCACTTTTAAGGCTTATATTCAGATCTTTGAAACTATTTCAAATCATGGGGACGCCTGGATTTTATGCAACCGTATTGGCATCTTAGCTTTAGTTAAGTCTAACTAGAAGGCGCATCCGAATTTACATTTATTTTAAAACTAAAAAGAATTTACACTTTGACACAGGAGTGTATTTACATATGGTCTAATTGGGCTTTACCCAGAAAATAAAAAATAATTTGAATGCTTTTGACCTAAACATTAAGCCCTTTTTTAACGAATTTATTGTATCTTATTTTTCATGTAACTATAAAATGCGACTCTTTCCAAAATAATCATTCGATTAAAATTTTAATACGATTTTTGATTTAAGGGAAAGACAACCAATCAATTTTTTTCGGAAGAAATTATAATGTAAATAATAAATAAATAAGATATTATATTATTATTAAGGAAAGTGTACTTAGAAAGGGTAATTATATAACGAATTTTTTTAAACTCACCTCTTTGGAGAAGAATCGATCGAAACGTTGCGATTTTTGTGTTGATAACCCACGAACAAAATCATCGATCGCGTCCTCCTTATAGAGAACAAAGGGTGAGAAATGTTGCTTATGGAGAATCATATTCTCACGCACGTTTCCGAATTTGTTCATTCCCCTAAAACAGAGAAAAAAATATGAGCTTTTTTTTAATTTGAATAAAAAAATGTCTGTTTAAGTTAGACATTGGTTTTTTTATTTCTTTTATTATTTATAATAATAACACATTCCCAGAGTAAAATATACTTATAAATTCTCCAAAAGAAATAGAAGAATATATGAAGCGTTCAAAAGTAGAGTGGATCAACCCACAAATCTCATTTTCAAGTAGGTTTTTGATAAAACTAAATAGGCAGTGTGGTCCAAACTTAGTTTTTAAACATCCTTCTAGATTACAGCACAAGTTCCACTTTTGCCTCGAACTTTTACATTTTTTTTGCTGGATTTCTTATAAAAAACAAAAGTGGATGGTCCACTCTGCTTTTCAACGCATCATATATTTTTTTAAAATCCGAATACCACTCATTATTGATTCAACACGATTTCGCTGGAACTAATTTGACTAAAAACTTGTAATTTTATAAGTAGGCTCATTTCGATTTCATCTAAAATTTAATCAGCTCATAATCTCAATAAAAAATACACTAAAATTAATAAAATTTTATTTTTATCTCTTCGTTGAGTTTTGAGCTAGAGCGTACACAAAATTTGGTAACGTATTAACTATCGTATAAACAGAAATTTTGACAAAATCATTAATATCTCGTAAAATATAATTTTTTCGATGTTTAGTAATTAGGGCTTTTTAGTAGAGCGAAACGCCATGGTTTTATTCAAATTTTTTTAACAAAATAATTTCAGCCGTTTATGGGATATTTTGAAAAAAAAAACACTTTTTTCATGCACGATTACAATACTTAACCATAGTATGGTAAAGTAGAAATAATAAAAAAATGGAATATACTATGTAACGGTCCTATAATGAAAAGATAGTCATTTTTTGGGAATTAAAGTTGGTTTAAGCCTCAAAAAATAGAAATATATAATTATAAATCCTAGAACCTTTGATTTTTTTTTATTTATTTAAGGTCACCGGGAACAAAGCCCATTTAGACAGAAAATAAGTAAAGTGTTAGTAGGGTTAGTGAGGGAACCGAGTTTTTAGCCGGTAGAAATTTTTATTTGCCAGCCAGGATCGAGCCCCGGTCTTCCACTCCAACATCTTCATAATCGATCGATGCCGAAGCGAGGCCAGTGCGTTAGCCGACTGAGCCAACCCGACTCCCGACCATGTGATTGACTTGCATTAAATTTCCCACCATATACGACCTTATGAAAATGACTCACTTTGTGAAAGTGACAGTGACCCAAAAAAGGTGGAGTAAGGTTCAAAATTGATTTAAAATAATAAAATTTCGAAGAAAGCTGATATTTAAAATTATTAATATCTTGTAAAATATTATTTATTCATTGTTCAGTAATTAAGGCTTTTTTGTAGAGCAAAACGCCATGATTTCACTCAATTATTTTTAACAAAATAGTTTCAGCCATTTTTGAAATATTTCGAAAAACGAAGCAAATAAACAACACTCTTTTCATTCACGATTACAATACTTGACCATACCCTGTATGTATGATAAAGTAAAAACATAAATTTTTATCTATTGTCGTTTTATGGACTTAATCGCATTGGCTTCTGAGCAACTCATAGATAAGTTTAAACTATTTAAATTACATTATCCAAGTTTCGTACAAGTTTTCAATTACTTTGGATTTTTATATGAAAAATTTTTAAGAAAAAAATAAAAACCGACTTCAAAAAATTAAGTGCAACAAATATAAAAATACACTAAAAGGTATAAAATAATTATTATCTTATTTAGTTACAACTAAACGACGAAATATTAACACGAAACTACTTTTTAAAGTCGGTGCCAAACAAACTATACCTATAAGCGAGCGTACCCGCCAAACGTACTAAGTAAGATCCGTCGAGTGCGATTCATAAAAGGTATACGTTTGGCACCAACTTCAAAAAGTAATTTCGTGTTAATATTTCGTCGTTTAGTTGTAACTAAATAAGATAATAATTATTTTATACCTTTTAGTGTATTTTTATATTTGTTGCACTTAATTTTTTGAAGTCGGTTTTTATTTTTTCTTAAAAATTTTTATTTTTCTCTTTTAGTGATGTTATTAATAGTGATTATATCATCAGAACTTGACCAAATTAATATGACACCATCCCTAAGACACCCCCTTTCGGATAAAAAAAGAACCATCGAAATCGGTTCATAAACAAAGAGGTTAGGTCTAAACAAACCTAAACAAACCTAATAAAAAAGGTCTAATACCTATGAAAAAAAATCGAAAAAAAAATGGGACCAATCGGAAGCTAGACTGGACCCAATGCAAAAAAATTTTTCAAAATCGGTTGACAATTGGCGGAGATATGAGGTAACATAGGCACAAAAAAAAAAAAAAAAAAAAAAAATTCAATCGAATAGAGTACCTCCTCCTTTTTTGAAGTCGGTTAAAAATTGCTAATTTCAAAACATGCTCTAATACCCGGGCTTATTTTGATTTTAGGATGCAAATTTTTGTTTCGAGTGAAATTTTGTAGAGTGTATAACTTAGGATGTCTTACTTGAGAGTACTCTGGATGAGACTATGTCCGAATCGGAAGGCAGCTGTTGCAAATACATTCGTGACACCGCCGTTGAGGGCTTCATCATAAAGTCTCGTGAATCCCTTGTCCAGTGGCTCCAATTCGAATCGTTCCATATATTCTTGACCTTTAAACAAAAGAACAAAACTATTAGATATTTGCAGGTTAAATTATTATTAAAATCATTCATATACTTAATTATAGCTATTTATTCAACATAACAATAAATTATACAACATAACTACGACGTTTCAGCATTCACAAACTAGACAATGGACTAGACAAATTGAAGTGGGGAATAAGAAATCGAAACGTTGATTTTATTATTTATTGAGTTCGAATTTCAGATAAAACGGACTTGAAATTTCAAAAGAAATCACAAGAAGTTGTCATCTACTAGATCTGAGATGGAATTGATTATTTTTAATTATTTGTCATAAGGGTTGTTTCTATCAGTAATTTGAACTCTTATATTATATATTTGGGATAATTCATTTCATTGCCCTATAAATTTTGAAAAAATACAAAATTCTTTATTTCAGCTAGATGTCATGGCTATGTGTTTAAATTTAGAATCCCTAAATTCCCATATTTTACAAATAATGATTTAATTCTTTGAGTGAAATATTTAGCGTGAACACATGTCAATGGGGTTCGCACCTAAAAGGGTAGCCAAATTGCCCGGATTTCTAATTTTGGCACTTGGGTTCGATTCCATAAGGATTGAAAACAATTCTTCTAAAAATATTCGACTCGGACTCGAGCAAAATTAATATAGACATATATGGAGCATTCCACGCCAAAAATTTTAATTTTTGATTTCCCTCATTTTTTGACATTTTTTAGTACCCATCAAAAAAACTCTTCCTGGTAAATCTAAAATTGTTTTTGATGACCGGTTTAAAAGATATCGAATTTTGCAAAAAGCTCTTTTTTCCGACGTGTTTTTGCTCATAACTTCTTCAAAAAATAGTCCAAATTCAAATTTTTTTTGGAAATTTTTGTTTTTTAGATATAGGCAAGTAATTTTTAGAAAAAAAATAACAAAAAAATTATTTAAAGTGTTTTTATATGCAATGTTTGAGTTTGAAAATTTTAATCTTGTTTTTGAAACTGTATGTACTCTGATTTTTTTTAATAATTTTTTATTTTAAACTTCTATTCATTCTAGTTTGAAGTAAATAATTAGTATTTTGGTTTGTTGAACGAACGTAATAACAAATGCTTTTATTTATTTAGGCCCACTATCAACCAGGTCTTAAAATTTGTAGAATGAATAGAAGTTTAAAATAAAAAATTATCAAAAATATCGAAGAGTACATTTTTCAAAAACAAGATTAACTCAAAAATCGATTTTAAATAGTTTTTGTATTTTTTCTAAAAGGTATGTAAAAAGAAAATGGAATTTGGACCATTTTGGAAGAAGTTATAAGCGAAAAACCGAAATTCAATATCTTTTAAACAGGTGATGAATTTTTTTTTAATTTACCAGGAAGAGTTTTTTGATGGGTACTACAAAATGTCAAAAACTGAAGGAAATTTTTTTTCAAACCATCCGATTTGGCGTGGAATGCCCCATATATATATATATATTTATTTATTTATTTATAGGACGAAATTTTGTATCTTCTTATTCTTATAGTTTTGAAAAAAGATTGATAGATAGTGAACGTAATATTGTATAGCTATTCTTGACCTAGGATAATTGGTAGGAATTCGTTGTAAGTTATATGTTGCATTTCTGCGACCACAATCCTCCTGGCCTCCTGGAAGAGAGCCTCGTCACTCCAGCTTGGGTTCAATTGTCCCAGGATAGTGGCCACGCGGTTATGCTCCCGAAGCCAGATGGTATGGAGGACAGCCAGGTTCACTTGCTCATTTACTCGGCCATCACCTGCACAATTCATTCAGATTAGTTTATTATTTTAACGATATTTCATTATTGATATTCGTCCCTACTAGGGATGTTTTTAAACATAAAAATAAAAAAAATAAAAAATATAATATTAATCAGTGCATAAAGTGGATTATTTCAAAAAAATCTTATAAACTATTTAATCACCAAAGCTTCATTCAATCAGTATAATAATAAATTAGTTACCTGCTGCAAAGCATGACATTTGTTCAGTGTCGTCTGTGCATTCACTTGGGTTGGCTGGCAAAAGGGCGCTGCCACGTTTCGATCTCTGAATCCGTAGCCAACCACCCTGACCGAAACGTAATTCACGTTGTTTATCCTGGGTAGAGCCGTAGATATTCGATCCATCCAAATAACCAGTCACCTGATTCATCTAGACAATAAAGATAATTTTGTTTTAGATAAAATTAAAATTAAAAGAATTTAGAATATTATAATTATAACAGAAATTGCAGAGAATTAGACAAAAATTAAAAACACATAGTTTTTATTAAATGGGCCAGGTCAATTTATTTTGACTTCCTCAGTGGCCCATTTAATTACTCTTTGTTAATAAATAAAAAAAGATTAATGATGTTTTGTAGTATAGTGATTTTTTGACTAAGATTATTAATAAAATGGGCCACTGAGGAAGTCAAAATAAATTGACGAAACATCTGGCCCATTTGATAAAAACTCTGTGTTTTTAATTTTTGTCGAATTCCCTTCTATTCCTGTTACAAATTTATTATGGATGCGAATGATCAAATATTATAATTTCGAAATGAAAATGGAGTTTTATTTTGATGTTCAATGATAGTATAAAACAACCTTTTCGCTTATCATGTACTTTAAGTTTTTTTTACTTATATAACACTTTGTAATTTTTTTCATTGCTAATATGAGGCAAAAACTGTCTCAGAGCAAAGTAAACCGTTTGTGTTTTAGACCCTAAAATCAAAAATTTCCCATTTTTCGGTTCAATGGTCAAATTTCAAAAAAAATGAAAAAACTTTCACGAAATATTGCATTAATAAACCTATATACCAAAATTGAATTCTAAAACTTAAAAATCCGAGAAGATGGAACAGTTTAAAAATTTACCCCAAAATGACTATATATCTCCCTTTCAGGGGTGAATAGAGGAAAATACTCAAATACGTTATTTTTTTGTATTTTAATGCTTTTAACTTTTCTAAACTAAAACCATTTCGATATCTTTTCTGGATTAAGCGATCTTTAAAAACTCTGAAAACACATCTTAGGACCCTTTCCTCCCTTTAGGTTTTAAATTTCAAAAAATCCCTTCTTATCACACGCATAAATAGTAGAAAAAATATAGACTCCAAATTTCATCATTCTAGGTCCAGCGGTTTGGGGTGTAGGACTGTAGGTGAATGATTGAATGAATCATGAGAATGATGAATGAAACGTCACCTTCTCTTTATATAATATATAATTAAATACATAAAGAAAATAAATTGCTTTGAAAAAATGAACTATTAATAATAATAATAATTTTTAGGCAAATGCGGCTTTTAGTCGAGTTTAGTTCCCCCCATTGAAATCCTAATAATTTTAGAATTTTTTCCAAAAAAAGCTTTAACTAATATGATGGAAATTTCTATAAAATATTTTTTGGATTAATTCACAACATTTATTAACAATTCAAATGTTTCGGTAGAAATTCTCCCCTTTAATTTTATTCAAATGGATCTCCTATTAGCCTCTGAATTCTATCCAAAGTGGCAAGAAAATGTTTGGAGACTCCTCTTCAAAGATACGAGCTATATTGGAGACAGGGGCGAATTTGAGTCATGTTTAAGGCGTGAAAAAGTGTCTGGTCCAGAAAATAATACCAAGCATCTTTAAATAATTTTTTTCAACTTACTAAAATCAAAAATGATTTTGATTCTCTAATAAATATATTATTATATATACATATTTAAAAATAAATAAATAATTGAAAGTCCATACTGTGATGTATACACCATTATATTTATTTTCACTGAGATTTTATTTACCTGCTCACGGGGTCCGAAATTGCATTCAGGCCTTGGCGAGGGCAGCGATCGTACAAACTCCATACATCTTTCGCCAAACGGGGCAAAAATATGGTCATTTGAGGGCAAAGGGATTGGGAAACAGTCAGGGTGTCTGAATTGGACATTGATCAGGTTGCCATCGCGACAGCACGAGATTCCGTTTCCAGATGGACCTACAAACAAATATATAAAGTAATTCGAGATTGTTCATCATCAATCTAAAATACAGGAAAAAAGTTTCGGTTCACTTTCTCTAAATTGTTATAATTTTAATTAAAAAAATTTACGATGTTAGCCATCTCATGACTTAACCAAACCTGTTAGTTACTTTTACATTTCTTTTTAAAAACAACTATATTGAGTGGATTTTGATGAGGCAGTCCAAAATTCAAAAAAGAGATAATTTAAACTATCTTTATTATTCCAAAACCGACGTTTCTGAGGCTCATTCCCTCCTTCTTCAGTTTATATTTTTTCAACTTATTTTATAAAAAAACAATATCCAAATGTTTATTAGAACCCAGAAGAATTCCCACCTTTATCAATGGAAATTGCAAAAATATGATCGTAGATGCTTTAAAAAGGAAATTTTGTATAAAGCCACTGTTTTTCTATTATAGTTGTTTTATATGATATTTTCTTTTCAAAACAACAAATCTTCAAAATTTTCATTGATAAAGGGAGAATTTCTCCCAAAACGTTTAGATTTTTAATAAACGTTTTGAGAATGTTTTGTATAAAAGTTTGGTATTTATTTATACACAAAACAATCAATCAATAAATTATTTTATTATATTGGTCCTTTTACACAATAAATTTTTATGATAGAATCAATTTTGGGACAATATTCAAGAGGAAAATATTATATAGCTACCAGCTACGAAGCAGGCATTTGGCGGGTATCTTGCTGGCCAGCAGGCTGCTAAATTGTATTTGTCATGAAATATTGGTGGATTTTAAAATAATAATTTAAATTGAGTGAATTTTGATGAGGCAGTCCAAGGTTCAAAAAAAAGAGACATAATTTGTCGAAAAGTGAAATTGTTTTTGACAAAGAGTGATAAAATTGGTCATTGAGGAAGTCAAAATAAATTGACAAAACGTCTGGCCCATTTAATAAAATCTCTGTGATTTTAATTTTGCCCAATCCCCTGCCATTCCTGTTATAATTATAACTATCTTTTTTATTCAAAACCGACGTTTCGGAGGTTTATTCTCTTCTTCTTCAGGGTTTGGAAAGGTCAGTGAAGGAAAAACAATGTGACTATTCCCTCTATCTCCTCTATCATTGGCAGTAACAATATTATACAGTATTTCATTCTCAGCAACTACTTTAATAATTTAAATTTTATAATGTTAATAAAATTTTATTTGTCATGAACTATTAATGGGTTTTAAAATTAAAAACAAATCACATCGACATCGCGCAACCTAATTATTATTTTTTTATTTAATTAAATTCTTTAAACGAATAAATAAATTTGAAATTAATGAATTTTTTCCTTAAAGTAATTATTATTAATAATAATACATATACATATTTGAATCTGAAGATAATTAAATTTATATACTTAAAAGATTATTTTATTTAAATTTATTTATTCGTAGGACAGCCTAATCTTGCATAAATTACAGAGAGCGTGCCGAGTTTTGAAAAAGCTTTCAATTTTTCTTCCAATTTCATTTTTTTTATTAACTTAATTTTCCACACGGTTGTATTTATTTTACGCTACCTCAATAAATACAGGAATTTCTGGCCATATTGGCGATTACCTCATTGTTATCGTCCCAATTCTCAAGAACATTAATATTATATATTTAGAATAAAACGTTAGTAATTGAAGGGTAATAAATTTCTCGTTGTCTTACCTCGATTGATGGGCGTGTGGGTGAGATCGTGGTCTAGGAATTGACCCCATTGCATCACGAGCAGAGTGTAGTTGTCGTAGGGCAAGTCCTGCTCCATGGCGAACCGAATTGACACTTCACGAGCGCTTATTAACGAAGTTCCCACCGATGTTAACGAGCGGGGCGCGTTCACACCTTAACATTACAAATATATTCATATTTAGATATATTCATTATTATTATTATTATTAATATTTTTTAAAAGACTGAATTTTGAAAATTTTAATTTTAGGGAATTGAACGAGGATGTCTTATTCTATTGAAATGGATCTTATTTTTTTAGCTTAAAATTTTATTACTATGCTATGGACGTTTCGAGCACTTACATTTGTGTCTACATCAGCCTAAAAAAATTTTATTTAAAAAAACATAAAATCTTTTTTACGCAAAACAATTTTACTAATTTTTTTTGTTTTTCAATTTTTAAAAAGTATATCACAATTTTAAATTTAAATTAAAGAAAATTTAAAAAATTTTCACCCATTACCTACACCATTCTCCCCTTTAAAAAATCTTAAATTTTTTTCAAATCCAATCATATTTTATATTGTATAAAAACTACTAGAATTCTTGGATTTTTATTAGTCTTTAATTGAAAAGATTTAGTTTAATGGAAATAAACACATACGTACCTACATATACGAGCCCCGTCCCATCTCAATTGGCCCACCAATATTTTTTCTTTTTAAATAAAATTATGCTAATTCACGGTATATTTAATTTAAATATTTATTTTTATTATCATTTGGAACAACATTTTAAACAATTTAAAACATTTTATTGTAACATTTATCTTAAAATTATTTTTTAATTGTTAAAAACATATTTTTATATAAAAAATAGTTCTTTGCTTTTCACGTATTTTTTTTTTTAAGAATCTTTGAATATGTGAAATAATCAAGTAGGCTTTGCATTTTTCCAACAAAAGAAAGCTTGTTTTGTTTATTATTAGTAAAAATGACTCGTGGAAAGGTTGTTGATGAAAAAATTCGCTCAATTATTATCAATTTATTTAAAAAGGGAAAATCAAACGCGGAAATTGGCGATCTAGTTAATTTATCAAAGTTTACTGTCAGAAATATTATTCGAGTTTATAAAACAACGGGTACAATAGCTACAAAACCTCGGTATGCGTCGAAATCCAAAATATCAGATGCTGATAGACGGGCATTGAAGAAGATTATTAGAAAAAACACGCGTTCGAACTATGGTGAATTATCTGTTCTTTGGAGCGATGCTGTGGGGCAAAGTGTTTCAAGATCCACGTGCCATAGAGAAGCCCTTAAGTTAGGTTTTAAAACATACAAGGTATTTTTATTGCAACTTATTCCAATTTTTTTTTTGTAATTTTACTAATTTTTTTAGGCGAAATAAAAGCCACTCTTGACATTAAAACAAAAGAAAAACCGGCTTAAATGGGCTAAAAGTCACATTAATTGGACGAGTGATGAATGGAATAGTGTCCATTGTAGTGATAAGTCTCGTTTTGAAGTTTGTGTTGGGGACAATCGAAGCAGAGTTATTCGTCAGAAAAATGAAGCTTTCAATTCAGATTGTTTAAAAAAAAAGTAAAATTTCCTGCTTCAGTTATGATATGGGGTTCAATGTCTGCTAGAGGTGTTGGAAAACTTCACTTCATTGATGGAATTGTAAACACCAATAAATATTTAGAGATTTTAAAAAAATCGTTACTTCCAACAATGGCAGATGCATTGCAGAATAATAATAATTTTGTGTTCCAACAAGACGGGGCGGCCTGCCATACATCAAGAAAATCTTTAAAATGGCTTTCTGATCATAATGTTCCACTTTTGGAGTGGGTGGCAAACAGTCCCGACTTGTCACCAATAGAAACTCTTTGGCACACAATGAAAAAGCTATTACGAATACAACCAGCTAGGAACGTAGTCGAATTAAAACACAAACTTCAAAATATTTGGGATACTTTCATTCAAGATGAGTGTCAAAACTTAATAAGTACGTTGCCCAAAAGAATTCAAGCCGTAATTAAAAATAAAGGCGACGTCACACAGTGGTAAAGGTTTTGGATTTTGTATGTTTTCCTTGTTTTTAACAATTAAAAAATAATTTTAAGTTAAATGTTACAATAAAATGTTGTTGCAAATGATAATAAAAATAAATATTTAAATTAAATTTACCGTGAATTAGCATAATTTTATTTAAAACGAAAAAAATATTGGTGGGCCAATTGAGATGGGACGGGCTCGTATACATATATAATGAATATATAAACGTATATATATATACAACTTGGCTGACAAAGTGCCGTGTCTTGATATACAATTTGTTTTTTAGAGACTATAGTTTCATCAGCCTTTTTATAATATAGTATTTAAAAATATTCTATCTATTATTTCTGAGAAGCATAGTTCAAACACCCGAAAGGATGTAGTTAAATTCGATTTGTTGTACATCCAATCAGGTATTTGAATCCATGCTTCTAAAAAATAATAGATAGAATATTTATAATTAAAAAAACTGATGATGAAGGTCAAACCTTCGAAACTATAGTCTCTAACAAACAAATTATATGTAGGTATATATCTATTCCAAATTAAAATCTGCTACTGAATTCAAATATGTAATCAAAAATTATACCCACATTTAACTTAAATTTTTGAAAAAACTGATAGGTGAAGTATAAGGGTCCTTTTCCCTGACACCATCACATTTATAGATATATATTTATTTCCATGAGGCAGAGGACAACATCATTGATTTTTCTTTAAGAATCGTCAACATTGCTTTCTTATAAATTCTATGTATTTTAAATCAAAATCTTTTTAGGCTGATAAAGACACAATTTCAAGTATTGAAAATGTCTCATTTCGTTAAAAATTTGTGAATTTTTTATAATAAATTTTAATTATTATCCATTTTATCATGAAATTCGGATGTCAATTAAAACATTTTAGGAACATGGGTTAAATTCTCGGTATAGTGATTTTTTTTAATATACAATCAAATCAAATAATAAGATCTTTGATATAAAAATTATATAGGTCAATTGTTGACTCTTGTGATGTACAATGTAGGAAAGTACAATCAATATACAGTAATAAATTGTTGAAAATTTCAATTGTGTTAATAAATGTTGTATTGAGTGTGTAGTAGTTGCTTACTTACCATCATCGTATTTGGGTGGAAGAATTCTCTGAAGGGCCGTGTTAGTTCTGCCCCATCGTTCATTGCGCAGATTATTACAGCTTCCATCAGCCGAGCGGTATTTACTATTGGGACAGGCACCTGCTGGGGGGCAAGTGTCCGCGATCACAGTGTTCAGCACACTGAACTGCGGAAGGGCAAAACGACCTTGGTCTGGAGTCAACTGGAATCTGGAAAAGAGTTTATTTATTACCATTCGAAATTCTAATAATATTATACAATGATTGGGATAAATTTAAAATTCCTAAGTGTTATTTCTTTAACCCAGTAGTCGGCAACCTGTGACTGTTCTTTGATGCAGCTCGTCGAGTAATCGTTTAAATTTATATAAATTTAACAACATTTTCAAAATTAATACTAGTCCAGGCAAATTACGATTTTAACAGGAAATAATTCCCGGTAAAGATTTTATTGCTGGAATACTTTTATTGGTACTCCAATATTACTACCCTAAGTTTTCCCCCAAATCTGTGTTGTGGAAATTTTTCTATGCTCCTCAAAATGAGAAAATTCCGGAGTTTTTTCAGTTTTTCACGAATAATTCTAAAACGGCTTATCAAATCAAAAAAATATATTTAAATAAATTAAAGTTCTTTAAATTACGCGTAAAATGATAACAATTTAATCTATTTAAGTTTAGTAAAACTTGTACTAGCGCCTGTCAAAAAACAGCCCCCGGGATCACTTTTGAATATCCCTAAAACTCGTACTTTTTTGATTTTTCCCCATTTTGACCCTGAAGGAGCACGTTTTGGACAAAGACGACTCTACACATTTTTAAACTAGTTTAAATTTGCTACAACTTAAATAAAGTTTCATTCTAATTGGAGAATGTTAACATAAGGTTGAAGTTTTGAAAAACTGCAATTTTTTGCAAAAAATTTGCAGTTTTTCCTTCATTAAATGAAAACCACTCATCCTAGAAACTTGATTCCTATCTCATTGTCTAGGAAATTATGTTGACTTGAATGTTTACTTGGGCCACTTTTATGATAAAACTCTTAGATTTATAAATATTTTACATTTTCCTGACAGGATATGATACGAATATTCAAAAGCGTCAATACTAGATATCTATAAATCTAAAAGTTTTATCAAAAAATTGGTCCAAGTAACATCAAAATTTACTAGAGAATGAGATAGGAATCAAGTATTTGGGATGAGTGATTTTCATTTTATGAAGGAAAAACTGCGATTTTTTGAAAAAAATTCCATTTTTTCAAAATTTCAAGATCATGTTAACATTATCCAATTAGAATGAAACTTTATTTAGATTGTAGCAAATGTAATCTAGGTTTATAAATGTATAGAATGTAAACGTGCACTTTCATGGTCAAAATGGGGAAACATCGAAAAAGTACGAGTTTTAGGGATATTCAAAAGTGATCCCGGGGGCTGTATTTTGACAGGGGCTAGTATCGGTTCTACTAAACCTAAATAGATGATCATTTTACGCAGAATTTAAAGAGTTTTAATTTATATAAAAATATTTTTTTGATTTGATAAGCCGTTTTAGAGTTATTCAAGAGAATTGAAAATACTCCGAAATTTTCTCATTTTGAGGAGCGTAGATAAATTTGCACAACACAGATTTGGTGGGAAACTTAGGGTAGTAATATTGGAGTACCAATAAAGGTACTCCAGCAATAAAATATTTACCGAGAATTATTTCCTGTTTATGTCATTTTTTCACGTAATTTGCCTGGACTACTAGTATTCTCAAAATACCTACTTTAGAAAGCTGTTGAAAATTTCGTATTAAATTTTTTATTTTAATACAAGAGTCAACTATTATCTAGTTTCAGCTAAACACAGGGACTTCACGAAAAGTTTAATAATAATAATAATAATTTTCTACTATCAAGTTCAAATTTAATGATAGTAGATTTTAAATTTCTAAAAAATCACAAGAGGTTAAAATAAAATGTATAATTTTTAATTATATGTCAGAAGGGTTCATTTTTACCTCTCGGGAATCGAACCTGAATGCAGAAATTAGCAATCCTGTGAAATGATCGCATTAAATATTTCATTAAAAGATTTAAATGGCTATGTGATTAAATTGAGAATCACTAGATTGCAAAATTTTAACGACAAATAAGAAGGGAATAAAATTATATTGTAACTATTTAGTAATAATTATAATAAGGTATGAAACATTCTTCATGCAAAGTCAACTCCCATCACTTGACTGGGTTATTTTTTTCAGCCTGGAAAACACGGACTATCCTCCATTGGTTTAAAAATAGTTATTTCACACCTGCTATTATTATTACGGTGTACAATTTTTTCTTTATTTTTTGAATCGTATTATATAATAGATGATTATTTCTAATTCTAAGTTGTGACTATACTTAATTAAAAATATTTAGTTTGTGGTGAGTAACTGGTTATAAGGAAAAATCATTGAGGTAGTCTTCTACTTGATGCAAATAAACATTGACATATGTGTATATTTATTTATTTATTAATATATACACGGGCAGAAAGCCCAATTTTAATCAATTTATACAATAGAGTAGTGAGAAAGAAAATGTTTAACAATAATTTTAAATATTAACACAAAACAAATACAAGAAAAAAAACAACTATAGAATATAGGTACAGATACAGATACCAATATAATCACAAATATGAATGCAAATCTAGATATGAATGCAGATATAAATACAAATATAATTACAGAATTAGACATGAATACAAAATATAAGCATATATAAATATAAGTACAAGTACATACAACAAAAACACAAACATAAATACAAACATTTATGCGCCAAGCTTTCGGAAAAAATGATTTTTAATCTCATTTCTGGATGAATTGAATATATCGAGAGTCATATTCTGATTTCCTGTTCTTAATATGCGACTCATACCCGAGTACATCAGGTATGAAAATCTATGGGTAGGAATCGACAGTATTTCTGGATTCCTAGTTCTATGGCTGCTAACATTGAAGGTGACTAATTCCAAGAGTCGAGAGTCGTCCACTTTGCCATTGATGAGATTACAGAGAAAAAGAAAATCTGCCTGTTCTCTCCTCATTTCAAGCGGCAAGATATGTAGTGTTATATACAGGTCGTCATACGATATTTCCGCGATTGGGACATGAAGCTTAAAGGCAATATATCTCAGAAATTTTCTCTGCACCCGTTCAAGTCTCTGAATATAAGTTTTATAATAGGGTGACCAAATCGGACTAGCGTATTCCAAGCGGCTTCTAACAATAGAACAGAATAGATTTTTCAGCGCAAATATGTTTCTAAAGTGATTCGTGTTACGGGTAATAAAGCCAAGTAGCTTCATCGCACTATTTGTTATATCCGTTATATGTTCTTCAAAACCAAGCGAACTGTTAAACGTTACACCTAGGTCCCTGAAAGTAGATATGTTCTTTAACATATTATTATCAATGTCCATATAGTCATAATTTACTCTCTCTTTTCCTCTATAGTAAGACATGGAAAAGCATTTGTTGAAATTTATCTTGAGGCCATTTTTATCACACCAGTTGATTAACCCTACAAAATTATTTTGTAGTATCACAGCGTCTTGAAAATTTCCAACCTCACGAAAAAGCTTGAGGTCATCAGCAAAGAGAAGAAATTTTACATTATTAAAAGTGTAAGAGACATCATTAATAAAAATTAAGAACAGTAGGGGACCCAGATGGGACCCTTGTGGGACTGTACATATATAATAGTAATTTTTTGCTTTAGTTAAAAGCAATACATTCATATTATTTTTAATTTTAAATTCAGCCAAAAGGTCAATTTATATTTAATAAAATTTAATTTATTTTTTTGCCAACGTTTTGACCCGCTCCAGCAAACAATCATCATGTATTGAACTTGATTTCTCAATTAAAAATAATATTAATTGGTATACACAGAGGTTCCTTCTTTGTGAACCCTGATGAAAGAGGGACGATTTTCCGAATCATCGGCCTTTTTTTAAGAAGATAAAAATGACGTTCTAATAAATTATTTTATTCGGAATTTGTGGTTTTCGTTACTTTAATTGTTCTACCACTCCGTCTTCAAAAGAAAATACCTCTAATTAATTATATATCCTAATTTTAATATCTAGTAATATTTGTAATAAGCTATTAGTTAGTTTTAAAATAGAAAAAATAATAACAATTAATTAATAAAAGAAAATTGAAAAACAAAATTAATTATATATATGGCCCAGCCACTTGTGAATAATTATATTAATTTATAAATACCCTATCGAATTAAAATCACTTGAAAATGAGCCCTGACGCATCAATTTGTTGCCTCAAAAACCCCTTAATCCGGGATTTTCGTCGAAATCGTTAGAGCCGTTTTTAAGAAACCGATTTTACATATACCTATGCAAAAATTGCTCAATTAATAAAATAAAAGAGAAATATATTTATTATATAATTGTATATACCTACATATATATATGATTTATTTCTAAGAGACTATAAATCATATGTTTACTATATGTGATTCAATAGCGAATCGAATGCAGGCAATTTTTGTCAAATATTAAGTGAAAATAATATCTGAACTTATATATTTCTAAGTTGAAATAATGAAGTTAAATAAATTGATAATCTTCTCATTAATATATCAAAGAATATTTAACATATTCACGAGAATTGTTTTGATCGCGCTACAAGATATATATCGCGAGACTACTGCTGGTTGAAGCTATTGGAGTCTGATTAGTCTTAAGTCTGGACCAAGAGAGAATGAAAAAGATATGATCCATTTAGCTAGATCACCTGGTGATCCATCCAAGTGTCATGCGGGCTAAACGCAAAATGACGTTGGATTATAGCTAAATGGATCATATATTTGATATATTAATGAAAAGATTATAAATTTAACAGACTATATTTTTTATGTTTGGTCCTTCATCATCAGAGTCTTTTAAATTAGGAGTAAATATATAGTTATATTATTTCTAAGAGACTATATTTCATTATCAATCATTTTAATTATGAGTATATATTTATATGTTAGAAGATTTTTTTTAGAGACCGACTCAAAGATTTATAGCTCAGGATTACATGGAATACAGTTCAGAAATAAATAAGAGACTATTTTATAATATTTTCAAACTGACATTTAGAAGGATCTTAACTCCTTCAGGGTTCATTGAGCCCATTTTAAACCCTGATGAAGGAGGAAAACTTTTTCTAATAAATACTCTTTTATTGTAAATACAGGAATTATTTGACGGATTATAGTGGTGTTTCACAAAGAGAAAAACATCACTATAATCCGTCAAAAAATTCCTGTGTTTAATGTTTCATTATAAACCAATACCGCTTTCCCTAAATAGTCTTTTACTTATTACTGGACTGGCTTCCATCCAATCCTAAGCGGAATATTTATAACTAGCCCCTGGCGGGGAGCGTCTCGTTTTATGGTTAAAATTTATATAGATAATAGCTGACCCGACCACGCGTTGTTGTGACTAATACTTAAACTTCACGCCTAAACCACTGGACGTATCGAAACTATATTCGCAACATATGTCCGTTTGGTGCTCCAATTGGTATATCTAAATTTTGGTCCAGGATTATAATCATTGTTCCCTTTACCAAAAATAATATTGACAGTTGAAAGATTTCCAAAAAGCTATTATCGGCCATCTTGTTTGTTTGCTTTTACCCCCCAGAGAGGCGCTGACGTAGTTTCCTCAAAAAAAATATTTTTTGCATGCCACAGGTGTAATATCTATAAAAACACTATATATAAAAACACTCGTGTATTTGAATGGAATGTTGTGTGAAAATTTCAAAGAAATCGGTTAAGAACTTTCGGAGATCCTTCAACGTATCACTTAAGCGTAACAGTACATTTTTATTTATATAGTTATAATGTGACTATACTGACTCATTAAGGAGAGAGACGGAAGCTTCGACGTTCTTTTGCGCCTCTGCGCCCTGGTTCAATGTAAAATTGGTAGTTGGGAAGAACTCTTGATGGGCGGCCGCCGGCGTTCCCGGTTGTACTTGTATATTATTGGCGAAGATATTGGCGATAAATTCCACTCTTTGGCGAATTCTCTCGAGAGCCACCTGAGAAGAGAGAAGAGCCCAAGTTAGGATGTTGACCTGGCCTCTGGGCTCTGGGTGTCTAGCTAGCTAGCTATAGGTCACTATGCCCAAGCACCAGCTTCCTTTCTCTTTCTCTTTCGGTTACCTGTGTAGCGGCATTCAACTGCTGAGGAGTGATGGGTGGTACGAAGATAGCCGGAGGAGGAGGCGCATGCAGAACACCGTGACTTGGACCGATAACCGCCGCTGAAAACAACGATTAACCATTTAGAAATACGATATACTTATTAATAAAATTATCTACATAGCCCGGGATAATCTGAAAGTAAAAGTAAAAACAAATTGTTAATTGAAATCGTAGGGAGTTGGATTAAAATCAAATTAAAAAACGGAATTTTATTCTTTAATGTGCCCAACGTTTCGTCATTTTATTTTTGACTTCTTCCCCGTCTCATTATATAACTCAATTGTCTGATTTTTTGAATCTATGAGAAAAAACATATTGTAATGACAACATCTGGGTGTGTGTTTGGAACCTTACTTGACCAGAGAAAGGTTGACGATTTGTAGGTTTTTTTCTCGAAGAATTATAACTCGGAAAAAATGGTCTGGTAACGTGTCCTTGCGATCTGACGTGTTTATTAGATTTGATGCTAATTAAAGGAGAAGATGTTTTGTTTAAATAAGAGAATGTTATTTATTTGATATTGTTTTTTTATTACTCAATTAAAAATATACCATTTCTCTTCGCTGATGGCTAAAGAGCTTAAAATTTGTATCTCTTACTTCCCCCAACTGACAACTGTCAACTCTCAACTGCCTCCGCTCAACTAACTTAAAACCTGCTTTCTTGTATATTGAAAATTTCCTGACTTAGAGTAAAAATTCCCCAAAAACTTCTTATTGATTGAATCCTTAATCAGAAGGGCGTTCAAAATATTGAACCCCACCTATTTTCTAGAAATTAGTCTCTTGTGAAATTCCCACGCAAAGTCGAAATTTAGAAGACCTCAATAAATGAATATACTATTGATATTTGGTGTTAAAAGCCATCCGACAGGACTTATCTCTTAGCCCAAAATATGACAAACATACATTAAAATTATTGAGGTTCAAAAAGTGAGAATTGTAAAGTCCCAGGTTCCTATTGTCAAAAAAGGCACGTTCCAGCATCAATCATCCGCCTGCTACTCCAAAATATTACCCTTAAAAATAAGTATATTATTATAAAAAAAAAAAAATACTTTGAGTGCCTCGTTCACAACAATATCAATCACTTACTCGTTGAAATACATTAATAGTCTACAACCAAAGCTAAAATTCAAAATTAAAATTCATTAAGACAATGTTAACTGTCTTTTGTTCAATCATTGTTGATTGATATGTTTTTTTTCTAATAGTTTCAAAAACATCAGACAATTGAGTTATATAAATGAGCCGCGGAAGAAGTCAAAAATAAAATGACGAAACGTTCGTCAGATTAAAGAATAAAACTCTTTTTTAATTTTATTTTTATCCAACTCCCTACGATTTCAATTAACAATATTAATTAGGCTGATTTGGTGGAACAGTTTGAATTCGAAAGTTAAATCTTGGCACAGTGGATCAGCTTATCAATACTAACTTGTATGCCAAATTTAAGCTCATAAAGTGAAACCAAAAATTAAGACTGATTCATCATCATCATCGAGTATAAGTGAAAGAGTACTGTTTATTGAAAAAATTACACTTTTTCTCATTTTTTTTATTTTAATTTATTGTCATTATCATCGAGTATTAAACAGTCCTAAGAGTGGTTTGGAAAAAACCACCGACTTTAATTAACTCTATCTCATGCCATTTCTTCATTATCTTGAGAAAATACTCCAATCTAGAAGAGATTTCCATTTCCTTTTTTTCTCATTTATCTAAATCTATATCTATCTATCTACCTATCTATTCTATACTATAATCGGCTTGTGCTACGACGCCGACACGTGATTTTTAATTTTAAAACCCACAAATAATTCATGACAAATAAAATTGATTAAAATTAGGGTAGGTACTTTTAAAACCCACTATCCTGGAGTCTAGTCCTGGAAGCGTCTTGCTGGTATAATATGTTTTAATTAATAATGTAAAGAGTGTAGTTTCACAGTAAATGATTTACTGTGAAACTACACACCCTTTACTTTATTAATTAATATCATGTTTCACCTAAAACCTACACCACTTTCTCTAAGTAAAATAATATGTTTTAGCAATACTTCGTGTCTCAAAAATTCTTCTATAGAGTTCTTTTTTCTCTATATTTATTTTTTCATTAGTCTAGAATTTTTACTTTTTGAACCTCCTTCTCATTTTGGATAGTTGATTTTTATATTAATAGTTTCCTATAGGTTTCTACAGACTAGCATCAAAATGTAGTTGATATTTTGGACCCCCCTCTTTTTTTTTGGGTGTTAAATTTTTATATTAATAATTTCCTAGAGCCCAACAGACTAACTGTACAAAATTTGGTTGAGACAGTTAAGGAGCGTTTATTGAACAATCAAATATATAAAAAAACGGATAATTGATGAAAGAACGGATAAAATAAGAAAATTTAGAGTAATAAAAACTAATTTATTAATTAGTTTGTTTAGAATTAAAAAAACTAATATGAAAATACCGTCTTTATTATGACAAAATTAAGTTTTATGCATTTTTGTAGCGGAAATTCTGAAGCTAGAGAAAGCCCAAAATCTAATCAATTTTCCGCATTGAAAATACAAACATTTTGGTAAAAGAACAAAGTTATTATATTTTATTCTTGAGTTATCGTGGGTATCACACAAAAACAGAAAATAAATCTTGATAAAAAATTATTTTTCTTTAAGTTTTCAGATATTTTAAAGACCAATAAGCAATCTATTTATTTATTACCCAGCTGCAAAACCCCTGGACTCCCCCCCAAACCCGGTATTCCATTAGTATAATAAAATAATTTATAAACACCCCACCCCCCTCAGGACCCAACTTTCTAGTATTTTCCTTTTAAAAATTTAAATTTTAAAGTATTTTTGAATTCTCACGCCAATGACTGGCCGTCAATCAGCGAGATCACGCAAGCCAATTATTATAATAGATTTATTTTTAATGAGTGATTTAAGCGTACCTTGTAAAATAATCTTCTAAAAGGTCCAAAACCATAAGATTATTCTACCAAAGTATTTTATAACTGTTGTTTCAACATCTGTATCTATTTATCTTCTTTAATGATTTTTTTTATCCCCTTTTACTTTCCAGACGATGCATTATTTATCCACCTGCCTAGGGACTGGAATGTATGTTCTTTCATAAACTAAAAGTGGCAACAAGAAGATCAAACAGAAAGAATGAAAATATTTCTAATTACATTCCAATTGCTTGGTATTCGTGATTATTTTTTTTTCGTTGTTTAAACACAAATAAGGATTAAAAAGATGACACATTACTGAGAGAGAGAAAAAGAAAACAAATGTCAAGGGCGAAAAATCATTTCGAATAATATAATAGAGGAAATGGTGGAAAAAAGAAATCACGAATTCATGAATATACATACACATATGGATAAAATATTTCTATGTTATTCTTTTGTCAGGAAAACGTTCAATTCGCGAGCTAAAGATGTGCATACACTTTATGAATATTCTTAGCAATTAAAAACTACCCCCGCTCTTATATTCAATACTTAATTTAAATCATTTACAAAAGAACGCCTCCCCCTCATGGCTGAATTATCCAATAGGCAACCAGTGCTGCCGTTACAATACAAATGTATATTTTTGCTGGAAAAGTACAAAAGTACATTAACATTAAAATAATTTAGTTTCTAGTACATTCCATAAAATATCTCAAAGATAATACATTTATGATACATTACTGACCTAAAAAATATAAAAATATCAATACAAAGTATCAAATATCAATATAAAGTACGGATAAGAGGACGCTACACAAAGTTAGTTCTAAATGCTCTCTTATTCTTTTATTCAAATTATTTATAACAGATTGCAGAATTTCAAATTTTATATTTTCAAAAATACAAAAATAAATAAATAAACTCCAAAAATAATAAATATAAAAATAATTTTTATAAAAAAAACCGACTCAAAAAAATTAAATGCAACAAATAAAATAATAATAATTCAAAAATAAAATAAAATCCACTAAAAGGTATAAAATAATTATCTTATTTAGTTACAACTAAACGACGAAATATTAACATGAAATCACTTTTTGAAGTCGGTGCCAAACATATACATTTTATGAATCAACCTCGACGGATTTTACTTAGTACGATTGGCGGGTACGCTCGCTTATATAGTTTGTTTAGCACCGACTTCAAAAAGTGATTTCATGTAAATATTTCGTCGTTTAGTTGTAAATAAATTAAATAATTATTTTATACCTTTTAGTGAATTTTATTTTATTTTTGAGTTTTATTATTTTATTTGTTGCATTTAATTTTTTTGAAGTCGGTTTTATTTTTTTTTTATAAAAATTATTTCTTTTTTGTGGTGTTATTAATAGTGACTTAATATAATATCTTGCATGCAAAGGGTCGGGCGAATAAATCAGAAAATGATAATAAAATAAAATTAATAAATATAGAAATTCTTTAGAAACATTAAAGATTTTATTTATTATAATTTCGATTATTTGCCCATAAGAATTGGAGATTCACGTTATTTTGTCATTGATCATATTATCAGAACTTAACCAAATTAATATGGGGCCACCCCTAAGGCACCCTCTTTGGAATATAAAAAGAATCATCGAAATCGGTTCATAAACAAAGAAGTTATTCCTAAACAAACATAGCAAAATAGGTCCAATACCAATGAAAAAACGGGATCAATCGGAAACTAGACTGAACCCAATGCAAAAAATCATCCAAATCGGTTCACAATTGGCGAAGATATCAGGTAACATAGACACAAAAAAAATCAGTCGAATTGAGAAACTCCCATTTTTTTGAAGTCGGTTAAAAAAATAGGACAATATGTTACGAAAAAAATTGTATCTCTTGAACACACAACATTTTTCTCAAAAATCATGGACGAAACAACAGAAGTGTATACTAAAAATGTTTAGCTATATTGTTAAGATATTATTAATTAATTCATTTGGTTAATGTCCATTCTTTATTTAAATAAAATTAATAAATTAATAGGTATTTTGTATATATTATATATATTTTATTTTATATATTTTGTCCAAAATACCTATTAATTTATTAATTTTATTTGATATTATTAATCCGAAACCAAAAAAAGTATGTGATTCGTTTTTAGGATTAGTAGAATCAAATAATTCAAATAGTTCTCCAGCGGGTATATATGAAGTTTTAAGAGGTTATTTAATTTCTGTCGGAGTTAATTTAGAAAATATAGATGGATTCGCTGCAGATAATTGTGCGACTATAATGGGACAATTAAATGGAGTTTAATAATAAAGTGGCTCAATTTGTTAACAATACCTATCAGTATTTTCGATTATTTTTTGGAAATTTAATTATTTTTAAATATTTTTTACCCCGCTCCCGATATTTTGGGCTTCTATCAATTTAAGGTAGTGACTATTTTCATAAGGTCATATGAGTGCGAAATTTCGTACAAATTGATCAAAGAGTCTTGGTGGTATATTGATTCTATTTTTTTGGACTCCCGCCCCCATAATTTTGGCCCCCGAAAAAAATAATGACCTAATTTTTTTATTATAGGTCTCTATTATAGTAGGTAAATACCATTTTTCTTGGTTTTTTAGTTTGAAAATTTTATTAAAGTAATGAAAATTTAAAAAAAAAATTAAAAAATATAAAAATTCTAGGTAGGTTTCACAATTGTGCCCATAATTATGAAAGTGGTCTAAGTCATTGTGTGTTAGTTTTGAGATATTTAAAGTTTTATAAAATAAATAAGATTAGAATTCTGTATAATGAGACAACTAGAAATACACTTAACGGTTCAATTTTATGCGATTTTTCAAAATCGACATCTTATTATTGTACTTTTTAAATGAATGGAACATATAATATGAAAAAACTAATTTTTTCATTTTTTGACTTTCATAATTATGGGCACAATTGTTTCACCAAGAATCTACATCTACACCATTCTCCGTTAACTAAATTGACAATTTTATAATTTTAATTTTTTAAGACCCCCACCACACATCTCTTTTAATTTTCTATTACTTCCAAAATGCAATCAGCTCTTAATAAAGAATCTACATGTGAAATTTAGTTTTGATATTCACACTAGTTTTTGACCTACACAATATTTGGTAACGTTAGATATGTAGTAACACATTTTGACAAAATAATTAATTTCTTGTCAAACATAATTTTTTTCAATGTTCACTCATTTGAGCTTTATTGTAGACCAAAACACCCAGGTTTTCGTCAATTTTTTTTATCAAAATAGTTTCAGCGTGGTTTAACGAAGCAAAAAAAAGAAACACTTTTTGCAATACTTGACCATATCCTCCCTGTATGGTAAAATAAAAAAAACCTAAATATTAGTATTTAAAGGTCACTCGAAAACGTCAAACATCAATCACTAAAAAATCTTCAAAATTCTTGAGCGATTTTTAAAAAATTCATATATTGAGCAAAAATTTTCAGGCGGTTATTTTTAATATTTCCATATAAAATATTTAATTAATATTTCCATATAAAATATTTAATTAATATTTCCATATAAAATATTTAATTTATATTTCCACATAACATATTTAATTAATGTGTCCAAATAAAATATTTAATTAATATTTCCATATAAAATATTTAATTAATGTGTCCATATAAAATATTTAATTAATATTTCCATATAAAATATTTAATTAATATTTCCATATAAAAAATAAACTTTCCAAAAAACAAAAAAAATTTATGTTTTTTTATATTTTTGATATTTTCAAAATTCTTGAATGACCTTTAAAAATTTTTTGATCGAGATAAAATTTAGAGAAGATTTGTTATAACCTCCTCCTTTTTTGAAGTCAGTTAAAAACATGAAATACTAACAAATTTTCATATACGAATTACTCATTTAATAGTATTAGAGACGTATATCATCCCCCCAAGATTATTTTTTTATCTATATACATTTTTGTGGTGCTCTTTTTTCTTCTAATGCCCTAAGCACATGCTTATCCTGCTTAATAGTTAATCCGGTCCCTGAATAAATAAATTTTTCTCACTAAATTTGTACACGAATTGTATATTTCGTTATATAATATACCTATATAAATTTTCAAGCATGATCTCGAGATCGTGAATGATTATTACATTAATAATTAACATTTTAGTAAAAAAAAAAAACTAAATCAAATTAAAAAAGAACAAAAATTGTGTTTCGTCTAATACAAAATGTCAGATTCAACTATAGATACTCTATTATTATAAATAATAAATCATTGTAGAGCTAGATGTTGAGAGTTTACGATTTCTACATAAAACAAAAAAAAATCTTAACATTCAGTCATTTATTTATTTATTTATTTATTCTCTGCCGTCTTGTCTGTCAGAGATGGTCACGCATTCACATAGATAATTAATGTTCACGTTTAGAGAATTCATCTCATTCTAAATAGAATCATAATCACTTAATCACTATCATAATTTTTTTTAAGAATACAAAAATGTCATTTTAACGTCACTTTGTGTGCCAGTACAAAAAGTGTATACCTATAGTAAGGAAAATAAATTAAATAATTGAAAATTTTTAATTTTACAGAAATATTTATTTTATACTCTATGAGGGAAAAATATATTTTTTTATTTTAATAAAAAAGTTAAGCCTTTTAAAAAAATTCTTTCGATTAAAATTTTGATACGATTTTTGATTTATGGAAAAATGAATGAGTAGGTATTTCTTCTAAATTTCAAGTTTAAGTATATCTTATTTAGTTTACGAGATACAATGCTATATAATGCTATAACAGACAAATTGAAACAGACATTATGACGACACTAATAAGGTCCCGTACCCTAGGAATTACACTAAAAAAAACTGAATCTAAGGTGTATTTTGTATCTTGTTTTGAATAGATATAGGTGAAAATTGTGCCTAGATACAGATATAACTTTTTCAAAATATCATTGAACAACAAAAATTAAACAAAAATTTGTAACCGTAAACCTAACAACGGATTCCAGTAGAGTTTTCTACGCTGAGTATCATACAATTTCCTATTTTTTACAACAGGTCAGAGTTTTGATATATTATCCGACAAAATGACGAAAAAGGCCATTTTGACCTATTTTCGAGTCCCATTTAATATTAAACAGCAATATTTTGTTGACGTAATAGAAAACAGCTTCCTCTTTGATTTTCAAATTACCACTTGTTTTTAGCTGACTTAGAACTCGAGTTATAACTAAAAAACTAAGACCATATGTTTTTATCTATGTTTATTATCCTTTATAAACTCGTGTAGTTTTAGTTTTTTAGTGGTACTTTAAAATAGGTCAAAATGGCCTTTTACGTCGATTTTACCGATAATATCTCCAAAACAAGATATAACCTGTAATTTCTATGGTGATATTTGAATTCAGCAGGTAGAAATATATAAGAATCAGCTACTTTTGAGCCCGATAAATATTTTCATTCTTGTGCAATGATATCTAGATAATCAAAAATTTATCTCATAGCTAGATATTTTTTATATCTAGTTATTTCACGACATTGCCTATAAGTTTCACTTTAAAAACTAAATATAAAATTCCGATTTTTCGCATGATATTAAAGATATCTTATACAATAATCTTAGGGAGACATCTCACCGAGAGCTCTTTTGAAGACATCTTCTATAGCAAGCGTGCTATTTGTGAACGGTTTTTGGACTTATAAGTAATTATTCTTGTTATTTGAAATGAAAATGTCTGACTTACCGGGTTTATTTCTGCCATTGGGACAGCAAACGCCAAGCTCGTTCCCTTCCAGACGGCAAGTCTGTTTACGAAGTTCTGCTAATTCAGCGTAGAAGGTGATGCACTTGACAAGTGGCCTGAAAAAGACATTTTGTATATATTTATATATTCATTAAAAAAATTAATAAATAGAATTGTTTTATTTAAATAAAAATCTTTTAAAATCCAAAAGTTTCGGGAGAAATTCCCCATTTAATAATGGACATTGTAGAAAAATTTGAAAAATTAGTTGCTTTAAAAAAAATCGGTTGTCTGTAAAGTCGGTTTACTGACGATAGTTGAACGTGACAACGTCATAAGAAAATACTGATGGAATGGTATTTTCTTATGACGTTGTCACGTTCAACTATCGTCAGTAAACCGACTTTACAGACAACCGATTTTTTCATAAAATTCTTCGTTCAGAAAATCATTTTAAATTTACAAAATACTTGAATAAAATTTATTGTTTAAATTTCTACTCGACTGTTAAAATTTAATTTTTGATTTTATTATTTTATAATAAATTTTGTATAGACATTATTTCTTTCAGCAAGTGAACTGAATAAAAGTTGTTGTTCAATTAGTTACTTATTTTTGCAAATTTAATTGTAATTTGTTGTAAAAAAGTAATAATTTTGAATAATTTATTATAAGAATAAACTGTGATTAAATTATTGTTCATAAATCTTAAATTTAAAATTTGGAAACATCATTAAAATTTTTGTAACTGTAGCTTTTAAAAAGCCCGCTTCAATCTTTGTCGCTCGTTCCGCGCTCTCGCTTGCACTTCAAGCCTTAAATGGAACGCCTCAGAGCGAGGTAACGCCGCATGAGTCATGTTTTTTCGTGAGTGCAGCCGGCTCCATCGAATTATAAGACGTTGTCACGTCAAAAATATATATAAAATAAAGCAACTATAAACAATTAAATATTATGACAATATACAAAGATACAGATTTTCTTGGCGTTTGAATAAAAATAATAACAAAAATGATGTTTTTGACAATGTTTTTTTTAAATTTTTTCCTAAGTAACACCATTCAAGGTTTCAGTTTTGTTGTCATGACTACCAAGGTTTTGTGTAAATAAATATTTATCCCGTTCAAAATTATTTATTAAAACCTTGAGTAATGTTTAGCATGACAATTATACTTGTAAGTAAAAATGTTGCTAATTTGATAATATTTTTTAATATTATCACGCAACATATTTTATAAAATCTTTGTCACTTATTTAACGTTAGGTATTACTGCAAATTGACAGCTATAAAAATAAATTTTATAAAAACATTGGTCAAAGAATGTGAATTTTATGATGAGGATAATTAAACATATTACGATGAAAAAAAACTAAACAAAGTATGAATATAAGAGTTTAAAGAGGTAGACTTAAAAATTCCATCGATTTACTAATCTAGTTGTTATAAATTTTAAGTCTACATACTTCTATCGGCAATAGAAAATCTTATCGGTTTTCAATTGGGGAAATTTTATTCCAATGCCCTTCGAATTTCGAAGAATATATGTCTGGTAGATCGATGTTTCGGTTTTGAACCTCTCCCTCATTTTTCTCCTCAAAATGGCCTGCCAGACCCTATTTATTTTCAATTATTTAGTTTATAATATTACTAAGGCGATTTTAAATTTATTCCAAGAATTACAACTTCTATCTTTTTTTTTTTACTTTACCAGGGTATGGTCAAGTATTGTAATCCTGCATGAAAAAAGTGGTTTTTCGAAATAACTCAAAAACGGCGGAATTTAATTGGATTAAAAAAATGGGCGAAACCATAGCACTTCAGTCTACAAAAAAGCCCTAATAAGTGAACATCGAAAAAATTATATTTTTCGAGATAATAACTGTTTTGTCAAAATGTCTGTTTGTTAGTTTGTTAGTCTGTGCGTTACCAAATTTTTGTGGACGAGCTAGCTCAAAAACTAATGTGAATATCAAAATCAAATTTCTCTAAGAGCTGATTAGATTTTAGTGCATGTCGACCCAACATTAAGTGGGGTGGAGGGGGGTTAAAAATTAATTATAGTCCGAAAACTTATTCAAAAACAAACAATTTTTTTTAATTCCATATAAGCAACTTAATTTTTATTAATAATATAACACAAAACGAAAAGAAACCAAAAATATTATTTTCATTTAATGCGACCTTGATTTAATAAATTTCTTTCTCATCACTCAGTATAATCAAACGAGAACTTTTTCGGTTGAACGATATCACGTTCACTTTCAGAACCTTTTTCTTCATTTAGATTTTTTGCATTTTCTACCCTCTTTAAAAAATCTGTAATTATGGAATGTTTGCTGTTTCATACAAGTTCGTTGTAAATTTCACGGTAATAAATAAACAATTTTGCAGCTCCCTTTTGAATTTTTGTCTTCGTTCAGCGGAAGAGTCTGCATTCAAGATTTTCAGCTAAGCTTAGGCCTTCTTGTAATCGTTTTAGTGTTAAATTATTTATTTCACAATATTCATGAGTGCTATTGATCTCAGAATCGATTTGATTAGTAATAGTACAGTGTTGTAAAAAGGTTTTGGCAATTTTTTTATCGTGTTAGAACAAAACCGTGTTACAGGTTGCAGTATTATTCGAGGGTTCCCGCAATTTACCCTATCGTGTTAGAGTGAAACCGCTATGTTGTAAGATGCCGTACTGTAGGAGCCTGTATGTAAATTTTATAATATTTTTATATAAGTTATAAGATTGCAACCTTTTTCGATAAAAACAGTTCAATTAGTTATCTTAAAAAATAAAAATAAATATTATATCAACCCCCCCCCCCCTGTGGCCCGGGGGGAGAATTGGTTCACTGTATCTCCTGCTTGTCATAAGAGTCGACTAAAAGAGAAGATCCCATAGCCTAACAAAAACGAGCCTGTTTACGAAAAATTAACACATGATGAGGATTATTTCAAATAATTGTCTATATGATCACCATTTAAAAAACTAAAACATCCCTTTTACGTATTTGGTAAGTTTTTAAAAATCCCGAAATTTATTTATACTTAATTAATAATCTCTGTATCATTGTCTATTTTCAAAATATTTTTTTATAGTTGCTTTAAAATCCTTTATTAAAGTAATTATTATTTTTAAATTTCTTAAAATTCCATCGATAAAAGAGGATGAATGACTCCCGAAACTTTTGGAATACAAATAAACGTTTTTAGATTAATTTGTATTTATTTATATGAGAATTAATTAAGAAAATGAATATTTTTCAAGATGATTAAATTTTAATATTGCCGCTCTAATAACCTGAGAGCATACCTAGTCTTGAAAACTTCTTAATTTTTTTCTCCTATTTAGTAAAGCTACTTACTTGCAAGTTCCTGCTTCGCCCTTTGCTGTGGAACATTGTAATTGTAGAGGCACAGGCGCGGGTTGATTTTGCGACAATATTCTCGGCTGAGGTTCAGTTTGCCGAACAACGTTTTGATTGACGGAATCATCGGCAGGAAGAGTCGGCGGAGTCGCTTTCGGGGTTGTGGGCTTTTGCGTTGTCGTAGTTGTGGAAGTTGTTGTAGGCTCTGGGGTTGTCGTTGTAGTAGTTGTTGTAGTTGTTGGCGGATTAGTGGAAACCGGGATATTGACCGCCTCCTGTTGTTGAGGAATATTCTGGCTCTCCTCCACCTGCGGGGGTGGCTGGAAGTTGAAATTCGGCCGCTGTAGTTTCTGAACATCGTCATCGCTGTCGTATTCTTCAAAGATGACCGTTTCAGGCTTTTGCAGATCAAATTCGAACCGACTAACTGTAGCAGATCCTGATCCCTGGCCTCTTAACTGCAACTGTAGCAGAATCTGCAGGTCTTGAAGCCCCGTGTTCGTCTGTTCGAGTTGTTTGAGCAAACCATTTTGCTCTTGGTTCAATTCTTCGCGCAGTTCAGGGGTGAACGCCACTTGCCATCGGCGTTGCAGCGCTAGAAGTTGTTCCTGTTCAACGAGAAAACAACAAAAAAACCCACCAGATTTATTAATAACTGGGAAATTTTATATTCCTAAGAGACTTCTCTCACCAAACAAACAAACAAATATTTGAAGTACATTGAACTCAAGAAACCACTTTTTTTTTTTCAAAAAACAAAGAGTCCATTCGGAGAATATGTTAAAATTTTTCAAAGTATTTAAAAAAATTTTTCTTAAATTTTATTAACAAATTAAATAAATAAATTTGAATTTACATTCAGAAATTATTTATTACCTATATTATTGCAAAGAACAATTAGTTGGTCTTTTTCTATATGAGTTTCACAAAATTGTTCAAGTTTAAATATTACATATTACCTACATAATTTATACTATGGGCATTCCAGTAACATATTAAAGCCGAAATTTAAGATTTGCAGAATAAATTTTAATGATAAATCATATTTAAAAAAATATTTCGTATTTCAAATAAATGAAAATCTACTCACTAGTCCTTGAATTAATTTTAGAATTAATTATAAGAGGAGCAAACAATGAAAAAGAAAATTATATAGAATTCCGAATTTCTGTTTCTGGATATGTATGGTAATTAAAATATATAAAGAGTTTTAAAAATATTTTAATTTTTAAATGATAATTATTTGGATGTTTTAATCAAAGATAAATTAATTGAACCAATTATTTTACATGAATTAATGTATACATTGTATTTGAGCTTCGACTTCGGAGATTACTTCCCCACGATCGACTGTCCTTGATAATATTTTTAGTCCTTGTTTTTAATAAGAGAAAAAACTAATTGAATAAAAAAACCTCTTTTCCGATAATTATTTCCTATCCGAATCCAATCCCCAGGATAAATTAATTGATTAAAAATCATTTAAATATCGATTTTAATAGATAATTATTTGGGAATTTAAAAAAAAACTTCTGAGATACGGATTTTCATTGATAATATATTGAGGTTCGAAGATTAATTGGTTAATTAAACATCTTTTAGATATCGATTTTCATTACTAATTATTTGAAGGTTTTAATCTAAGATAAATTAATTAATTAAGGATGTTTTAGAAATTGATTTTCATTGATAATTATTTGGGGTTTTATTTAAAGATACATTAATTAATTAAATATAATTTAGATATCGATTTTCATTGATCATTTTAATTGGGGGTTTTAATTAAAAATCAATAATATTGACTCCATGAAAACATTTATAATTGAAGAAAGACTGATGATGAAGACCAAGTCTTCGAAACTATAGTCTCAAACAAATAAATAATATATATACAGATATATCATCTTGAGATATATGTGTATATGTTTATTTGCATCAAGCAGAGGACAACCTCTTTGTTTCTCTTTGTGAATCAACAACTCTGCTACTCTCGGCAAAACAAAAACTTTTCAATTCAAAAAATCAATAAATTAATTAAAATTATTTTAGATACCCATTTTCATTGATAATTATATAGAGGTTTTAATCAAATATTAAATGATTTATAACTTTTATTAAACCATTTTACATGAATTAATGTATACATTGTATTTTAGCTTCGACTCCGGAGATTACTTCTCCACCATCGAGTGTCCTTGATCATCTTTTTAGTCCTTGTTTTTAATAAGAGGAAAAAACTAATTAAATAAAAAAACCTCTTTCCCGATAATTATTTCAATTCCCTTTTACCTCTTCCCAATATTAAATGATTTTTTTTTATAAATTTTATTAAACCAATTATTTTACATTAATTAATGTATACATTGTATTTTTTGTTTCGATCCCGGAGATTACTTCTCCACCATCGAGTGTCCTTATTCATCTTTAGTCCTTGTTTTTAATAAGAGGATAAATCTAATTAGATAAAAAAACCTCTTTCCCGATAATTATTTCAATTCACTTTTTACCTCTTCCCAATATTAAATGATTTTTTTTTTATTTTATAAATTTTATTAAACCAATTATTTTACATTAATTAATGTATACATTGTATTTTTTGCTTCGATTCCGGAGATTACTTCTCCACGATCGAGTGTCCTTATTCATCTTTAGTCCTTGTTTTTAATAAGAGGAAAAATCTATTTAGATAAAAAAACCTCTTTTCCGATAATTATTTCAATTCCATTATTCCCCAATCAAGTCGATTGGATCTGTCTCAATCAATATTAAATGATTTTTTTTTTTTTTATAAATTTTATTAAACCAATTATTTTACATTAATTAATGTATACATTGTATTTTTGCTTCGATTCCGGAGATTACTTCTCCACCATCGAGTGTCCTTATTCATCTTTAGTCCTTGTTTTTAATAAGAGGAAAAATCTAATTAGATAAAAAAACTCTTTTCCGATAAGTATTTCAATTCCATTATTCCCCAATCAAGTCGATTGGTCTCCTCCCCCTTTTTCCAACTATATTAAATGATTTTTTTTTTTTTTTTTTTTTTTATAAATTTTATTAAACCAATTATTTTACATTAATTAATGTATACATTGTATTTTTGCTTCGATTCCGGAGATAACTTCTCCACCATCGAGTGTCCTTATTCATTTTTAGTCCTTGTTTTTAATAAGAGGAAAAATCTAATTAGATAAAAAACCTCTTTTCCGATAATTATTTCAATTCCATTATTCCTCAATCAAGTCGATTGGTTTTCCTCTCCCATCCCCCAATCCTTCATTCATATTAAATGATTTTTTTTTTTTTTTTTTATAAATTTTATTAAACCAATTATTTTACATTAATTAATGTATACCTTGTATTTTAGCTTCGATTTCGGAGATTGCTTCTCCACCATCGAGTGTCCTTATTCATATTTAGTCCTTGTTTTTAATAAGAGGAAAAATCTAATTAGATAAAAAAACCTCTTTTCCGATAATTATTTCAATTCCATTATTCCCCAATCAAGTCGATTGGTTTTCCTCTCCCATCCCTCAATCCTTCATTCATATTAAATGATTTTTTTTTTTTTTTTTATAAATTTTATTAAACCAATTATTTTACATTAATTAATGTATACCATGTATTTTAGCTTCGATTCCGGAGATTGCTTCTCCACCATCGAGTGTCCTTATTTATCTTTAGTCCTTGTTTTTAATAAGAGGAAAAATCTAATTAGATAAAAAAACCTCTTTTCCGATAATTATTTAAATTCCATTATTCCCCAATCAAATCGATTGGTATATCCATATTAAATGATTAATTAAACATCTTTTAGATATCGATTTTCGTTGATAATTATTTGGGGGTTTTATCCCATATAAATTAATGTTTAAATTTAAAATCTTTTATTTACAATATGTTAAATGGAAATATAAAATAATAATAAACTAATTTTTAAAAAATTGAATTTTTGCGGGAATAAAAAAAAATACAATGCTGTCGCAATATAAATATTTATAAGGTTAGAGCACCCATGGAGAAAAATAAAAAAAATCTCATAGTCGAAGTTGATGGCCTCTTATCTCAATTTGTTTTTGCTGATAAAAATACAGCCAGCATACTTAACAGTATTTTACTTGATATTACGCAAAAACAAAAAATACTGTTAATTTAACTGTATCAATTTTTTCTGCCAAAGATTCACTAGTACAAATCTAGAATTATGTTTTCAATGACTTTTTTCATCAACAGACCAAAAAGTTCTTTGAAATTTTAATTATCAAAATAACAGTTCTTTAAACCGAAAAATCTAAATTTCAACAACGTATCAAAAATGATGTCTATGCAAATAACTGTCAATAAGAAAACTTTTTTATTATATTTTTGAATTATTTCTGTTTTTATTTTTAGGTAAAATCTAATGGTTATATAGTCAGTTTAGCCTTTTCGTGAACTTTTTGTCATAAATATAGTAAGCAATAATAAATAATATAAATTTTCAAAATTCAGAAAGAGATAATATAAATCTTCGAAGTTCAAATTTTTTTAATTCCTGACAAAAATAAATATATAAGAAAAATGTGATTTGAGACTTTTTTTAGGCAATAATTTCTTTTTATAAAGGTGAGGCGTTTTTCTAAGAAGAGATTCACTCATTCACCTTCTCTTTCAAAATCACGACACGTTATACGTAATTAGGTTAGTGTAGGTTGCCATTTACATAATTGTCAAATAAAAGAGAGATGAGTAAACCTGTATGTACGAATTGCACAGAATACAAAAAAAGACCCCTTTATTTCAAAATTTATTAAAAATTTGAGAATAAATATTTCTTCATTTAAAAAATATATAATACTAGGTAGGATTCACAAAAATAAAAGACAAGATGCTTATTATTATGAATCTATATATATTTTGGGGTACGAGCCCATTTTTAGGAGTTCAAAGAGAAAAATGGGCTCGTATCCCGAAATATATATAGTAGAGTGGTTCTAATTTTAGAAGTATATGGAAATCGACGGGACAACCCGGAAACTTGTTCGTATAGATGAAAAATTACTGTAGATTTTGAACCATATTGAACATCGCGTAACCAAGCCCTAGCCCTCTAAAGTTTGGAAAAATCGGTTTATTCCCTATTTTTCATTTTGGTGCACCCTAATATTATATTATATTATATTGATAAAGGACGTTAATACGAATCCAAATCATGTCCATTTATTGAAATCGGACTAAAATTGACGGAATTATGAATTTTTTTAGTTACATCATATTTGTATATTACAATATTTTGTAAATTTTCTAGATATATCATTTTATTAAAATTCGAATATTTCTTGCGATACTCTTCAATGGTTAATAATAAAAACTTGATCAATTTTATTCCGATTTCAATAAATAAATATTTTTTAGATTCGTATTAACGTCCTCTAACTATAATATTTTATTTAGAAATTTATTTATTCATTAATACAAAAAATACAAAAAAAATACATAGTCATATTATACATATGAAAAAAATGCTGTATTTTTTGTTTTAATGAATAAATAAATTTTTAAATAAATAAATAAAATAATATCTTTAATATTTGGGAAGACTGCTTAATTTAGGGTGGACCAAAATGAAAAAAAACCTACTTTTTCAAACTTTAGAGGGCTAGGGCTCGGTTACGCGATGTTCGATATTGCTCAAAATTTACAGTTATTAGTTTTTTATATATACAAACAAGTTTCCGGGTTGCCCCGTTGATTTTCGCATAATTTGAAATTCCCCATAATACCCTAAAACCACTCTACTATATAGAGTCATGATAAAAAGCATCCTGTCTTTTATCTTTGTGAAACCTACCTAGAATTTTATATTTTTTAAAATTTTCTTTACTTTATTAAAATATCTTTCACCTAAAACCTATACACCATTCTCTCTTAACAAAAAATTTTTCTACACATGATAGCGTAAGAAAAATTTTAGTTAAAAACCTCCTAATTGACGCTATTATTTATAAGAAATCTTTTAATACTAAAGAAAAATGAATTTTCTGCCATTTAAATAGTCTATTTTGAAATAAAATTTGGTAAATTTTTATTTTTTACCAAGAAAGAATTTAAATTTTAAGGCCAAAATTCAGATTAGAGGGCTCCAGGAGTTGAACCCGTGTATTAACACGCTTCCAGGCTTATTTCGACCCTCGAGACAAAACACACACTCTGACATATGCAATATATTTCTTCAGGTTAATTTATTTTTTACGTTTTTTTTTAATTTTACCTTGACTAAAATTTATTTAATATAAAAATTAAAAACTTAAAAACACTACTTAGTGTTTCATAATAATTAGAAAATAAATATTATTTTGAGAATAAACTCGTTATATATAATATGTACTTCGTTTTTTTAACCCATTTATTAATATTGAATTTATTCTCAAAATAATACTTGTTTTTTTTTTTGTTATATTTCACCTAGAAGGAACACATATACTCCTTAGAAGCTATTTAAAAATGCGCTTTTTGAGTTATAAACTTCTAAGCCGTGAGATTTTTTGTTATTGCTTAGATCAGTGATCTCGAAACTTTTTTTTACCGCGTACCCTTATGACAAAAATAATCATAAATTGTAGCCCCGCCATGTGTGTGTGTCAAAAATGATTTTTTTTTCAAGAAATGAAGAGAAAAAGGCAGAATATAAAGCTATTATTTTATTTATTTTAAATGAAACAATATATATATATACAATACATGGAAATAATAAATTACATAAAGTATTTTGAAGATAAATGTGGAGTACCCCTAAAATGTTATGCCTACCTCCCTTTGGAGATCACTGGTTTGATAATAAATTATATTTTTCCATTTTGATTTTTAGATATTACGCAGAGTTTCATGAAAAACGGTTTGATAGATGTGGGTCGAAAATCTATTATAAGATTTGACCCAGACCGAAAGATAGATAAATTAAATAATAGCATGTAAAATAAAAAAAGTGCGATGATTACTTGTAATAATCGCTGACGAAATTGCAATTGTTGCTGTTGTAATTGTTCAGGAAAGAGTTCAGTACGGAAAAGGTTCCGTTGTGGTTCCGCGGCGTTGACAAGCCCGATCCCGAGAAACCAAAACCCGAACCAGACGATCGGCTGCATGATGGCAGAGTGCGATAGGTTGTAGGTCCTTTAGACTCCAGGTCCCCTCCGGTCCCTCCCGCGTCCCCCTACTGTTTTAAATCCTCACTCACACAGTGGATTAAAGTTTGCGTGGGGCTTGCCCCAAGGACATCGATGAGCAAGAGGCTTAGAAAACCGCATGTGTGATATTGAAATTAGTAGGGAGTAGAGAAACAGTAAAATACGAGGAGACTTTAATGCTCTCAATAAAAAGAGACTTTAATGTACGGGTAGATTTTCCCCGAGCCTCTGCTTGACAACCCTTGGAATTAGAGGCTAAAAGCGACAAACAAATCAATTCACGCATGTTTCTTAAGACATATGATATGTCTAAACATCTTGAATGACTTTGAGATAAATAATATTTAAGATCAAGGAAAACTTTATTTAATCAATTAAATGATTACTTTTTTTCGTGATCCTCGTATCCTGTAAGTGATTTATTTTTTCTAAGTATGTTAGAAATTTAATATTTGCTAACTCTGCTGATGGCCCAAACACCCGGAAGTTTGTAGCAAGTTACTTCTTGGATGGGCGTAAAAGACATTCAATGTTATTAGCTTTTTCTTAGTACAATAGTCACAATTCAAATCGATCGCTTACATCCCACCTGGATTGATTGAAAAGACCTCAAAGGGGCTAATTGTTTTTACAATTATCAATCACCACTATAAATTTGATGATATTTGCACCCAAGTAAACGAAAATCCAAATTTTAGATCTTAAGAATGTGAGTTTTTTTTTACTACAATTCAAAAAAATGGTATTATTTATAATTTGAGATTTTTAAATATTATATTTTTACTTTACTATTTATTTACTTATTGTAATCGTGCTTAGGAAAAGTGGTTTTGTTTGCTTATTTTTTTCGAAATATCTCAAAAACAGCTGAAACTATTTTGATAAAAAAATTGAGCGAAAGCAGGGCATTTCGGTCTACAAAAAAGCTCTAATAAGTAAACATCGAAAAAATTATATTTTTCGAGATAATAACTATTTTGTTAAAATGCCTGCTAGTCTGTTAGTTAGTATGTGCGTTACCAAATTTTTGTGGACGAGCTAGCTCAAAAACTAGTGTGAATATTAAAACCAAATTTCACACGTAGTTTTGGTGCATTTAGATTATGGGAGGAGGGGGGGGGTTATAGGGCCAAAAAATGAAAATATAGATCTATGAACCAAGTTCAACCATATATTGTATAAATAATTAGTGGGCCCCTGAAAACTAAAATTCCAAAATCTATCCTCCCAAAATGGGAGTGAGGGATGAAATACTAGACCATTGTACAAAACTCGCCCAAATTTTGTATACAAAATCAGTGGGCCTCAGAAGTCTAAAAATGGAAAACTAATCCCCCCCCTCCTACACGTTTATAAATAATTTTATTAAATATTAAATATAAGAGAGGGGCCAGGGTATATGGGAAAGTCAAGTGGATGGCCACATCAGAAGGTGTCAGTTTATTTTAATTTCAAAATCCTAGCTCTTAATTTAAAAATATTCTTGTTAATGTTACACTAATATTTTAACCCCTTAACTTATTATAAGAACAATAATTTCAGAATCCCGTCTATGAACTATTTTATTAGGGTTAAAAAAGCTCCCGGATTTAATCTAATCTCTGCCAAAATTATGCAAGAGCTATCAGAAAAATGCATAAAACTAAAAACATATGTATTCAATGCAATTTTATATATGTATAAATTACTTCCAAAGCAGTTGGAAAGTGGCCCAAATCATGATGATTCTTAAACCTGGTAAAAAGCCAGAAGATGTTTCTTCATATCGATCTACCATATAAGCTTACTACTTATGCTTTTAAAACACAACTCGATTAATGTCAATAGTCTCTAGGTGTCTATCTGTCTTATAGCTTGTAGATTATATAATATCAGATTCAAAATTCAATTTTGAATTTATTTTTTTCCAAAATCAAACATCGTATTGAAATTTTAAGTAGCTGATTATTTCAGGGAAGGTTTTACATTTTTTCTATGGTTAAAAATAAAAATAAAATTTTTTTAATGAAGTATGAAGTTTCTCTGTAAAGATCTCATTAATTTGACTAAATTTTAATTCATTTTAAAATGACTGCGTGGATGATCTTTAAAAGTATCTATTTATAGTTGATTTTGTATTTTATAAATTTTGAAAAATATTTAGATTAAAATTATTAAAAAATTCCACAATATCTCTCATTCTCTCCTTACCAACTACAAATAAGAACGAATTTGATATCTCGCGATATAAGGTACGGATGGAACTCTGCAAATCACTTAAAATCTTAATAAAACACATCCAAAAATTGAGATTTTATTAATTTTTGAACCAGAAGCTTTTAAAGCTAGAAAGTCTAAAATCTAACCAGTTCTCCGCACTGGAGATACAAACATTTAGCACAGTGGACGAATTTTATTCGACTCTTTATTCTTAAGTTTTCGTAATTATCTGAATCCAGACATTTAAACACACAAGCAGAAAAAAACTTATGATTGAAAATTACTTTCCTCCCAGTTTCAGACATTTTTCAACACTATGAGCGAAAAATAAATTGTCTGAATTCAATACTAGTAGTAGACTTTTGATGGACAATAAATAAGCACAAGCTGGAAATATTTTTAATCGACGTTAGGCATCCCAAATAAGTGTTATATGACTTTGTGACAGTGTCTGACTGGTGCTAAACTTTTGAGAGCGGAAAAACCACCAAAGTTTTGGACTTTTTTAAGTTTTTCGCTTATAACTTGAAAAAGATGAATCTGACAGATAATTCTACTCTCTAACAAAATGAAAGGGCAGGAAATTTTACGTCTAATGACTTACTTAAAAGCTAAAATCGGTTCAGCCGTTTAGCCAAAATCGATCACCAAAGATCTACAATTTTTCCCCAACTTGGCGGAAAAGTGAATTATGCCCAATTTAGAGTGGTCACAAGAAATCGATCTTTGAATTTTGTCGGTACGGATTGCCTAAAAAATGAGATTGGCAAAGTTAAGTCATCTTATAATAATAAAACTTGAGTAAGATACGAGGTAGGTTTCACAAAAAAAGAAATAAAACAAAAATTGAGTTTTGAATTCCTCTTCCCCTACTTTCCCCTCACCACATACAGTTAAAAAATTTTTTTTAAAATTCTTACTTGTAAAACTATTTTTCCAATATATAATCAGTTTTCTTAGACTCCTGATGATGGGCTAACCCCCGAAATATATCGAATTCAAAACTCAATTTTGTTTTATTTCTTTTTTTGTGAAACCTACCTCGTATCTTACTCAAGTTTTATTATTATATTAAAATGTTTCACCTAGAACCAACACCGAACTCCTTAAAAGTTATTAAGTCATCTTAATTGGATAATGGTAACCCGTGCCGCAATGAGGCTGAAGTTTTGAAAAAGTATGCATAGGTAAGGTATATGGAGCAGTAGTGACCATTTTCGAGAAAAAACCTACGTAATAATAAAGTTAGATACTTATTATTTGTCGCACTTGCTTATGAAAATAGAGGAATATTGCTAATTTATTAAAAAAGAACACTTAAATGATCAGCTACTTGTACATTTGCTTCAAGGGCCGTCCATAAATTACGTAAGGGGGATGGGGAATCTTAGATTTGTGAAAATATATGACAAGGGGGGGGGGGGGGTTCCTAAAAATTTTGATGTCCCAAAAGTCAAATTAAAGAATTTTAAAATATATTTTTTAGATTTCAGATTAATATTATTCCAACCTGAAAATATTATTAAAATAAATCTAGACAAAAAGCTGTATAGTAAGCACTTTTTAGTAAAAACACTTAAATTTCTACAATTATTAAATTATACGGTATAAAAGTGATAGTGTGACGTCACAATACAGGGGCTCAATGATAATGTGATAGAATGTGACACAGGAGGGGGGGGTCTAAAAATCTTGAAATTCGTGTGACGTAATTTACCCATTACCGAGTAATACCGAATAATTTGACATTAGCTGACCAGATTGCTTTAAAATACTTATATAATTTTTTATACTTTTATTCGACGAACATCAGAATTTTATCCCGAATTCCAAGACTTCGCTCATCCACTTGAGTGAAGAAAAAACGAAGAGAAAGCAAAGATGACTGAATTTCCAAGAAATGTTTGACTTTATAGATCATAAAGCATAATATTTGCATATCGATAATATGGAAATGAACAACCTTTCTAAGAGATCTGATTGGCCTTGGCCTTGAATTTCCAGAGGGTGGATGGATGTGTTCAAGAGCAAGAACGAGCGAAAGAATTGGCCAGCAGAGATGATGATGAATGGACCATTTATCAAAAAAATAACGAAGATTAAATTGAGGAAGGAAACATCAAAATATAATTGATTGTCTTATAATTAAAATAAATACAAATCTTAAAATAAAAAAATATGAAAATTTTTTCAAACGTTTAGTAAAACTTAAACTTTTCGAGAGAATTTCTCTCTTGATCAATGGAATTTTAAAATTGATAAACAAAAAAATAAAAAGTTGCTTTATCTATATCTATCTATTACTACACTTATTATAATGAGCTTGCGCGACGACCCCGACGTGATTGTTTTAAGTTTTAAAATCCACTAATAGTTGGTGACAAATAAAATTTATATTGTTAGAGTTCGTGGTTGTGATGAAACTGTATTAGATGAAGCAGGAGGTATCAGCCAAAGATGGATTCAATAAAACACCTTTAATAAAACTTTTCGGCCTGAATTTATTTGGGCATCTTCAGTTAATTAGGATTTATAGACAAAATGCGGTACACATATGTGATCGAACCAAGCCTTGTCAAAAATAAAAAGATGTAATGTAATGTAAATTTATAACGTGCCTCAACCCAAAAGTTTCAGAATGAACGTATATAATAGATTTACTTTCATTCTGAAACTTTTGGCTCCAGGCACGTTATAAATTTACATGAAGCTAAAATTTTTAGTTTTGACAAGGCTTGGTTCAATCACATATGTGATACCGCATTTTCTGTATAACTCCTAATTAACTGAAGATGGCCAAATAAATTCATGCCGAAACGTTTTATTAAAGGTGTTTTATTGAACCCAGTGATTCCATCTTTTGCTGATACCTCCTCCTTCATCTAATACAAATAAAATTTATTAAAATTAGAAAATTCAAAATTTCCCTGGCTAGTAAGATGCCCACCGAAGGCGAACTTGGCAGCTGGTTAAATATATTATAAAGCAACATTAAAGAAATTAAATATTTTGAATAGGTATAGAAAATAATATAAATTGTTTTTTTAGGAACGAAATCACCTTTAATTCAAACTAAAAATATAAATATATACGAAAAATATTTTATCTCTAAAATTTTTTGATAAATAGGTATTAGAAAAACAGAATCCATAACTGACCTTTTTTTTGTTTTAAAATTTCGATCATTTCTAAAATTATATATTTATATTTTTTTTGTTTTCTAAATTCGGCTCCTTTTTCTTTATAATGATACTGATACAAGAAGAAGTTGCACCAAAAAGGTACAACCTCTTTAGTCAGCGGTGGCCCTTTGTATTGTGAAAATAAGAAGAGATTTAAGGATTGGATAGGAATTGAAGGTACCTGTGGATGCGGTTCTTGAAAGACTGAAAGTTTATAATATGTTGCTGGGAAGACGGTCAGAGGAAGAGAGTTCCAGACTTTTGTCAAAAATTCTCCCGAAACGTTTGGGTTTTATCGAGGGGTGATACGCGATTGGAAGTAGGTGTATACCTCTTTGGAAGTATTTTGGAAGTACTTGGAAATATTTGAAAGTACTTGGAAATATTGGAAAGTACTTGGAAATATTTGAAAGTACTTGGAAATATTTGAAAGTGGTTGGGAATATTTGGAAATGCTTGGAAATATTTGGAAGTACAAATGGAAGTAGGTGTACAGCATATTAGGTCACGGTTCACCCCTCGGGTTTTATTAAACGTTTGAAGATTATTATCATTTATTAATATTTTTTTTTTCAAAGATTTGTATTTAATAATATTTTTGGAAATGATTAGAAGACCTTGGGGAACTTTTTGAAGATGTAATTCAATATGAAACAACACTAATTGTGAATAAAATTTAGGGAACGCGGTGTTGGTTTATAGTGAAACATTGTTAAAATTAAATTAGGTTGGAGTTGGTGGTGTTTCACAAGGAGAAAAATTAAAATACAAAGATTTTTTTAGTTTACTCTATATATTTCGAGCTCTTAACTCATCGTCAGGAGAACATTGACTAAAGATAACATGATATTTTGAACAGAATTTATTTTAATTTTAATATGATGGACAGTTATTTATGACATAGTGTAAATATGAAAGAATTATCAGAAGGATGGATGGAATGGCTTTAGAAAGCCGACTGACCAGATGTAGGGACAAAGGGCTGGGACAAAGAAAAGATATTTATATTTGAAAGTTGCCGAAAATTATGTATGTGTAATAAAGAAAGGCAATAAACTATAGAATGCAATGAGGGTGCATAGCGAAAATTCAATCTCTCATTTTCTATTTAAAAAAATAAATAAAATTAAAAATAAACCCACCACACACCCTCATCGCACTCCAATTCAAATTAAATATCATTGATTAAGATGTCAATTATTGGTGAAGTTTTGATGTCTGTTTGATTGTTCAAGATGTTTTGATTAAGGTGTATGGCCTTTTAATTTCAGCTGACTCCAATAAATCCAATTTCCTACTTTTTGGAATAAAATGTAAAGGGAGGGGTTGGTCGATGAAGTGAATGGTTGTGGTCAAACAAATGATCTGCAAAAGCCGAGGTATAACTAAGAGGGCATTTGGGTTCAAACTATTCACCTGTAGATTGCGAAGAGATCTCATATGTTCAACGTGGCGTTGATTGAACGATCTGCCCGTTTGCTCGATGTAAAATGATTGGCAGTCAGTACATTGCAATTATATACACCGCTCATTGTTGTTGGTTTTATTATATCGATTTATTGTTAACCAATATGGATGAAGGTTGTTTCTGTTATAGAATGCGGGGGTGATATTAAGTTAAATAAATAAAAACTTAATATCACCCCCGCATTCTATAACAGAAACAACCTTTCATCCATATTGGTTAACAATAAAATCGATATAATAAAACCAACAACAATGAGCGGTGTATATAAATTGCAATGTAATGACTGTCAATCATTTTACATCGGGCAAACGGGCAGATCTTTCAATCAACGCCACGTTGAACATATGAGATCTCTTCGCAATCTACAGGTGAATAGTTTGAACCCAAATGCCCCCCTCTTAGTTATACCTCGGCTTTTGCAGATCATTTGTTTGACCACAACCATTCACCTTCATCGACCAACCCCTCCCTTTACATTTTATTCCAAAAAGTAGGAAATTGGATTTATTGGAGTCAGCTGAAATTAAAAAGGCCATACACCTTAATCAAAACATCTTGAACAATCAAACAGACATCAAAACTTCACCAATAATTGACATCTTAATCAATGATATTTAATTTGAATTGGAGTGCGATGAGGGTGTGTGGTGGGTTTATTTTTAATTTTATTTATTTTTTTAAATAGAAAATGAGAGATTGAATTTTCGCTATGCACCCTCATTGCATTCTATAGTTTATTGCCTTTCTTTATTACACATACATAATTTTCGGCAACTTTCAAATATAAATATCTTTTCTTTGTCCCAGCCCTTTGTCCCTACATCTGGTCAGTCGGCTTTCTAAAGCCATTCCATCCATCCTTCTGATAATTCTTTCATATTTACACTATGTCATAAATAACTGTCCATCATATTAAAATTAAAATAAATTCTGTTCAAAATATCATGTTATCTTTAGTCAATGTTCTCCTGACGATGAGTTAAGAGCTCGAAATATATAGAGTAAACTAAAAAATCTTTGTATTTTAATTTTTCTCCTTGTGAAACACCACCAACTCCAACCTAATTTAATTTTTACTAATTGTGAATTAGTATTTTATTATGTCAGCGGCGTAGGTGGACAATTTGTACAAAATTTGTTTCGCCGAACAACGGCATCAACCCGCCCTGTAGCAAATTCACCATAACACTGCAATTTTTGTTTTAAGGGTATATAATATTTTTTAAAGAATTATACTAAACTTTTTAACACAAATTCACGAAAAAAAGCCCATTGTGATCACAAAATCTTCTCCAAAATCGTAAACAGGTCAAAAAATCTTTAATTTTGAGCACTGTTTTGACATAAATTATTTATAAAAAAAGTGATAAGATATATAGCTACCTATATTGATAGCTTACATAAATTTTAATAGATATGTCTGAGAATAAAAATGTTACAATATATAAAGAGGGGAAATAATCAGCTATTTAAAAAAACAAAAACAAAAAAACAATCAATTTAGAAAAATAACACTGTCACTCAATGGGAGCAAAAAAATACAATTTAGATGGCAAATATAATATAATTCACAAACATATAAGAATTTAGCAATGAAAAAACAAAAAGTTTGAGCTATCATTTTAAAATTGAGTATCGAAACTCAATAAACCGCAACATTTACCATGGGCTTATCACAACAATAACAGTATGCTTTTTTTGTTTAAAGACAATATTATAACATATAAAATCATTAAAGTTAAGTTAAAAATTAAAAATTATATAAACCAAGGCCTAGTCCTAATCAATTCCAAAAATATTATTATAATTTTTTTTTAATGGCCTTCGGAAACTATAGCTCATTTTGGCCATTGCTGAGTGTTCGTGTGTGTGTGAGAGGAAGTGAGTGTAAATTAGAGTAGGGATCAGATTATAGACGGTCAAATATTTGAAGCTATTCGGTCTTGAACCCGCAAAAATATTATTAAATAATAAATAAGGGAACAACAACAATCCAGCAACCTGTATTGCGAATTATAGATTTGTATATTTATTTAAAAATTATCTTAGAGGGAGAATATTATTTAAAATAAACTTCTCTATCAATTATAGATAATAATTATTTTAATTAACGCCATTTCCGGTTCTTGTTCCTGTTAAAAATTGTAATTATTATTTATCTTTTTTTTTTACATTTTAAAAAAATAATTTATTACACAATTCATTCATTAAGAAAAGATTAAATATTATGATGTTGTTGTTGTTGTCGTCTTCTCTCCCAATGAGTCAGATTCACTATAAAAATACATAAAAAGAATTAGAAATTATTATAGATATGAATTAAAGATAGACACTCTCAGAAGAAGAATCCGCCAATTTCTTTTTCCTCTTTTTATTTTATCAGAAATCCATTAAAATATTATTTAAATAAAAAACCAGTTTTTAAGCAAAAATTATTATTATTATACAAGGTCGGATGTGCTAGAAATAGTTGAAAACGTGATTGGAATAATATGTGTGTGTGTATGTATGTGCTTGGCTTGACTAAGGAGCCTTTTATGTTTCTGCTTTACATTCTGTGACGTCACGGATGAGCAGGATACAAACCGGATCACGGATTCTTTTCTTAAATGCTAGATTATTGAGAGAAGAACGCTTTGGATCAATTTCAAATTCTTTTAATACCAACCAGGATTAGAGCTATGACTTTTGAATGGTTAAATGTTACGAATAACAAAAATGATGGTCATTTAGAACGTTTTTGACTAATTAATATTGGTTATTAGCTGAGGCTCTCCTCCTCTGTCTGCACTAAATCTACCCCCACCACATAGTCAATAAAGTAAAGAAAATTTGAAAAAATTTAAGAAAATTTTAAAATTTAAACATTTAAAATTCTAGGTAGGTTTCATAAAAAAAAACAATTTTTGTGAAACCTACCTAGAATTTTGAATTTTTAAATTTTCAAATTTTCTTTACTTTATTTAAATATGTTTCACCAAGAACCGACACCATTTTCCCTTAACCCTAGTCAGCAATATTTAATAAATTAGGATTATAGTTTTTTACCTGTAATATCACTTCAATTCTAGAATTAGCCATACTCAATCGGCAATTACTATGGAGAGTTTACTCTCCATTGTAATTTTCCTGAAGAGATATTTCACAGGGGTTGTTTCCCGCTGCATTCCCTGGATTTAGAACCAGGGATTGTCTAGAGCGGGGGAGCCATTATATATCTATCTATCTATATAAAATGGAACATTATGTATACTAGTATATGTACATATATGTTTGTATGATCCAAACGGTCTGATTGGCCAGTGCATAGCGAATGGCAAATATTTAATAGTGACTTATAAGATAATATTTTGTGTGCATCTCGTAAGAGAAAGCGTCCGGCGAATGAATCAGAAAATGATATCTCGAAACGTTTGCGGGTTTTAAATGAACGTTTTAAAATTGTTTTTTTTTTATAAAATATTTTATTTATAAAAATTTCGATTATTTGCTGATAAGAATTAAAGATTTACGTTATTTCGTCATTGATCATATCATAAGAACTTGACCAAATTAATATGGGACTACCACTAAGGTACCTCCTGTCTAGTAAAAGAAGAATGATTGAAATCGGTCCATAAACAAAGAAGTTATGCCTGAACATACATATCAAAAAAGTTACAATACCATTGAAAAAAAACAGGACCAATCGGGAAGTAGAGTGAACCCAATCTAAAAAAAATAATCGAAATCGGCTCATAATTTGCGAAGAAATCAGATAGCATAGACACAAAAAAATTCCGTCGAATTGATAACCTCCTCCTTTTTTTGAAGTCGGTTAAAAATAGGCCTAATTAAGCATTACTATTGGTGTTTCAAAGCGAAATATTCTCTCATATCAATATGTTTATTTGTAATTGTTTTCGTCAGCTTCCTAGTCTTTGATTCTAAAGAAAGATGTACCAATTAAGTACCAAAAATTATCAGCTCCTTTTGTCTGGTATTTATGATAAGTATAAAAAGGAACCAGTTTCGCTTTAAAACGGACGTTTGGCCGTCAAACAATAATTAAATATATGAGGGGCTGATGGTCGAAAGAATGGTAATAGGGGGTAAAAAAATATTCAAATTTCCAAAAAATATCTAATAGTATGTTTTAATAGATAATTATAGGTATGAAACGTTATTTCTTTTGTTTAAATTGAAAAAAATTACCTCATTTGAATCCATATATGGGGTTAGGATAATAATGATCATCATTTATTATATTTGACGAGAGAGAAACACATAATTTTACAATATAATAGATGAATATTTTGTTTTTAACCTCGTCAGGTGTCAAGGGCATATTTTGGCGGAGATGAAAATAAAAGGATAGGCTAAGAAAATCAGCCTAGCGAAAAGATTTTAGCAATTTTTAGAAAAATTTAATTAAAAATTAAATGAATTTAACTTTAAAGGACTTCATAGATATTAGAGAAAAAATATTTTTACATTGCATATCTTAAGGGTTTGGCTACTGGCCCGGCAAGCTTAGTTAGCGCTTGGGTTCGATTCCTAAGGGGACGAACCTCTCTGATATGCAATGTAAAAATATTTCTCTAATATCTATGAAGTCCTTTAAAGTTAAATTCATTTAATAATATTATATACTGGGTTGATTTTTGAAATAATTTCCATCTTTTTTCAAAAAAAGACATTCAAAAAGATTAATTAAATTAATCTTAAGAAATTCAAGAGAAATTCAAAGATGTTTTTATAAAGCGAAATTTAGAGAATACTTAGCGAGACTACCGTTTTATAAGAACCATTGAGGTCCAGCTGATTCTCCGTCCTCTGGACCAAGAGGACGGAGAATCAGCTGGACCTCAATGGTTCTTATAAAACGGTAGTCTCGCTAAGTATTCTCTAAATTTCGCTTTATAAAAACATCTTTGAATTTCTCTTTGAATTTCTTAAGATTAATTTAATTAATTTGATAATTTTCTATATTTGTATAAATATACTAGAAAAACAAATTTACTTATAATTTGTTAAAAATTCCGTTGAGTGGATTTGCTCGCGAGTTTACTCCGCGGAATTCTAAATTAATTCAAAAAGATACTTAAATCTTTGTTTTCACTGTTAATTAAAAATATTTAAATTATTTGAGCAATGTTAAGTTTCCATGAGAATGAATTTGAAAAGATAAAACATTTCCGATACAAGCGACAAATTAAAATTATATTGATCTTTGAGGTTGTTCGGATTGGACCACCGTGGGTAGAGTCAATTCTCTTTGAACGCCAAAATAAGCAATTTACAATCCCATTCATAGTTTTTCAAATATTATTTGCGTGATTTAATCATATAATTATTAATTAATTAAAAAATTTTATATTTTAATTAACTACCTGTTAAAAGGCCATCCGATCAATTTATTTAATTAGGTAATTATACCATTTATAATATTATATAACAGGTTGATAATTACCTTGTAAAAGATATAATTAATTAGCTAATAGCTAATTGATAAAATTGATAAATCCCTCAAATAGCTACTCTATTTAATCCTTTAAAGTAACAATATGAATAGTATAAAATTTTGGAGGATTTGAAGGAAGGAAATTAATTGGATGGATTAATTTCCGCAATATGGTATTGGAATAATTATCGGAAAAGAGGTTTTTTTTCTATAATTAGTTTTAAACAAGGACTAAAGATGATCAAGGACACTCGATGGTGGAGAAGTAATCTCCGGAGTCGAAGCTAAAATACAATGTATACATTAATTAATGTAAAATAATTGGTTTAATGAGTATAAAATTTTATTTTAAAAAGTTTTTTACTTTATTAGTGATAAAGGATATCTTGCTGGCTGTATCAAAATTGGAAAAAATTATAAACATTTACTATAAATTACAAAGTTCTTATTACCAAATAAAGTAGAGTTAATTTTATAATAGAAAATCAAAGACTGTGTTCTCTGCTTATTTCAAGATTTATAGATAAGTTTGCTTACTTGTCAGAAGGGTTGTCTTTCCATGGAATTAAAACCCAAATCCATCTGGTACAATGGCACTTGAGTTCGACTTCACAAGAAACGAAAACCCTTCTGACATGTAAGCAAAGCTTTTCTATAACATATTAGATTAAGTATATCAGATTTTGACATTAAACTGTTATCTTATAAAATTTATCACTATATTCCATCGAATTTGGACTTTTAATTCTGAATCTGACTTCAAGGGATGAGAGATGGTAGAATTAATGTATGGTAGATACTTTATGGAAAAGATTAGAAAATTAGAATTTTTTAATGGCTGACTAAATCAAGAAAAAAATTCCTATCATTCACACCAGCAAAACTTTAAAAAAACTTGAATAAAATAAAATCCAAACACGCTCTAGTTATAGTTTTCAAAAAATAGAATTATAAAATTTAAAGATCTTTTAGAATTAAATGAGACAATAAAAGAGTGTGACTTCTACTGGAAAAATAAATTTTTTAATTTATTTATAACGAGCCCTCAAAACTATAGTTTCGTTATAAATAAATTAACACACTCTTATATGGCCTCATTTAATTTATAAAAATTCTGCTACTCTCGGCAAAAAGAAACTTTCGATCTTTTTAAAATTTAATTGCTATAAATATAAAATTGTTAAAAGTGGCCATAAATCATATATAGGTATAAAATATATTCTAAATCCTGATTTCACATGTAGTTCAGTCAAATTGTGCTCAAATGGGCCCCTAATGGGGAAAGATTTGGGGTAGTTCAAATTTTTTGCATATATTTGTTTTTGGGGCGCTGAGTCCAATCTGAGGTTTCCAACCAAAATTTCGTGACGCAACATTGTAGAAAATGCAAAAAAATATAATTTTTCATTTTTTGGCGGATTTTTGCTTAAAACTCAAAAACTATCAAGTTTTCTTAAATAATCTTCCTATTCAAAGTGAAAGTTCATAAAATTTCCTACAAATTTCATAATTTAAGTTTTTCTACAATCAACAGTTCTGGTTCAAGCGCAAAATCCAAGTTTTCGACTTAGGCAGTCCCTCCGGATCACCCAAAAACTCGCACTTTTGGATATTTTCCCATTTTGACCACGAAGGAGCACGTTTTCGACAAAGATCACCATATATTTTAAACTAGATTAAATTTGCTACAATTGAAACAAAGTTTCATCTTAATTGGATAAATGGTAATCCGTGCCACAATGAGGTTTGAAAATGCTGGATATCTATAAATTTAAGGGTTTTAACAAAAAAAGTAGTACAAGTAAACGTTCAAGTTAACAAAATTAGTATGTTTTTCAAAACTTCAACCTCATTACGGCACGGATTACGATTTATCCAATTAAGATTCAACTTTGTTTTAATTGTATAAAATTTAATCTAGTTTAAAATTTATAGAGTGGTCTTTGTCGAAAACGTTCTCCTTCATGGTCAAAATGGGAAAATATCGAAAAAAGTGCAAGCTTTTGGGTGATCCGAAGGGGCTGCCTAGGTCTAAAACATGGATTTTGCGCTTGAGCCCGAACAATTAATTTTAGAAAAAACCTAAATTATGAAATTTGTAGGAAATTTTATGAACTTTCTTTTTGAATACGAAGATTATATATGAAAACTTGATAGTTTTCGAGTTATAAGCAAAAAACTGCCAAAAAATTGAAATTTTCATATTTTTTTGCATTTTCTACAATGTTGCGTCACGAAATTTTGATGGGACGACCTCAGATTTGGATTCAGCGCCTCAAAAAACATATATATGCAAAAAATCAGAACTACCCCAAAACTTTCCTAATAAAAACACAATTTGACTGGACTAATGTTGCTAACTAAAATCTAAAAGATTCTCAAATAATTAAGAACTTATTAATTCCCTCAAATAAAATTTAATTAAAGATTTTTTTTAATTAGCAACCTGTTCAAAGTAGACATAGATGATATATATTAAGATATTATTTAAAAACTACATTTAACATATTGCTAATTAAAATTTAAAATCTTTTATTAATTCCCTCAAATAAAACTTGTTTATGTATTTTTTTTAATTACTAATCTGTTGAAAGTGGACTTAGATTATACGGGTATATAGTAAACTATTAAAAAACCCACATTTAACGTATTAGTAATTAAAATCTAAAATCTTTGATTAATTCTTTCAAATAAAATTAATCTTGTAACTATATTTTTTCAATTATTGATTGATCGAAAGTTTCTTGTCCTTTTTTTTCAGATCCAGGTTTTATTTCTAGAAATGAGTACCTACTTATTATAAAGCCTTGTCATAGTTGATGCAATTAATAGACCCAATAGCTAATAATTTAAACTCCATCTTCATATTAATTTAACTTTAATAGATATGTAGAATCACGTCTCAGACTCGCTGATTTCCGTCCAATTCATTCAATCAGAGAATAAAGAAATAAAAAGAGAGAGTGAGATTCTCTCTCTCTTTCTCTCTCTAGCTGTCTGTCATCGAAAACGAAAATAAATCTTATCTCATAATTTAAATTAGAATAATTTATTTTTTGTGTGAATTTTTTCATTTTTCTTTTGTAATAGTGATTGATATTTGAATAATTATTCTCATCATCGTTTTCAAAGTAAATTTTCGAAAAAATTAAGTAGCTTACGAAAATGGTATAGCCTTAAACTACTAAATATAATAATAAAGTCACAAATTTATATTATGCAAAATATTTGCGAAAAATAACAAAAATTTAATAAATAGAGCAAGAATTAAGAATAATTTTTTATATAATAAATAGGTATGTAGCATTATATCAACAATTTCTCTCCTATATAGGTACAAGACAAAACTGATATTTAGATTGGGACCTGACATATATAGGACAGACAAAACAGTATTTAAAATATACGAACATAAATCAATTAGAACAAAAGATTTCGAATGTGCCATGGTAGATAGACATTAAAAAAAGCCATCAGATTAATACAATAATTTACATTTAACATTGAAAGAAATTTTCTCTTCGAAGAGAGACGGACTGGTAGAAATTTTAATTGTTAAGTGATGGAAAAGCAGCACAAGGACCCTTTTAAACGATGAAGAAGAGAAAATCCTCCGAAACGTTGGTTTTTGAGTGATGAAAAAAAAATGAATATCCATTAAATCTAGTTTATTTGAGAAAAAAATTTTCACTACCCTTGGGCTGCCTTTCCATCACTTAACAATTAAAATTTAACAATGATTTGAACATAGGCAAAAATTTTACAAAAATTAATTTACAAATAACATTAAATCTATAACAAGAAAAGTGAAATTCAAATATAAAATACAGATACAAAATACAACTAAAAAGATACAGATTCTACAAATAGAAATATACAAAAATATACATATACATTCCAATTGCACGTTGCAAAAATATTGAAAAAGTAGAATAAATGGCTAGATAGCCCTACAGGTACAATATTTTAACAAATAAATAAATATAGAACAATAAATTTTTATTTTTATTATTATATCAATAAAATCCCAGGAAGCAACAGTATATTCTATTAATATATATATATATTCTTTGAATATTTTTTCTGGACATTTGGATATCCCGACAAAGTTCCATAAATCTACGTAGATATTTTAAGAATATGCTTAGAAACACATAATATCTGCCTAAAAATCTTCTACCGAAATCCTGGGTATATCCTGAGGAATGTTCGAACAACAGGTATCCTGACATGTTCTAAGAATACTATTTATGATATGTATATATATACTTCTAAAGAATTAGCAGAGGTAAAATTTTAGTAAAATCCCACATGTTTTATTATAATTATTTATTCCTGTTCAATAAATAATTACAATTAATTATTATGAGTGATTTTATTAAAATTTCAACTCTTTTAATAAAATCTGCATCTTATATTTATAGTGCATCACTATACTTATAGTACGGGTGAGAATAAATAAATAAATTTCAATTAACTGTCTTTTCCCTTTTTTCTTATTTTATTTATGAAAATTTCTATTGTCTTGTATGCGTGTGAAAAATTACAAATTAATGTTTTTCGGCCATATTCTAAAACCCTCTGGCCTTAATTTAACGACTCTGTTAATCATTCAAGTGTACTAGTTTAAAGTAAACTTGCATCACCAACTATAATTTCAAAATAAAAGCCATTCATTTATGATCCAAATAGAATCAGCATCACTCTGATTCATTGTTAAATAGACTCATATATCGTATAATGACGTAATGCTAATGATTTGAATACCAGAAGAGAAAGAGGATAGGCAAATTACGATACTCGTTTGACAAGCACCAAGAAACTCGTCTAGAGGCGAAAGCAAATTTTATTAAAGACCATCCTGACCCTCACCAACATCTGAATTGAACATACATTTATCAATAATAATTATTCAATCGATTAAGATTAAAGATAAAAGTAAATAAATATTATATGAAATATTCATTTACTATGAGTTAAGATTTCATATAATATTTATTTACTTTTATCTTTATTAAAGATGTTTCAAATAATCAGCAGAGATTAACTCAGTAACTTTGTGTATTTCCTGAAGATGGGTTGACAGCCCGAAATATATATATTGAAAAATAAAAAAAATTTTATATCTTTTAATTTTTTAATTTTAAATGTGAAATAAGTGACCTAGTATCCTTAACTCATAGTAAATCTATATTAAATATAATATTTATTTACTCTTATTTTTATTAAAGATGTTTCACCTTGCACCAACACCACAATCTCTATTAATTACGATTAAGATTAAGTATATTTGTTTATTCATATATATCGAAAAATAGCTTATGGCGCCATCCATATGACTTTACCATACACCTGGCTCCTCTTTTATATTTAATATTTAAATTACGAAAGAACCCCCTAATAATTTTGGGTCCCTTAGCAATGAATAATATCTTTTAATTATGAGAATATTCATATGAGATATCACCTTTCTTCAATTTTTGTTTGAAGATTTTATTATTTTAAATTATTTTTGAGCCCCCGCCCCCTCTTCTTTGTGGGTTCAGTATTAATTTCACATAGTGAGTCAATTTTACTTTACCATACAGGATATGGTCAATTATTGTAATTGTGCATGAAAAAAGTGTTTTTTTTCCTTCTTTTTTTCGAAATATCTCAAAAACGGCTTAAGCTATTTTGGTTAAAAAAAATTTGGCAAAACCATGGCATTTTGGTCTACAAAAAATCCTTAATAAGTGAACATCGAAAAAACTATATTTTTTGAGATAATAATTGTTTTGTCAAAATGTCTGTTAGTCTGTGCGTTACCAAATTTTTCTGGACGAGCCAGCTCAAAAACTGCGTGGATATCGAAACCAAATTTCACACGTAGTTTTGGTCCATTGAGATTAAGAGCTGATTAGATTTTTGTGCATATCGACCCTAAATTAAGGGGGTGGAAGGGGAGGGAGTTAAAAATTAAAAATCGAGGCCATTTGAGCAAACTCAACCAAATTTTGTATACATAATCAGTGGGACCTCAGAAGTCTAAAAATGCAAAAACTAACCGCCCAAATGAGTGGGGGGGGGGGGGTTAAAAAAATGAAAATCTATTCTCTTGTACCAAATTCAACCAAATTTAAATATAATAAAGTGCATAAGCGTTATTTCGAACAAATCGATCAAAGCTTCTAGGACTTATATTGATAGTTTTATTTTTTGAACCCCCCACCCCACACAATTTTGGTCCCAAAAAATTAATGAATTACTTTTTATTATAGGTCCCTTTTATAGTAAATTCCATTTTTTTGGTTTTGTTTAGTTTGAAAAATTTATAATTTTAATTTTTTTTTTTTTAAGAGACTTCATTTGTGGTTCGATTTTAATCAAACCTCTTTATCTCAATATACCTAATATAATTTAATTTAATTTTAATTTTAATTTGTTCAATACTTTGATGCAGTTTGCCTCATATGAGCGGTAAAAATTACAGTATTTAGGCACAGGTTTATGGATCATTCAAAATACAATAAGAAATAAGAAATAAAAAGAAAAGCAAAATTCAAGAGCTTACTATTAGTGAAGGGGGAAAGGGCGAATCTAAATGTGAAATTTCATTCTGATATTCACGCTAGTTTTTGAGCTAGAGCGTGCACAACATTTAGTAACGTGTACTATAAACTAACTTACTAACGTTCTAACAAACATTTTGACAGACTAATTAATACCTAACATATTTCGTAAAATATAATTTTTTGATTTTCAATCTTTTGGTCTTTTTTTCTAGACTGACATGATTTCGATCGATTTTTGTTTTGTCACACTCTAAGCAATATTAAATTGAAAGTTTTTGCCGAGAGTAGCAGAATTTTTATATATTGAAGGAGACAATAAATTTTTTAAACAAAATTATTTTGATTAAATTTGTTTTATTCGTAAGCAGAGATTCTATCTAACAATTTTGTCATAACTCAACTGTTTGAAATTCGATTTGAGTAAATGACGTATCAATTTTGTTCATAATAAAATGAAGTGAAAGTTTCTTTTTGCTGAGAGTAGGAGAATTTTTATAAATTAGAGGAGACAATAAAAGATAAATTAAAAATTTATTTTTCCAGCAGAAGACACACTCTTTTATTGTTTCCTTAAATTAATAATAAAATGCTTAAATTTTATTCAAAATAACATAATTCGATATAACTAATATTTACTAATGTACTAGTATTAATGATTAAAAAACTACAACGACCGCCATTTTGATATATATTTAATAAAGATATATTCCCAAAATTTTTATTACTATTTTTTTTACAAAAAGTATTGATTATTACTTAGATGTAACAAATCAGAGGAAAAAAGGAACAATTAAACACCGTGTTAATTCATACTAGCAATTGCAACGATTCGCCAATCTATTGTGGATTCATCAGTCTCTATACAAAAAACAAATTCAAATGAATCACTCACAATCACCGAAACGTTGCAATAGGTCGTATGATTTAACACGGTATTTAATTATTCCTTTTTTCCTCTGATTTGTTACATCTAATACTGATAATGGAACTGAACAATAATAATTGATATCTACAGTTTTACTAAATTTCATTTAAAAAATATTAATATGTTCTTGAGATACGAATTTTATTTTTTAAACACACACAAACTGACATACAGATGGACAATGAAGCGAGTAGGAGATTTGTTCATATACCTAAACTTCTCGGCTCATTTCGATTAGTATGGTAGAATATCCCATTGAAGTAGCGACCCACATTTTTGTTACACCCTGTATTTATGAGTTTATTCTGTTAAGAAGACAATTGACAATTAGAGCTTCGAAATTTTTAATTCATGTTCAGTGTACATATATAATTTAGATCAGCCTTGTTTCAAAGTCATTGAGAGAGAGAAATAGATGTTTAGAGAGAGATGAGATGAATCATCTGGTTGATCTGCTGCTGGAGGTGAGGTTTGGATTACGTAGCTAGTATATCCACCAAGTGTATGGGCGAATTGGGCAAGAGCGTTTAGTTCGTTGTTTCGATCGTTGATTCACCTTTCCAGGTTACTTACTTACTATTCAGTCCCGGAACCGAATTCCCGGACAATATAGATCAAGGGAAACCATTTAAATACCATCTTGATATCCGATATTGTACAACAACTTTACTTACAGATAAATTTATAGGTAGTTATATACATACCTCTTTATATTTTTTATGAGTTTTTTGAATTCAAAAATTTTAATAAATCACTACGTTCTTATTCAACTTCATTTTTACTTTCACTTTTACAAGGTATAAGTACAAGAATAAAAATGATCACCTTATTGATTTCTTTTGGAGAGATGGCCCAGGCCGACCCTTTTTTCAGCGCTGATCTATTTATTTTATATTTTACCCAGTAGCTTATATTCCCAGTGAAATATGTATTTATTTTTCTTGGCCATGGAGGTTTACTGCCTATTTATTTATTTATTTATTTTGGATTCCTTGACTATGCAACTTCCTGTCTACTTATTTAATGATCTGTTTTTTAAATTATTTATTTTTACTTAATTTAACTACAATTTCCTCAAGTCCAGTGACATATTCTAACTATTTATTTTTTATTTTATTCATTTATTTATTTATTTTTCCCCCATTTATTTATTGGTTTTTATTATTTGGACGACATGCGATTTTCCCTTTTTTTTTTTTTATAATTTTCTTCTTGGCCGCAGCATACTAAGGTATCACACCGTTCTGCTGTGGCCACACCCTGAGGCACTCAACCAGATCCTGAGTGGGAGGATCGGAGGGCTATAAGGGAAGATGTGGAGCACCTTAAAAAAAAGATGAGATAAAACACCCTCCTTAGTTTTGAAGTTGAATTAATAAAAAATATGAAAGAGTTCAAGTTGCCAATGGAATAGATTTAAATTTTCTAAGAAATTCACAAGAGGTTGTGTGTCATCTTTTAGATCCAAGGTGGAATTAATTATTTTTAATTATATCTCGAACAATTATAAGGTGGCCAATTGGTCCGTTTTGATATGTGTCTAACACTCGGATTCGATTCAGAGAGGGAAAACAACCCTTCTAAAATTTAATTAAAAATAATCCATTCTATTTCGGATCTAGTAAATGACATCCTCTAGAGATTTTCTTAAAAAAATCTTTAAATAAATTTTATTTGAGTGGAATTGAATTGATCAGTTCTAAATTATTTAAAAATCTTTTAGTATTTAATTAGCAACTTGTTAAATGAAAATCTAGAATATAAGATTTATGGCCACTTTCGACAGGTTGTTATAGCAATTTAATAAAATCTAAAATAACTTTTTATTTTCCGAAGATATCTATATCAGGTACAGAATCCCCAGTATACGAGCCTGATATTTGTTCGGGCTATTAGTTTTTTTTTTTTTTTTTTTTTTTTTAATAACATCTCTAGAGGATGTCATTTATTAGATCCGATTAGAATGGATTATTTTTTAGAGATTTTCTTAAAAAAAAAAACTAATTGCCCGAAAAAATGTCAGACTCGTATACTGGGGATTCTGTACCTGATATGAGATATATTCGAAAAATAAAAAAGTTATTTTAAGATTTTATGTATTATATAACACTGTTGTAAGTAGACATAGATCTTGATAGTTTTTAAGGAATTTAAAGTTGGTACTTGGTGAAGTATTTTTAAATTATTGATAAAATGACTTGGCAGGTTTCACTAATGTGAAACCTACAAAGTATTTTTATCCAATAACAGATCTTATATTTTAGATTCCCATTTAATAAGTTGCTAATTAAATACGTAGAGATTCTTAAAGTAGTCCAAGAACTGATTAATTCCCTCAAATAAAATTTATTTGAAGATTTCATTTTAATTAGCAACCTGTTGAATGTGGACATAGGAGAAAATGAATGAAGCCAATCGACTTGATTGGGGAACAATGGAATTAGAAGATAATTATCGGAAAAGAGGCTTTTTTATCTAACTAGATTTTTCCTCTTATTAAAAACAAGGACTAAAGATGAATAAAGACACTCGATGAAAGTAGAAGTAATCTCCGAATCGCAGCAAAAATACAAATGGCTGCATGAATGAATGTAAAAGCTACTTGGTTAATAAAATTCTAAAAAAAAGAGGACATAGATTAAGCTATATACTACTGTATCAAGATATTCTAAACCCAGCTACTTTAACATATTATGTGTAGAAACGTATGGAGAAATGCAGTCTTAATGAATAAACTATTGCGCTCGGTGTATCCTATATCCGAAAAACAACCGCAAAAATAGCGATCTGAAACAAGTGTTTTTTTATGTTAGCTTATTTATGGTTATGCCCTTTGTAACACAAAGATATTTAATTGGGAAAAATGTGGTTTCTCACAAAAAGTCTGGACCAATCCATAAAATTTCTTCTGTCTATGATTTCGTTATTTGAAATTATTTAGGATTTGCGAACAAGCAGAAAACAATTTCAGGATTCCTCTGTTATGAATCTAACAACCTTAGCAACTACTCGTCACAAACTCAATCATGCTCAATGATTATATTCTCTGTATCAAATAAGAGTGAATCGTGCAAAATGTTCGAATGTTATTCACAAGAATGATGTCTGCTTGTAATGAGCGACCCAATCTACGTGTCATCGAGGTACCCTCGGGAGATTCCTCGGCCAGCGAGTGCTCCGGCCCTTGGGGTAGACGCCGCAGCTCGGAGATCTCCTCTAGTGTTGCACGTGCACGTACGCAAAATTTATGTAATAGAGGTATTTAGGATTCCCCCAAATTCTATTCTAGCTCTACACACACGCCCAACTATATCTTATAAATTAAAATTCCACTTTGCGGAAAGAAAAGAAAAAATAGTAGGCAACCTAGATACTGCGCAGATATGCCAATGATTTTGCTATTCTTAAATTATTTATTTGTATACTATTTTCACAAAAAAGCAAAACAAAAAAGATATATTATTGCAAATGACAGAAAAACTCAAATAACAGAAAAACGAAAATAAATTAATATTTAAAATGATTCAATGAAAGAGACAAAAGAAACGTATTATTTTTTTCATCAGTGTGAGTATTGTTTATTTTTGCTAGTTTAAACCTTGAATAATGTGAGAAACGTCGTTTTTGTAGGTGAAATTACGTTCAAATCAATTGTTTCTTCAATTTTATCTATCCATTAAAGTAAAATAAAATTAGAAGGTATTTGAACTGATTCTAAAAAAGTATAAGTTACCAATTTGTCATATAAAAGTGTTTTTTACTTCTTTTTTTCGAAATATCTCAAAAACGCTAAGTATTTGATTAAAAAAATGAGTGAAACCAAGTACTTCGGTCTAGGAAAAGTTCTGTTACAACATTTGAAAAATATATTTTTTCGAGATAAATAACGTTTCGTCAAAATATCTGTTAGTCTGGTTGTCTATAGTTAGTTCATGCCTTAACAAATTTTTAATTATTAGCCTAAAAACTAGTGTGAATACTGAAACCAAATTTTTACACGTAGTTTTGGTCCATTGAGATTAAGAGCTGATTGATTTTAAGTATATCAATCAAACAAGGGGAGGGAGGGGGTTATTTAAAAATTAAAAATCTAGCTATTTGAAGCAAACCCGTCCAAGTTCTAGTATATACAATCAGTGGAATAATTAGAAGTCAAAATTATAAAACGGAATCCGGCCTTAAATTGGGGGGTCAAAAAATGATAATCTAGCCCGTTTACCAAACTCAACCAAATTGTATACATAACTTAATGGACCCCACAGTCTTAAAATGCAAAACTAACCCCCCCCCTAAGGAGATTATAAAATAATTTTAGGCCAGGTTAAAGGATAAAGTCAAGTGATGGCCACGATGAGAACACGCCAGCTATTTTTAGATACTTTAGGGAAAATCTAGAAAATTAGAAAAAACAGTAATATGATGATCCACCATTAACCTGACCAAAATGGGCTACCAGAAATGAAGAGAAGTTGAATGAAAAGTATCACAAACAATCTGCAAGAGGCACAGGCTTCAAAAACAGGATTAAAATTTTCAAACTCAAAAATCATATATAAAACAGGATTAAAGAATTTTGTAGTTTTTTTCTTAAAAATATGTAAAAGGCAAAAATTTCAGTAGAATTTGAAATTAGACCCATTTTTTACGAAAGTGAATGGCATAAAACCGAAATTCGATATCTTCAAAACCTAGAACAAAAAATTTTCAAAATTTACCAGGAAGAGTTTTTTGATAAGTTACAAAAATGTTTTCAAAAAATGAAGGAAATCAAGAATTAAAAATCTTCATACCGTCCCATTTTGGAAAAAAAGAATGCCACAAATCCATTTAAGTCTATAAAAACCAGTAAATATATTTTTTTTTCTCATTATTTTTGATTGATTATAAAAACATAAAAACCTAAAAATTTTAACATTTTCGAAAATGCCCAGCAGTTAAGTAACTGCAGTAAAGTATTCAGAGATGAAAGTAGATGATTTTCGACTTTTTAAACCAAACAAAAAAATAAAATATTGAATGAAATCCAAAACATAACCTCTCGAGATTTAATACAACCCTCATCCCTTAATTAATTGAACCCTCTCTTTAAAAAAGGCAGAAAAAAAACAACATCAGTGGGATTATTCAATAGAGATGCAGAAGAAACAAACTCAATCCTAAACTAGCCAATAAGAGAACCTTTTGAATCAATTTGTTTTATCTAAATTCAAGAGAATTTTTCTGCCAGCTCGATTCATCTACCAAACAGTGGATTCTTGTATCCAGAATTTCTGCCCGTGTTTACCTAAAAAGAAATGCTCGATGGCAACATTTCATGCGTTATATGGTACAGGTAAATACATTACAACATCATTTTCAAGTTTTTCTTATTCCAAATATAAATGTATTTTCACTTTCTTTTAATGACGACATAAGTTAAATTGCAATGTAGCTAAAATAAACTGATGTGGCCATCCACATGACTTTGCCACTATCTTATATTTAATATTTAATTAAAATAATTTATAATTATTTATGAAAGAACCCCCCATTAATTTTGGTCCCATTAGCAATTAATAATATATTCTTTTAATTATGAGATAATTTTATTAGAAATAGCACCTCTTCTTCGATTTTTGTTTGAAACTATTTTAAGCCCCCCCCCTCAATTTCACATAGTTAGTCATTTTCATAAGGTCGTATAGGTATAGGTTCATGTCCAAAATTTCGTCTTCCATTAAAGGCTCTAAGACTTATATTGATAGTTCTAATTTTTTGAACCCTCCCCCTCGCCCAGTTTTGGCCCTCGAAATTTTTTTTAATATTATGGATTGATTTTTATGGTATATTTAATTTTTCTCGTCTTTTTTAGTTTGAAAATCTTATAATTTTAATTTTTACCTCCTACCTCCCCCTTAATTTTTGGTTCCGATTTCAACCAAATTCTAAATCAGCTCTTAATCTCAATGCACCAAAACTATATGTGAAATTTTAATTTGATATTCATACTAGTTTTTGGGCTAGATGATCCACAACAATTTGGTAACGCACACATGTACTAACAGACATTTTGATAAAACAATTAATATTACTAAAAATATAATTTTTTTCAATGTTCACTTATTTGAGCTTTTCTCTAGACCGAAACGTCAATGGGCTTTGCCCAATTTTTTAATCAAAATAATTTCAGCCGTTTTTGAGATATTTTGAAAAACTATTAAAAAAAAATACTTTTTCCATGCACGATTACAATACTAGATCATACACCTGTATATGGTAAAGTAAAAATATATCAGCGTGTTTTGTGCAGACCACATTACTTTCACTCTACCATTAATAAATTTTAAACAGTTGTTGTGCCCAACGCATTACTTTCACGTTATAATCAATAATTATTTTATCGTATTTGTGCCGGCCATATTTACTTAACTTAACAACATTGAATGTTATCGTGTTTATTGGTCTATCATTAGATTTACACTTAGTATCATCCAGCATCCAAATAATCCCCAGAAACCCAAAAATAAGGGAGAAACGTTCAAAAAATGAAATTAGTTCGTTAACATATAACATCATATATTAAAATTAGAAAATTTAATTAGTAATTAGAGGTAGTTTCTATTGAAGACAGAGTGGTAGAACTTATAACTTAAAAGATTTATTACCGATGGTATTATGGGTATAACAACAGGTAACTATTACTATTGATTGAATTTTTAGATTACAATTTTTTATTATTCTCGCTTAACTAGAGGTATAGGTTATAGCGTCTAATTTACAATTAAATTTTGGCTTATATTTTTTTCGAAAGTTTTTTTTTTTTTTTAAAACTGTATTTACCAAAAAGAGAATTGATAGAACGCGAGTCCAAGGATAATGAAAAATACAATTCCGAATAAAATAAATTTATTGAAAGTAATTTTCATCCTCTTAAAACTGACTTTTAGAAGGATCTTTCTTCCATTTTCAAAGAAAGATGACTCTGCTACTTGTGATGTAAGAAATTTCTTTTCAAAATAATTTTACCAGCCTAGGAGCGTACCTTTTTTGAAAAAGTTCTTTTCATACAATTGTTTATCATATATTCTTGATTTATTATTTAAATTTTATAAATTAAAGGGTTTATTTAGTCACATAAAATAAATAAATATATAATTTTGAAGGAGACAGTCAAAGATGTGTCTTCTGCTGAAATTATAAATAAATAATAAATAAACAGAAGACACACTCTTTTATTGTCTCCTTCAATATATAAAATTCTGCTACTCTCGGCAAAAACTTTCAATTTAATATAATAATTTTAATCAATTAATATCTGATCAAATAAACATTGATAATTGATTAAAATTATTATATTTATTTATTTTATGTGACTAAATAAGCCTTTTAATTTATAAAATTGAAATAATATAGGTAAGTCACTTAAGGTTTATTATTTATTAGTGTATATGATTTGACCCAATTGAACATTGTGTGTCTGCATGGGTATCTATAAAAGTGGTGGGGATAAACTATCCTTGGCTAATTTGTAATTGTAATCCAAGAACTGTTTCAAGAAACAACCAGCGAGTGTTGTTCTGATTTATGACGGCCATCCAGGTGTTGATGCCGGTTTACAAAACAATCTGCTTGCCATTTTGTCACTTAATCTCTATTCAATCAGTCTTAGCCAAACCGGTTCTTAATCCTTGATACGCCAAGATAAAAAAATTGTTTTATTATTTTTGCAATTCATATTACCTGTTTAAAAATATTTTTTTTTTGGCGAATTAATAATTACTTTGGGTGATTCAAGTCTTCCGTCTTTATTTCTTCAGGATATAAAAACCAGAAGCGGTTTTATTTATTAATAGAAAAAAATATGATGTCTAATAATTATAGAAGTTAATATTTAGACTCAATCATTAAATTAATAATTTAAGGGAGAAAAAAACAGTGGTGATTAGTTTTAATCAATTTTTTGAAAAATTATATTAACTTGTTTTAAAGTCTAAATATATTATCTTGTATAAAACTCTCAAACCGCAATAATTTAATGATTAAGTATATCTAACTTTTTCATTCTTAAGACAAAATAGTTAATTATTATAAAGAAAGATAGATTCCAAGTACATATTATTCAGCAAGTAAAATACAGGGCGATTGATTTAGAATTCCAAAGCGATAGATTAAAAGAATTTGCAAAGAGAAACAAAGAGGTTGTCCTCTGCTTGATGCAAATAAACATACACACATATATATCATCTCGATATATATGTGTGTATGTTTATTTACATCAAGCAGAGGACAACCTCTTTGTTTCTCTTTGTGAATCAACAGCTCTGCTACTCTCGGCAAAACAAAAACTTTTCAATTAAAAGAATTTGAATTTGCACCTTTTTTTAGCAAAGTGTCTGGGATCTATTTAAATTAAATACATATTGTTGATTAACTACGATTCCAAGTTATACTATATACTCGTTATAAAATACATTATGATGCCCATTAAGTTAAAACGAAGCATATGTTTATTTATTTTCTATATCACTAAAAATAATAAATACATTATTGTTTCCATGGCAACTTAATTAGAATCAATCAATTAGTTAATATAGTATAGAATATATAATAAATACATTATTGTTTCCATGGCAACTTACCATAATTAGAATTAATTAATTAATTAATTATAGAATTAATTGATTCTAATTAAGTTGCCATGGAAAGAATAATGTATTTATTATTTTTATTGATATAGAAAAATAAGTACATTATTAAAAAGAATAAATACATTATTGTATCCATGGCAACTTAATTAGAATCAATTAATTTTATATATTAACTAATTAATTGATTATAATTAAGTTGTCATTTTATATATTAAATAATTAATTGATTCTAAATAAGTTGCCATGGAAACAATAATGTATTTATTATTTTTATTGATATAGAAAATAAGTACATTATTCTAAAAATCTGATCCCTACATAGAAGGCAAAATTTAATAATGGTATCGTAAATTGGCTGATGGCTGAAAAGTCGAAAAGTAAAAAGTACATTATTGTTGGCATGGCATCATAATTAGAATCAATTAGTTAGTTAATATATTTCAGGTGTAAGATACACATGAGTTAATGAAGCGTTTGGTGTCATCGAAGAAACTTGAAATTTTTCGTCAAAATACAGCTAATATGAACTATATTCCCAAAAAATTGAGAAATTATAAAAATCTATTTATAAGGTTGTCCTATGATGAATAATTTTCTTTATAAAAAAATGCAAAAGATAATACCTACATTCATTTTCAAAAACTTGCATTCGCACCAGAAAGTTTAAAATTACTTTAATAGAAGGTTATTTTGCCCTTATTTAATAAAACATCACAAAATTATATTGTGTCCAGTTACAAGGGTTGAAGTACGTTAAATGGGGGAAAAACAAACAAATTTACTAGGTATCTAACTAACCCTAGGTATATGAAGTAATATCTTTAGTATCTTAGATTATTATCGGACTTTTGAGATTTTAAAGTTAAATTTTTTTTTTAATTTTGAAATCTTAGAATCTTTAGAGTCTTGAATATAATAATTGATTATTTCACTAATCGAATTCGTAATTAATTTTTTTTAATGAAATCGTAGGGGGTTGGACAAAAAATTAAAAACAAGAGTTTTATCATTTAATGTTCCGGACGTTTAGTCAATTTATTTCCTGACTTCTTCCTTTGTCCATTTCTCTACGATTTCATTTCTATAATAATTTATCATTTTTATCGAAAGTGAGGTGAATTTTCCAAATAATACCTTTGGAATTGTAAAAAAACTCACATCCTTAAAATCTTAATATGGTATATTGACTTGATTTGATTTTCTGCCTTTCCCTAATAAGGTTTAAGGCTTACATGAACATTTTCAAGCTTTACATTTAAACTTTTACTGAATTTAATATACTGCAAATTGTTTGTTTTTTTCCTTCTTCTTTTTTTCTTTAGTATATGCCATATATTCATATCCTCTCTCTTCTTTCTTTGGTACCTACATGATAGCTGATCCATCTCGTCCATGTTACAAGCGTCTCCAAACTCTTGATATACACTGAAGTGCAAAAAATCGAGCCACCAATAAAAACTTTATTAAATAGTAAATCATTTTTAATTTTTTTACAAGGAAACATACATTATTGAAATTATTGCTTATTGCAAGTGTACTTGCCACTTGTTGTTGACTTAGCCCTTGATTAATTAGGCACACAATTTGAACTGCTTGAACTTGAGAAATATCCATTTTGTATATTTTATCTTTCTATCAATGATGCTTAATTCAAAATTATTCATTTTATTGATATTTCAAATGGAATTTGATCTTTTATTAAAACTTTATTTAAATGTAAGTGATATTGAGAAAGTAGGATAATTTGTAATTGTATCTTTTAATTTAATTTTACTTATTTTTTATTTATAAAATTCAAAAACGATCAACAATATTTATTGAATATGTTAGTTTAAGAGTTAATGGAACAAATTATATGAATATTTGTAAAATTTTTAAAAATAATTTGCTATTTAATAAAGTTTTTATTGGTGGATCGATTTTTTTGCACCGTAGTGTATAATGAATATTTATTAAAGGAGGATGAATGAAATTCAATTGGCTCTTTCAGTAATTTTTATTTTTACAAGTGGATTTCATTCATCCTCCTTTAAAAATAAACATATCCAGTACGCACAAAGCCTTTTAAATTTCTTATTAATAATTAATATTTTTTAAATAAAGCGTATGTTTCAATTGTCAACGCGTACCTGCAGAAAATAAGAAACCCTACTGAATAGAGGATACATAATAGGTGGCCCTTCAACACAATTCTTGAAAATTCTCACCTCCTACCAGCGGAGTAGATCATATTATATGTACTGTACCATCAGTTTCCAAATTAAACTTTTTTTCATTTGTTAGTTACTAGATTTAGTGGGGGAAGAGGGGTATAGAATATAGATGCCTCAGGGCTCCATTTTTACTCGATTGTGATTTATGGCTCTTTAGGTGTGCCAGAATTTTTTTTTATAATCATCAAACGTCTCATGAGTTAGAAAAGGTTAGGAACAACTGTTTTAGATATTGGTAGAAATTAATATTTGTTTTTATTTTTTATTTATTTATTTTTTAGATATATTTACATATAAAGTAAGTGACCCAAAAGTGGACACCTTAAAACATACCCCTTAATTAAATTGGAGACCTTAAAATATACCCCTTAATTAAAGTGGACACCTTAAAACATTGGTGTTTAAAATGAAGGCAAATATGCCTCAAATTGTGTCTGCTGCAATTCCTGAAACAGTATTGCAAATAGTGGCTAACATAATATAAAGAATTTGGGGATTATTTGCCCTTATTTTAAACACAAATGTTTTAAGATATGCACTTTAAGAGGTATGTCCAGTTGTCCACTTTTGGGTCACTTACTTTAGCTGTTAAACCTCTAATTTTGTGATTACTTTTATTAAGACGAGTTGAAATTTTATTAAAATCACACATAATTAATTTTAATTCTTTATTGAACACGAACAAATAATAATACAATAAACTAGGACGTTTTGATCTGCGACCATTCATCAAAATTAAAGTTAAAAAATTAAAAAAAAATAATTATATCCTTTAAAAAATATAACTTATACATTAATAGAAGATAAAAATAGGTATATAAAATAAGTATAATATTTATATATGTATGGGTATACAGAAATTTAAAATTAGCCCATTAAAGTAGTCATCTATGCAGATCATTATGTTGTTATGTCATTATTATTAATAGTAATACCAGAGGAAAAAGTATATATCTTTGATCCAATTTATTTATTTATTAAAAAAATAAGATTTTCGGTTCATACCTATTTAGCTTAAATAAAAAGTACAAGACAGGTCGGGCGAAATTTCGAAACATATTCGCCGCAAACAAAGATTACCTACCACTGTTTGAGAATATATTCATATCCAGTGCTAACCTCTAGAACTACTTGACAGCTTGGACCGAACTAAAAATATCACAAATGGAATACAAATTATTTTCTAAATATACTCAAACTCGTCATGCGAGGGTTAATCTTATTTATTTTGATACCATCGAATAATCAGTCAGAAAATTTATAGGTCTACATAAAACAACTATACATAAAAAATGCAAGTTTCATATGAGACTCCCTATAATATCTTAGACTGGAATCCAATGGGTTGCGACGTTTTCTGTTTTAAGGAAGGTTTGAAATGCGGTAAACCACATAATATTGATTTATACAAGAAATGTGATATTAAACGGAACCCTTAACATACAATAAATTGAATGCAAGGAGTATAATAATCATCAATCAAGTATAATATAATATGTAGATAATACGTGAATCACTTCCTTCAGATTTTCGGATTTCTCCCGTTTACCCCTAAACAGTTTCACGTACTATTGAACTCTCGTATGAATATAAAGAAAAATATGTCTTATTTGGCAAATATAGAATAAAAATTGCGTAAAATTGAGAGGTAGGTTTCACAAAAAATTTTTTTTTAAAAATCCGCCAATTTTTTATTTATTATATAAAAATCTTTCACCTAAAACCAACACTTATCTCCTTAAAAGTTAATAAAAATTTATTTTTATAAATTAGAAGGTTTATTTAGTCACATAAAATAAATAAATAGAGTAATTTTAGTCGATTAGGATTATTTATTTGATAAATCTACTAAATAAACAATTTAATTTATAAATTAAATTCTATATACCCAAGTCACTTAAGTTTTAGAAGAATCATAGAATAAAAAGACAAATAATATTTGAATGTAAATTTACAAACGTGTGGATAAAACTCGTTTTCCTCTGGATATTTCTAATTTATATAGTGTTTATAAATGAATGATTTTTGTGATGTATATATACAATATTTAATGATGTTTAAATGAAATAAGTCAGTCGGATAAATTATTTATCTTCTTCTATTTAGTGATCTGAAAAATAAAAAAATAATTTCAATTAGTCTAAGTATTGAATAAATAAATGAAAGAATAAGTAATAATAGGGGTTCGAGAAGGCTGAGTTATTTGATAAATAGAGTGTTCCAAAATGATCATTTGATTAAAATTTTAACGATTTTTGATTTGCGGGTATAAGAATACATATAACTTATAAAGTTATAAATTTCAAGTTGTTACTTTATTTATATTGTTAGAGTTCGTGGCTGTGATGAAACTGTACTAGATGAAGGAGGAGGTATCAGCCAAAGATGTAATCACTGGGTTCAATAAAACACCTTTAATAAGACGTTTCGGCCTGAATTTTATTTGGCCATCTTCAGTCAATTAGGAGTTATACACAAAAATGCGGTACATATATGTGATCGAACCAAGCCTTGTCAAAAATAAAAATTTTTTAGCTTCATGTGAATTTATAACGTGCCTGGACCCAAAAGTTTCAGAACCCAGTGATTACATCTTTGGCTGATACCTCCTCTTCATCTAGTACAGTTACTTTATTTAGTTTACGAGCTATAATGCTCTGACATGCAGACAAACAAGCTGGCGATTTGAAGCTTTTACACAACATGCTTTATACGTTTTAGTGAGAACGTTTCAATGTCAGTAATTGATAAGGCAACTGAAAATTTTTTGCAGAAAGTCCAGATGCATCAGCCTAAGTCAGAACTCACCCCCCAAGGACAGGGCTCATGGGATGAGTAACGGCAAGGAAAAACCGTTTCTTAAGGCAAACTAACCGTAATTAAATATATTTCATTTAGCCCAGTAGAGGATCCAAAAACAGTGGTTCAGCTTACATTATTTTCGGGAAAATATTTTATTTTTTCTAGGATCGTTTAGTATGGTCTGGGTATGAAAATCTAAGCTTGCGACCTCAAAGTGTGTTGATAAATTTTGATGGCGAAAAACCTCGAAATTTCAACTTTCCAGTTTTTTGCTTATAACTCGAAAACTGTCCATATTTTGTAAATAACCGTTCTATAGTGAATCAAAGAGGACAGAATTCAAAAAAAATGCAAGAAATTAGACCGATTTTTTAGAGGGGATCAAAAAAACAGCCTCCCGGATTACTTTTGAATATCCCTAAAACTCGCACTTTTTTCGATTTTCCCATTTTGACCATGAAGGAGCACGTTTCACGACAAAGACCACTCTATACATTTTTAAACTAGATTAAATTTGTTACAATTCAAACAAAGTTTCATCTTAATTGGATAATAGTAACCCGTGCCGCGATTAGGTTGAAGTTTTGAAAAACAGCAATTTTTTGCAATAAATCGTAGTTTTCCTTCATAAAATGAAAGCCACTCATACTAGAAGCTTGATTTCTACCTCTCATTCTCTTAGGAGATTTTGTTGAGTTGACGCTTACTTCATGATCCCTTTTATTGATAATTTGCTGAGGACTGGTTGTTTACAAAATATTCGGAGGTTATAAGCGAAAAAACTAGAAAAAGTCCGAAAAAATTCATGAGGCAACAAAGAGTCCCACTTTCGAGGACGCAAACTTGAGATTTGGTATGCCCTGCCGCCACTAAAAAATCTTCTCCCGATGATGTAGCTAGAACCCCTATATACTTATACTGGGCTAATATGTCTAATCGAGAGTTATATTCTTTTTTAATTTCTTAGAAGTTACCTATATTTGTTCTAATAATAAAATAATTCCCACTAAATGTTTTGCTTTGAGGATTGACCCCCCCCCCCAATGAAAATTTTTCTGGTTACGCCACTGCCCCTGCAGTGTTAAGGTAAAAATTTACCTCTAAGATTTTTCTATTTATCTATGTAAACTCCTGAAGATGGGCTCGTGACCCAGAAATATATTGTAAGTTTAGCTCTATAAGCAATATTTCTTTTATTTTTGAAACAACTTCCTAGTAATTTATATTTTTTACATTGCACTTTCCCAGATTTCCCCCAGTTCCAAAATGTCTTCTCCAGAATTTTCAATTTTCCCGACTTTTGAGAATCCTAATTTAGGGTTAAGGCTAGTCTTTTCTATATAATATTTAAATGTTTCACCTAGAACCAACACCTAACTCACTTAAGAGTTACTAGTCTTTTCTCTAAATCCAACTTACTGTTATTTTTATCCTGTGCCAGGCGTTACATACAATACCACAGAAATTCCAAATTTCTGTGAATTCTTCGGTTGACTGTTATAACTTGAATCCACAGCTCGAACGCAGAGTTCAATCTAGAAAAAAAAACACAAATTATAATTAATAAGGAATCATTTATATCTATTTAGTATATTATAAAGATAAGTAGTGTTGTTAAAAATACGTATTTAAAAGCATCTAGATATAGATATAGTGGATTTTCTGAAAATGTATTTAGATACAGATACAAATATAAATTTTCCAAAACAGATATGGATATATACTGTGTTTTAAAAATATATAGATACAAGATACGTGTAGCAAATACAAAAAATTTCATGTACTCTATACAGGTCAATAATTATTGCAAAAAATAATTCTGGATTTCCACTAGAAATAGGAAATAATAAAAATTCGGGTTACTGGGGCTGATGCTGATGGCAAATATAGTATGATACTTTTTGAATATGTTGAGTTAGGCTGGATATTTGAAAAGTGATTTTAAATTTTTATTTTTATCATTAAATTCAGAAAAACTCAGGGAACAAACGATCACGTGCCAGTCAGGCTCGCATACGGAGGGTTCCGTACCTAATATATTATAATTGATAATGATTAATAGATTATCATTTACCATAAACCTAGTTTATAAGGTTTATACTTGAGTTTTCCAAATGCTACTCTCCAGAAAATACCTAATTAATATTATAATTATTATTATTTAATATATCTTCCCTATTCTTCTTATCAATCTTGTATTATTAAGAGAGAAAGAAAAAACTTCTTAATTTTTGAAAAATGTATTATTGTTAAAATATGTTTCGGGTTTAGTCGAACCCATCTTCAGTTAACAGAAAACACTTTTTACTCTACATAATTCTTTTATATAGGTATTACAACAAAAGTGTTTTGTATTAACTGAAGATGGAGTTCGACTAGTCCCAAAACATGTTTTAATAATAATAAAGTTTTTCTCTCTTTAATAATACAAGATTGATCAAAAGAATGGGAATTTATATTAATAATTTGAACAATCGAGAATATTTTGAGTGTATTATTTAATAATTAATAATAATAATAAAAACTCATTGAATCTGACTGGAATGTTTTTTTCTAGGGGCGGACGTTTTTCTGAGCCTTGGCCGACGTTTGATATCTTCCAAAATACTTGAGATATCAAATTCGATTTTATTTGCCGCTGATAAGGAATAGGTGAGTAAATTATTTTGATTTTTTTCATAATTTTAATTTAAGAATTTGATTACAATTGAGCTGATATTAAAATTAGCTAAAAATGGTCTCTTTGGAGCCTCTTATACACCGTCACTTTAAATCGCAAAAATTAAACTTAATTGTACTTAAAAATATCTTTACGAGATACCTCACAATCTATATTAAAAAAAAATAGATAAATTTCGATCTATCTCAAAATAATCACACGATTAAAATTTTAATACGATTTGTTGTGAATTTTGGGAAGATGAAATACATATAACTTTTAAATTTCAAGTTTTGTTTCTTATTTAGTTTGCACTGATAGACAGACATTGTGACGTACGGTCGTTGTACGGAACCATAAAAATTACAATTTTAAAAAATTTGAATCTGAAGATATACCTATCATGTATCTTGTTTTAAATAGGTATTGCTGAAAATAATGCTTTAGATATAGATACAAATATAACATTTTTAAAAATCTAGATCTGAATTTAAATAAATAAATAAATCTTTATTACTCGACTTGCTTAGAGTAATAAAGATTTATTTATTATTTATTTATTTTATAATCAAAAATTTATCTAAATGCTGTACCTAGATATTTTTATATCGTATTATTTAACAACGCTATCCATAAGTTTAAGAAAAAGCGAACGATTCTTTGGTTCTTTAAAATCTATTTTTTTCGAAATATGGTAAATTACAAGATGAATAATAGTTAGTTTACCTCTTTTGTCTTATCAGTTGGAATTGGTAGATCGATATTCCAAAATGTCCAACACCAATCTCGCCTAGCTTGAGCTCCAGATGATTTTGTTAAATTTGCACTTAACCAATTTTCACCGTTATCAGATGAAACTTCCACTCGTTATAATTTTCCGACCAGCCCCTGACCAGGCATAACCTGCAATCAAAGAAAACAAAATATATAAATATTTTAAGCATCGCCCTCTTAAGATAATTATCTTAAAAAAAGACATATTTAGTCTCTCTAATAAAGGATTTTTTAGGATAAAAAAAAATTCATTAAAATTGTAGGAGAATTCAATTTTTCGTTAAAAAAATATTTCATGTTTCTAACACAATTTTGAATATTTTATAATCTATTTATAATATATGGGCCATTCCACGGCAAATCGACCACTTTTGACCCCGGCCCCTTTTGATTTGGCTGAAATTTTTATATGTTATACTAACCCACTAAAAAAACAACAACGTTTACTGTAAATTTTTTTCATCCAACCGAAAAAAAAGTTTGAATTTAAAAAAAAATGTTTTTTTTTTGCCTTTTTAAAAAATCTTATTTTTTATTTTTTCGGAATTTAAGCTTTCTTTTTTTATAGTAAATATAATTTATTCTTATGATATTTTATACTTAATATATACCTACTTAGTTTTCTATAAGTTTCACAAAGCAAAAAAGATCTCTTTGAGTTCTCTAATGCCTTAAAAGTTAAATGTGTGAAATTTGGTCCAAATCGGACAAAGGATTCAAATTTTTAACCTATCGACAATCCCCCTCTATTTCTTCGTCTGTTTTCAACAAAAATCTAATTAGCTCTTAATATCAACATAAAATATATAAATTTAAAAAATCGAAAGAATTAAGTATATTTTTTTGAAAATTAGATTGTAATTTTTTTCAAAAATCAACTAGACGGCCTAACCAAAATATATTATTAAGAAAGATTCTAAATTTTAGGTCAAAATTTCATAGATTTTAGTAGACAAATAATTTTATATTGAAATACTTGTAATGTAAAAGTATAATTATATTTTATAATGGAGAGTCGGAGAGAATTTTATCTCAAGGATTAGATCAACTGCCCGAAAAGCATGTTTATGCTCGGTTCAACTCCTGAGGGGATGAACCCTCTCTGATAAGCAATATAAAATTATTTCTGCTAAAATCTTTGAAATTTTGATCTTTGATCTTTGAAATTAGAATCTTTCTTAAATATAAATTTAAAATTTTGATGTTGAAATCCAAATGGAAGGTGAGGCATATATGGCCCAAGAGGAACAGTTGTCACCTCTCTCTCATATAAAAACAAAAATTCTTCCTTCCAATAAATTGAAACATAAATTATATTTTAATTAAAAGTAATGGAAGGCAGTCCAGGGGTAGTGAGGAAAGAAAAAATTAACACATATCCAAATAAGGTGTCAATTTATTGGAATCCTTCCTCCTTTCCTTTCAAGCCGACGTTCTCGGAGGATTCTTCCCTCCTTCTTCAGGGTTTCAAGGGATCAACGAATGAAACAAATAAAATGCTTCCTTCCTCTCTCCACAGCTGTGCTTAAAACTTTTTCTTCCTTAGCAAAAGCACAGAAAAAAAATTGTTTTTCTATGCCTCTGCTAAGAGGAAGAAAAAAGTTTTAAGCACTGCTGTGGAGGGAGAAGAGAAAAGCATTGTATTTGTTTCTGATGATCGCTGAACCTGAAGGCAGGAGGGAATCACTCAGAAGGCAGCAGGAAGAGATTCCAATGAGTGTGATGTGTTAATTTTTCTTTCTCACCTACCCTGTAGGCTTGCTACTTCCATTACTTTCAATTAAAAGTTCTACCGATCTGCGTCTCTCTCCAGAAAAATTTCGTTGCAAAAAAAAATTATATTTTGATATTTATTAAATTATAGAAGGGAAATAGTTTCGGTAGCAATTCTCTACCCCATCTTCAGTCTGAAAACAGACTGAAAATTTCACAAAAATTCCTACTCTGACATCTACTTACTTTGAGAAAGAGATTGTCTACATTCTTTTCTATATCTCATATGCTGAGAATCTCTATCTGTGAATATACTTGCTTTTATAATTCTTTGTTAATGCCTTGCATGGCCCTCTGTGCATTTCCATTATTGTGCTGAGAATGTATCAATGTACTTGTGATTGTAAATTTTAGATAACAACAAGGACATACACCTTTTGCTACGCTTTTTTGTGTTTTAACCATCTTTTACGGGACATTTTCTTGTCTGTTTTTAGACTGAAGAGATGGTAGAAATTTTAACCGAAACTGTTTCTCATAATTTGATAAATATCCAATAAAAATAATTTTTATTTTAATTTGTTGGAAGCAAGAATCTTTGTTGACTTAAAATGAGGACGTGACAATTGTTGCTCTCTTGCGCCTATATACACGTCAGCTTCCAGTTGGATTTCTACAAAGTGATATACGCCATCTAAGTAGCCCAGATGCAATACAATTTTGTTTTAATTCATTGATTTTTAAACTAGAGCTTACACAAAATTTGATAACTGTTATAGAATAAATATTCATTCTCTTTGGAGAATTATTGATTTCATATCAGATCAATATACCTTCACATTTCACTGATCCATTTTCGGATTGCACGCATTGTCCATCCTCCGGCGACAAAAAACTTGAATAAACTGGTAATTCTTGTACAGGCGGTATTTCATCCCAATCTTTGACTTCATCTCTTGAACGAAAATATTTGATGGGAAAAATTTGAAATCATATTTTTGCCAATGCGATTCACTATCAGTTGAAGAGAGTTCAATTGAGAAGCGGAAATAAATAAATAGAGAAATTAAAAGAGATTAATACACAATATTAGGAAAATTTAAAATAGCGACTAGGAAAACTGATATTTTAAAATGCTTTTTTTAATGAAAATGACTCAAAAAAACACTGGAATCTAAAACACCATCTAATTGTTAAAATTTCATTTCATTTTATATTATTTTTCTCTTCAGCCATAATAAAAAAACCTATAAAAATCCCACAGATACAAGGCGTTGTAAGATTCATCATATTAATTTTCTTAACTATGGTATTTTTCATCAAAAATTTTCATTTTTTATTTTGAATTTCAATGTAATTTCATTTCCCAGAGACAATCTGTATCATTGACTTTTTTCAAAATATTTATTTGTTTATTATTGCTTTATTTTTCATTTCTTTTTCAAGCAACTATTTTTTCAAATTTCTTAAAAATTTCCATTAATAAGGGAGAAATTTCTCCTGAAACCTTTGGATTTCAAATAAACGTTTTAGGCGTGTTTTTTTATAAAAGCTTTGTATTCATTTATATACTCAAAGTAATCATTTCGATATATTTATTGTATATAATATATATAATTTGTTAGAAACTATAGTTTCTGAAAGTATGACCTTCATCATCAGTCTTTTTAATTCGAAATATTCTATATGTTATTTCCCATATTAAATTGGATTTAGGTAAATTCGTTTTGTTAAAATAAAGTAAGCTGGTCACTTCACAAACGAAGATCAGAACATCATCGAAACGTTGACAATAATTAAACTCTAAATCAAAAGAACCCGAAAAAAGGCTGAGAAAATTAATAGAATAGAATAAATAATATTTACCGAGCCATTTGCAGTTGCGTGCCCCTGCGTGTCCGGGCACAGCTATCCTCACTGGGTAGCCATGGTCAGGTGTAAGAGGCTGGCCATTCATTTCATAAACCACCAATACATCCCCAAACGGATCCAACGCTTTACTAGAAGGAATAGCCACCTCGTAATTCACGGGGTTCTTCCCATCGTAGCCTTGGAACTAAAAGAAAATCGGCATTTTTAATTAAAAACATGTATGATGTGGCCAGTTTAGGAAACTGATTTTTGTATTGATAGATCTCTAAGGCCTTAAAGGATAACTGTGCAAAATGCTGTTTTATTTCCATTTATCTGTTCTCTAATATGGAAACTAATGAGTCATTCATGAAATACCCTTCTACGTAACCAAATTAAAAAAAAAATTAAAAAATTGTTAGTATATTATTGTTATTCACTCAAGTTTACGAAATGAATGTCTAAATATTCTTAAATAATTTTAACTCAGCCCTTGTTACTGTCTTAGAAAAAATGGACTTTTATTATCCAAAATTTTTAAAACAAATTCCATATATTTATTGGATTGCATGAAGTATAGGGAAAAATTAGCTAAGAATTATTATTATTATTAAAAGCTAATTGTGCAAAATTTGGTCCAAATCGGACAAAGGGTTGACATTTTTAAAATCCTCCCCCGCTTAATTTGTCATCCGATTTTAACTAAAATCTAATCGGCTTTTAATCTCAATTAGTCCAGTCAACGAACGCTCAAAAAGTGGGTATAGACATCATTTTATAGGAGATAATTTTTTTCTTATGGAATGTGTTTGGGTTAGTTAGGAGGTAAAAATACTAAAAGTCCCCAGTCCTAGCTATCGGGCTTAGGGGTGGAACGGGGGTGGAAATGTCTCGTTTTTTTGTATTTTTGCTTATATCTCAAAAACGGTGGGTCATAGGGAAAAAGCTACTCTTAGCAAAATAAAAGCGTATAATATTTACTACAAGATTGCTCCTATTTAATTTTTCTCTATTCTTTATGGTTTTTGAGATATTTGACCGCAAATATCGTTTATGTATGAAAAAAATAAAATTTCCTATATTTTTCGTCAAACTTTTGTCTCTATCACCTCAGCCTTTCGTTTTACAGTAAAAGTCTTCAGAAAAGAAGTTGTAGAGCATTCAATTTCCTTTAAAATGATATATACATTTATGATTTTATTTTCAAATCGTCTGGAGTTATAGCAATTTAAAAATTTCAGGTCGATTTATACATTTCGTTAGAAAACCCCGCAATAGTCCAGTATATAGGTGCGTTTCAGCTTACATTAATTGCGGGAAAATATTTTTTCTAGGATCGTTTGGTATGGTGTGGGTATGCCAAATCTAAGTTTGCGACCTCGAAAGTGTGAGAATATAGAATCTCAAAATTGAGTATGTTGGCTACATCTCAATTATTCAATCCTTTATATCTCAATAGTTAGTTTTATCAAATTATCTTTTATTTAATAAAATATTAAGCATTTTATTCTGAATAAAATGACACCTTAATTTTGAAAATCGGTTTACAATTAATCGAGTTATGATGTTTTTTTATTGTCATTATTATAGGTTAGTCATAGTTAATTGGATGAGATGAAATCGGCCATCATCGAATTTTGAATATTTGAATTTAAACTTTATTCATTTTCCAATGCTGCCATCTTACATCGATTTGTTCAACTCGCTTGTCAAATTATGAAAATTCAAACAATCGGTTATTGGAATCCAGCACCATCTTTTTTTTCATTTACTTAAGAATAACTAACCATAACTAAAACCACCATAACTCGGTTAATAATTAACCAACTTGCAAAAATAAGGTGTCATTTTGTTTATAAATAAATTATTAAAATTTTATTAAATATAAGATAATTTAAAAAAGTAACAATTATTGATAAATAAAGAATTAAAAATTGACAGGGCCGCCATTTTAAAAATTTAAGCCTGTATTCACTGTAATTTTTCCTTTATTAGCGACAAGTGAAGATGTGCCTACTTAAAATTACTGAAAAAGATTTTGGGATATACATATCAGATGAAAGAAACAAGGAAAGTTCGACATTTTTTATTAATTTTAATCCGCAAATTTGAAAATTAATTGCAAAGAACGCTTTTTTTGTTATACCCTGTTATTTGTCGCTTTTAAGCATTATAAGTATTAAATAAAATAAGCCTTATATTCATTTTAAAAATGTACTAATTAAAATTGTTTCATTTAATTTTTATTAAACTTAAAAATTTATTAGCTAGTCTTAAAAAAGTACAAATTTAAAAATCAGGTGACATAATATTAATTTAAAATAAGATTGAAGTACGTTTTTGGAGACGGGCTGATAAGTGAATTGAGTGGATATTGATGAGGCATTCAGGGTTTTGAAGGAGGGAATATGCTACCGAAACCTAGGTTTTTGAATAAAAAAAATAGTTTAAATTATCTCTCTTTTTTTGAATTTTGGAATGCGTCATCAATATCCACTTATATTTAAAATATTGCTCAAAAATTTGACCAACGATTTAGTCAGGGAAATTTATATATAATCCAGACACCCTCAACACGAAACACTTTTGTTTTTTAACTTTTAAAAATTTATATTTAATTTAATGTGATAAATCAATTTGCCTTAATTTTTATATAAGATGAAAAATATTAGATGGTAAATCCGTTCAAAATCCGATATTTAATGGAAAACCTTTTTCAATCTCGTTCCGTTTATTTATTATAAATTTTGCGTTTACTCATTTCAATTCAATTACTCTCAAAGCTATTTATATTATAGGAGTATTATATGGATCATTTTCTGTCAGGAAAATTCTGGATATCTATAAATCTAAGAGTTTTATCAAAAAAGTGGTCCTAGTAAACGTTCAAGTCAATAAAATTTCCTAGAGAATGAGATAAAAATCAAGTTTTTAAAATCACTACTTTTCATTTTATCAAGGGAAAACTGAGATTGTTTGCAAAAAATTGGAGTTTTTCAAAACTTCAACCTAATTGCGGCTTGAGTTACCATTATCCAATTAAGATACAATTTTGTTTAAATTGTAGTAAATTTAATCTAGTTTAAAAACTTATAAAATGGTCTTTGTCGAAAACGTGCTCCATCATGGTCGAAATGGGAAAAAATCGAAAAAAGTGCGAGTTTTTGGATTAAAACTCCGAAAATTTCGAGGTTTTTCGGCCCCCAAAAGTAGTCCCCCACACTTTCGAGGTCGCAAACTTAGATTTGGCATACCGACACCATACCAAATGATCCTAGAAAAAAAATCTTTTCCAGCAATTAATGTAAGCTGAAACCCCCCTATATACTGGGCTATTGGGGGTTTTCTAACAAAATGTATAAATCAACATGGAATTTTTAAATTGCTATAACTCCAGACGATTTGGAATTAAAATCATAAATGTATATATCATTTTAAAGGAAATTGAATGCACTACAATTTAAGGGAAAAACCAAAAAAACGGGACATTTCCACCCCCAAGCCCGGTAGCTAGGACTGGGGACTTTTAGTATTTTTACCTCCTAACTAGCCCAAACACATTCCATAAGAAAAAAATTATCTCCTATAAAATGTTTTCTATAAGCCATTTGTTGACTGGACTAAATATAAAATATCTAAATATAAAATTTCGTTTTGATACATTCATTGGTTTTTGAGCTAGAGTGTACACAAAGTTTGTTAACACACCTACTTGCTAACAGATATTTTGACAAAACAATTAATATCTTTTAAAATATAAATTTTTCACTATTGATTATATAATAGATCAAGAGCCCACGACGGCCAGACCTTCGTTATTTTATAAAAGCTGAAAGTTTTTCTGTGCATGTCCCCTATACAGGTAAGAACGACCAGCGACTATAGAGCTTGGGTTGTGGTTACTTTGGCAGGTAACAGGTAATAAAGGTGTATAAAATAGTACTTTAAATTTGTTAAAGTATAAAGCTCAATTTTTTTATATTTTCTTCGGGATAACTTTAGAAATCTCGTCATCCATTGCCGGACACTTATGACAGTTGCTACCCCCTGCCAGACACCCCTAAACTCAAGCTTGAGTGGTTTGCCATAAAAGAATTTAGTCTTTTTGATTTTAAGTCGATTCTTCCACGTTTTCAGTAGAGGTTGCCATTAATAGTCAAAACAACAAAAATGGAATGCAATAAGGTTATTCCTCTAGTATTAGATAAGAATCGATGGTTATTTTTGATTTTAAGTCGATTCCTCCATGTCTTCACCAATGGTTATCAATAATAACCGAAATGTCAAAAATCTATGTAAAAACCATTAAAACTGTCCGCCTATTGAGGTAACATTTTTTTATAGGTCGCCAAGTAACATATATAAAATTTAGCTTTTATATTATAACGAAAGTATAATTATAATTTATTAAAGTTTAGGGGTGTCTGGCAGGGGGTAGCAACTGTCATAAGTGTCCGGCAATGGATGACGAGATTTCTAAAGTTATCCCGAAGAAAATATAAAAAAATTGAGCTTTATACTTTAACGAATTTAAAGTACTATTTTATCCACCTATATTACCTGTTACCTGCCAAAGTAACCACAACCCAAACTCTATAGTCGCTGGTCGTTCTTACCTGTATAGGGGACATGCACAGAAAAACTTTCAGCTTTGTCGTATCCTTATGATATCAAGTCTCCTATCTTATTATCTTATCTCTGACAAGGCCATCTATCCATGTTGGCAGACACATGTATACCTCTTGATATAGCTAGTTGATAATAAAGTATATATATATATATATCATACACAAGCGTACATTATTTATACCCTTAATACAGAATCAGGGTACAACAATTGGCGACGAGGTGAAACAAAAATCATCAAGTGACATTTTTTCCTTTTATTATTCTTTTGTTTTGAATTGTTTTGATAAACTGAAAAGAAAAAAAATATATAAATAAACAAAATGGATGCAAATCAATTTCAAGAAATATTAACGACAATGCAGAAACAACACTTTGAACAACAACAGGCCTTGATTATTCAGCTCCAGACACAATTTCAAATGAATCAACAAAATACAGGTCAGCAGAATTTAAGTAATATTGCACCATTTCAAAATTTCGAACCGAAGAATGAAAAATTTTCAAATTACTTAGAACGATTCGAAATCTACCATTCGATGAAAAACATCACCGATCATAGGAAAATTGCTCAACTTCTATGTGCTTCAATTGGCCCAACACACTATAACAATTTAGCCGCAGTTCTCGGACCTGAAAAAGCAATAAAAGACCTTTCCTATGAAGACTTAATAAAATTTTTTAAAAATATGCTCAGCCCAAAAAAAATGTAGTGGTTACACAACATTATTTTTTAAACATCTACCAAAAAGAACAACAGTCGATAGCAGATTTTGTAGCCGATCTTCAACGGGATCTTCTTGAGTGTGAATTCATGGTGAAATGTAAATGCGGATTGACAAATTCTGTCAACGATATTTTCCTCCGAGCTCAATTCATTCGCGGAGTGAGGCATGATTGGCTGAGAGAACAATTATTACAATCAAATACAACAACTTTCTCTGAGGTATTAACAAAAGCAACAGCTCTCGAAGCTTCGAGAATTGAAAGTAAGGAGCTAACAGTACATACAGGAGCAACACAGTCAAAGTATAATGAATGCGATATAAATAAAATATCGAGACCAGAAAGATCGAATTCTCCTCAGAAGCACTTCCGCTCAGCTAGTCAAGGTCACCGAAACTCGTACAGAAGTGACTCCAAAATTAACTTCAAGACTCTGGGCATCGAAAACCTGTGCCTGAGATGTGGAAAGGGTAACCACAAAATCGCCGATTGCAGAATAGAACGAGAAAGATTAACATGCAGAGCATGCAACAAGGAGGGCCACATCGCCAGAGTTTGCATTTCAAGTCTGATGAAGGCGCACCGAAGTAAAAATAATAATAGACCAACGAATTTACTCCAAGTTACCCCGAATGACGATTTCGACCCGGATTATTTTGATGGCATAAATAAATTGGAAACAATTCCAGAGGAGAACGAAATTGTTAATTTGTACGAAATAAATCAAGATCACGACAAATATCTAATCTCCGTCACAGTAAATGGAAAACGTCAACAATTCGAAGTGGACTCTGGCGCAAAGTTTTCGTTGTTGTCTGAAAATGAGTTCAATCACTTAAATCTAAATACACCTATCGAAAAAACGAACATATGCTTCCGGTCTTATTCAGGCAATATAATAAAACCAAAAGGTAAAATTCGGGTCAACGTTGCCTATAAGGGGAAAGAAATCGTGGACGAACTACACATTGTACCGGCTGGACTCGACGCAATCCTGGGCCGAAAATGGATAAGAAGGTTAGGAATTGAACTCCAACACATTGACACTGAAACGAAGAGTTCATCATCGACGTTACAAATCCAACCCGTAAATTCAATTAATGATATTTTTACCAAATTTTCTACTATCTTTGAACAGAAAATTGGATGTGTCCCGGGATGCAAAGTCGCACTTCAACTTCGGGATGGAGCAAAACCAGTCTTTACGAAAGAACGTAGTGTTCCATATGCTCTCCTGGAAAGAGTAGAAAAAGAATTAGACCTTCTAGAAGAAAACGGCATTATATCTAAAGTTACTACAACTGATTGGGGTTCACCACTGGTGGCTATTCCAAAACCAGACGGAGGTATCCGCTTGTGTGTAGATTATAAGTGTGGCGTAAACGAGAAATTGGTCCAGGCAAATCACCCAATTCGACGTATCGATGACGTTTTAAACAGTTTGCGAAACTCTCAATACTTTTGTAAACTGGACTTATTCAAGGCTTACTTACATCTGGAAGTGGATGACGAAAGCAGTAATATTCAAACAATCTCAACCCATCGAGGTACATATCGAATGCACCGGCTTAGTTTCGGTATCAAGACGGCACCATCCGAATTCAACAGAATTCTCTCTCAAATTCTCAAAGGCCTTCCAAAAACGGAGGCATATTTCGATGACATAATCGTGCATGGCCCAACACTAGAAGAATGCACACAGAATTTGCAGGCATGCCTTACAAAACTACAAGAATATGATTTGCATGTCAACAAACAAAAATGTTTATTCTTCGAAAAGAAAATCGAATATCTTGGCTATTATGTTGAATTCAACAAGATAAGTAAGTGTCCAGGCAAGATACGTGCTATTCAAGAAATAAAGCGACCCTCAAATGTTGATGAAATTAGGCGTTTCATAGGACTCATCACATATTACTCCAGATTTATTCCCGATTTTTCAACCATTACATATCCTTTGCGGTGCTTGCTACAAAAAGGTAAACGATGGAATTGGACTACTCACTGCGAGGCAGCACTCGTAAAACTCAAAACTGAACTATGTAGTGACCGCGTTCTGGTACCCTTCGACCCCATACTTCCACTGGCACTGACCACCGACGCCAGCCCGACGGGAATCGCGGCTGTACTCAGTCACGTCACTGAAGGCATCGAAAAGCCTATATCTTACGCTTCACGCTCCCTGACAGTATCAGAAAGAAATTATAGCCAGTTGGACCGAGAAGCTCTCGCAATCATATTCGGGGTTACACACTTCTACAAATACTTGTTTGGAAATCATTTTACATTAATCACCGACAATGAACCATTATCACGAATTTTTCATCAATACAAGGCACTCCCACAAATGACGTCCGCACGGTTACTCCGGTATGCTTCTTTCCTCACAGGATTCAATTACACTGTCCAGTTCAAAAAAGGAAAGGAAAATCAAAACGTAGACTGCCTGTCAAGAGCCCCAATCCAACAGTCTAACTCGTCATGTGATGAGCTCATAGGCAATGAAGTGAACCAGATTTACACAGAATTAATATTCCAAATTTCAAGCGATAAAATTACAGCATCGACCATCAAAAATGAATCAGGAAAAGACCCGGAACTGAGAAAAATTATCCATAACCTAAATAACAAGTCGGATGATTCGGAATTTACATTGGCAGACGGCATTCTCTTTCGAAGAGATAGAATTGTAATCCCAGCCTGTTTGCGATCCGCAATACTAGAAGAAATTCACGACACGCATCTCGGAATTACCAAAATGAAACAACTTGCCCGCCGATACGTATATTGGCCCGCTATTGATCGAGACATAGAAAGGATGGTTAGAGGATGCGAAAACTGTGCCATAAATCGATCAAACCCTCCAAAAGCTCAAGTTCATCCCTGGGACCCTCCTCAAGAAAATTGGGAAAGGATTCATATCGATTATGCTGGCCCTTTCCAAGACTACTATTTCATGATGTGTGTAGACGCAAAATCCAAATGGGCGGAAGTAAAAATCCTGAAAAATACACCTAACAGCTCAAATACCATTTCTCTGTTGGAGAATATTTTTGCCTCCCATGGATACCCACAAGTAATGGTATCGGATAATGCATCTATCTTCCAAAGTGAAGAATTCCACACATATTGCATAGCAAATGGAATATTCCAAAAATTCATTGCTCCCGGACATCCCGCAACAAATGGGATTGCAGAACGAAATATACAAACATTGAAGAACAAACTTAAAGCCACCTCAAATGACAGAACATCGATTCATGAGAAAGTCCAAAACATTCTATTCCGCTATAGGGCAACCCCACTGGCCTGCGGACAATCTCCTGCTGAGTTATATTTGCATCGGAGAATGAGGATACGTCTTAATGCTATTTTTCCGTATAAACCACAACCTTCACAGATAAAGACGGAGCGGGCTCGTTTTCTTCAGGTGGGGGAGAGAGTCCAGATTCGACTTTTTATTAATAACAAGCCGGTTTGGCAATTCGGGGAGGTCAAGAAAATACTAGGAAAACGACACTACTTGGTTACCCTCGATTCCGGAAGAACATTAAAGCGTCACATAAACCAACTGTGTTCAACATTAGTTTCAAACCCCAAAAAGACGGCGACGCTTGGACCCAACCAGTCATTCATCATTCCGAGGAAACCAAGTACGCCAAAACAATACCATCCTCAACATCAACCTCCCACACATTCAGCGGAATACACAACCGATCCCCAACCTGTTCCTGGACCTCTCGATGACCTAATACAAGATAATACATTGGAATTCCAGCCGGCTCCCCAATCTCTAAAGAATGAAGAAGCAAACCCGGAATTAACATTTTCAAGAAACCATCCTGATCACCAACCCCTCACAGAACCAGCGGAATACCAAACTGATTCTCAACCTGATCCTCGACCTCTAGATGACCTGACACATGGTGCTCCATGCGAATCTCAGTTTAATCCCCGATCTGTAAATGATGGACTAGCGAATCGGGATCTAACATCTTCAAGACGACCACAAAGAATAAGGAAACCACCAAGACGATTCGATGACTACTACACATAGTTAATATGATACACTTTCAATTTTAAAAATAAATGCACAGCAATAATTTGTAACTTTGTTTCAATGTAATCTCTGTAACATTTTTCAATCATGTACTCAATCTCAAGTTTTAATATACCAGATCTATTGGAATATCTTTCCTGTTCAAAATTACTGTACTCTGTTATTAAGTGGGGGAGACTGTCGTATCCTTATGATATCAAGTCTCCTATCTTATTATCTTATCTCTGACAAGGCCATCTATCCATGTTGGCAGACACATGTATACCTCTTGATATAGCTAGTTGATAATAAAGTATATATATATATATATCATACACAAGCGTACATTATTTATACCCTTAATACAGAATCAGGGTACAACAAGCTTTTATAAAATAACGAAGGTCTGGCCGTCGTGGGCTCTTGGGCTATAAGGTTTTATTGTAGTGCGAAACTCTCTGAATTCGGTCATTTTTTTCATTAAAATAATTTCAACCGTTTTCGAAAATACTAACCAAAAACGAAACACTTTTTTCATGCACGATTTTGAAAATAAATTATGATATATAATAAAATAATAATAATATTAAACGTACAATAACATGATTTATATTTGGATTTCTGACATCAGAAGTGAATTCTTTTAATAAATCCGTGAGTAGAACTCCGCCCCACAAAGCGTTGCATATTCCACCGAGAGCCCATTGAGGTCCGCAGATTTTCATAACCTAAAACAAAGCAAAAATAAATAAATAAAATTCTAGATTGATTTACTCTTATTAAACTACTTATATAGAAACAATAATTTTCGAACTTTGTGTAACCTGATTAAATTAAGAAGCGTTTGTCGTTTTAGAGGCAATTTTAATATTTAAACTCAAAATAAATAAATAAATAAAAATTTACGAAATTTTTATACTCTAGCCCTCTCAATGAGCGAACCGTATAATAATTGAATATTAGAAATTTAAAGTCTACTTCTATCGACAATTTGAATTCTTATATAAAATTTGAATGTTCTTTTGGAAATACTACCATGTGCGATAAAGTAAAAATGAGATGAACAAAATAACGTTATCACATGTTAGTGATACATTCCTTTATTCCTTACCCCATATTTTCAATTATCAGATCAAAGAAACTTTAAATGGAAATTTGTTAATTCTCAATTTAAAATTAAACAGCTTCAGGGATTAATTTCTAAAAGAACCGAAACGCTTGGAAAAATTAGTGTTAATTCATATTGTTTGGCACTCTTAATTCTTGATTGAGTAAAAAAGAATCGTTCCTGACTAAATAATCATCTTATTCAGCTGAGATATCGACTCCAGATTAAAATTCATGCCTAATGTCCACCAGAAGATGGAATTTCATTATTTTGAATTATTTTTTATGCATTTTCCTGGCTCTATATAAAAGCCTGACCAAGAGATAATTAGCGAGGAGTTCAAAAATTGTTTAATAATAATCAGAATTTTACAGACACGTGAAAAGGAATAAATAATTGAAAAAAATGAAATTCCATCTTCTGATAGACATTAGTATAGACATAATAACTAAACACAAAAAAATAAATAAATTAGATTATATATTTACTCTGGACATTTCGTTTCCTCGGTTGCCTGCACATTGAAATGTGCATAAATATTCTGTTTTCGGTAATTTTAAAAGATCATCCATCGTAACTTACGAATCGATTCTTTGATGCCAATTCCTTTGATTTCAAAATAATATGTTGCCGGGTCTATTTTTCGGGACAGGATGGTGACTTCTTATGTAGAAAAATTCTCTACAAAATTACAAATAAACAAATTATTTATGATAGTTTACGTATGTGTAATATAAACTTCCAAAATGAAGTATTTAAAGCCCAAGAGAGACATATTTGAAGCTCTCGAAGTGAAATAAAATAAATTTTTTTTTCTTAATTTCAACTTTTCGAGTTTTGTTAACTTACCTTACCTTACCTACATGTAAATGCATTTGTATAAAGGAAAATGCATTTTCTAATGCTTTATTTTATTGTCTGAGCTATAAACATTTTTATTTATGTATTATTCTATTGAGTTATTTTATTGTTTTGTTCGTGTCAGTATGTTAATGTTTTTTCTTTTGAGCCATTTTGAATGTTGTAGACTGAAGATGGCTGAGAGTATTAGCCGAAACATGTTTCATTGATTTTGATTATCTGAGTAATAAAGAGAAGTTTTTCCATTTAAGTAGAATTTTATTTTAAATTAGAAAAGAGAGGAATTCAGCTACTAAAGGAAACAAAAATTTTCAATGTCCAAACAGATACTGATCCCATGAAAAATAATATTTATAATTGAAAAGACTGATGATGAGTGGGCCAAGCCTTCGAAACTATAGTCTCAAACAAATAAATAATATATATATAGATATATAATTTCGATATATAGGTATGTTTATTTGCATCAAGCAGAGGACAACCTCTTTGTTTCTCTTTATGACTAAAGGAAGCCTTTGTCGAATAAAAACTCCCAATTATAGAAAACAGTTTCGGCTTTAATTATATAATGCCATCTTCAGTTCTAATGACAATATTTGCAAACTCAATACATTGAGTGTAGACAAAGTTATTCTGTATTATTAAACACAAAATTACAGTGGGTGGCCAAATTATTATACTCATTTGAAGGCCAAATTATTATACTCATTTGAAAAATTATATCTTTCATACGTTTTTGTGCCATGGTTTAATAATATTTTCTATCAAGTCCCTTTTGTTAGTTTTTATTTTATCTTTGCAAATTTCTTTTTTTCGGGCTGCCCATACATTTTCGATCGGGTTGAGGACTAGCGAGTTGGCAGGCCAGTCTAAAAGGGTTATTAGAATAGTTTAGAATAGAACATTTATTTACAAAGTAAGTAAGTACATTGTATATATATATATAAAAAAATTAAACTAATTAAAGACAATAAAACAATCAAACAAATCAAATTCAACAGTTATTGCAATACCCCTCATTAAGAAAAGCTTGTATAGAGGGGTGAGTCCGACATCATAGCGTTGTTTGTTAATTTTAATTTTATATATATATAATAATAATAATAATAATAATAAATAAACCTCGAAAATTCCAAAGTTAAATCAAAACTAAAGTCTCTCCTCCACATACCTCCTCCCATTAGAAGAGATTACTACTAGATTTTTCAAAAGTTTTAAGAAAATTTACTTGATAAAAATTATTTGAGTATAATAATTTGGTCACCCACTGTATATATAACATATAAAATGTCTATATCGGTCTTAGTATGCTCACTACTTAATATGGCGAAGTCTCAAAAGCGAATTTTATTTTATTTTACTTCTAGAGTTTCACATCTGTCTCTCTTGGGCTTCAAATACCTGATTTTTGAAATTTATACATATTAATTGCCATTTGAAGGAGTAATTATTGATAATATTTTACGTTTACTAATATATCTTACATATTATGAAAAAAAATAATAAGTTAAAGCTAGATACAGGTAAACATGAATTTATTCTATAATCAGCCAAATATTATAATTAAAAACAGGATAGGCTTTATAGATATAGTTGACCCGTTTATTTTGAAAGTGGCGTTAGTCCATTTATGTTCGAATCGAAATATTGAAGAGTTTGCGTTGGATTAAATTTAAAAATATGGATAACAGATAACATAGTAGAATAATGTTTTGGCTTTCTAAGGGTGCCAAATTTATCATCCCAATTAGCATAATTAACATTATTTAAGAAATAATATGTTTTTGATGGCTATGAATGGACTCACGACACTTTCAAAATCAATGAAATGACGTTTTCAATTCTTAAGAAAGCCCATGGGAAAAATAAATTTCCCTTGAAATAAAAATAAATGTTTACACTTTTATGTTATAAAATCAAAAAATATTTAACTTTTATTCTAACTTAACTTGTATTTTAGGTTTGTGAGTGTTCTCGTTTTTTTATATAGTGGTGCCAACTTGATATATATTATTAAAGTTATTCGGTCTCCGCCGTTGCGGTAGTAAATCCAATGCTTTGAATGGTACATCCTCGTTCGTTATCGTTTTGTAGAATAACTTATATGGATCGTTTCTCAAAAATCTCATCCAATATATTTTAAACCAATTTACTCTTTCACCGTTAGTATTTTTTTAGTCTTTTAAAAGACGCGTTTTCTAGAGGCTTGGTTGAAATAAGCTCCTCACGTTTCATTTCATTTAGAATAAACACTGTACACTCTGGTTTTCAACGCAGAGTGAGCGGAAAACAATGCGCTTTTTCTGTGGACAGGCGCTGTTCTGTTGTTTATAACAAATTCATTGCACAATGATAATTCATTTGGTACTTTGATAATTAAAGCTGTGATCTCATAAATTTTTATTGCATAATATTTTCTATATTCATTAGAAACTCTCACAATGGGACTTAGGCCACTTTCAAAATAAACATTTTATCATTTCATTAACCAGCAAATTTTCGTGTTACAAAATCTTAATGATTTAAAATATATTAGTAATAAGTTACTTCAGAATGAAAAGATCATGTAAAAATGTAACTATTAAGGTAGCTAACTCGATTTTTTCGGAATATGAACTTACATGGCGTAAGTTATAAAGGAAACTAGGCAAGATTGATTTAATATAGAGCGATTTTAAGAGAGTTTACTTGTCAAAATAAGAGGATATTAGGCTTTTTTATAAATAAAGAACTCTCGTTCCCAAAAAATAAGCTTGGAAACAATTGGAATTTAGGTAATAATGTATTGAATAGTAAACCTTATATATAAAAATAAAATCAATTTAATTTTAAAATAAAATTGTTTTTCAGGCCTTGACAATGGTCCCTAGTAGACCGAAACCAAACAGCCATGATGGTCGGCCAACAATAAATATTTCCGCATAAAGATTTTCTTTATTTATAAAAAGCCTAATATCCGCTTACTTTGGCAAGTAAACTCTCTTAAAATCCCTGCATATTTATAGATATATACGTGTATTAAAATAAAAGAGCGTAACTGACGTAGGTGTGATCCAATTTTTCTTCAAATCAGCAACAGGTGCCTCGCCATTGAAAGGTCTATTTGTGTGTGGAACGAGACGCTCTCTTGCTGCTATATCTTCAATATATTCTTCATCTTCGTCTTCTTTATTTTCTTTTACTGTATTATTATTATCGTCCTTAATAATATTTCCTAAATAAATAAAAAAATCAATTACTTATATGCTATAGATTTATCAATTTTAGTATTCTAGAAATTATATCAAATTAGAAAAAATAGTATTATATAAAAAAATCGACAGGGATTCGAACCAGGGACATTTGCATGACTAGCTCAATGCTTTTTATTAGTAATCCTTTTATTCTGCTGATATATCGAATTTTCCTTAACTTTATAATATTTAATTTAAATGAAAAATTCTTGATATTGATTTTAATATAAATGAATTAGAGAAATAATTTATTTTCAAAGAAATATATTTTAAAATAAATATTAAAAAAAAATTACCGATTCGACACTCTTCTAGCATGTCAAGTGCACATGAATCCTCTTCTAAATGAATTTGATATTTATTGAAAAACTCCTCGAGTGGTTTGCCGGCAGCTTGTGTAATTTCCTTACCTCCTGGATGGGAATCAATATATTTTGTTATATCATAAACACCACCACGAAACGTTGTCCAAATGCCAGTCTCGAGGCAATTGTATTTCAAAACATCTTCAGGTGTAAACCAGGGGAGGTCATCTCGATAAATTGCCTTTGCTGAAATACACACACACAATTATTAATATTATTCTATTATCATTAATATTGTTCAGTTCCATAATCAGTATTAAATATAACTAGGGCTCGGATTTATAGGCACTAAAAATCTTTAAAATAGGCAGGCAACTAAGCACTAAAAATAACTAAAATAGGAACTTAAAAAGGCATTTTAAGTAAAAAATAGGCACTTAATTTCAAATAAGTCATTTTAGCATGGTGTTAAATTTTCCTCTTTTGCACTACTATATCCTCCTAAATTCTTGGATATTCTTTCCATTATTTTTTTTTATTCATTGTGAAATTACACTCCATTTACTTTATTAATTACTTTCCATTATTGTCCAACCAGGATTCCGCTTCAGTACTTTGTCCATTTTTTGAGTGAGATTGAAGCCAATAGGACCAGATGCTTTTTTGATAATTTCTTGAAATCTCTGGAATATTTTTATGGACTTTATCAAAAGAGAGATTTCTTGCTTCTAATGGTGTAATAGTTACAGGTAGATTGTTCAAATTACACTTTATATAAGCTAAATCAGCCTCAAGAGTAATTAATAGAAGATAAAAGCTTCTTAGCCTCCTTTATATAAGGTGTACAAATAAGTTTCCGCCGTTTGACAAAGCTGGTCCCACCAGTAAGTTATGATTAAAATTGTCAGAATTAAAACTTAATTATCGTAAGGTTGTATATTTGTTAACAAAATAACCTTGAAATCTTAGTGAATTTTCACCAGTTTATTATATTTTTTTGTGTGCGAAAATGTCGAGTTTTAGAGCCGAATAAGCGTCATTTGCGGGAGCTTTTGATTTACTTCTTCAAATTTGAAAAAAATCTCAGCGTCGATTTCTTAGAGAAGCATAAGGTGAGGCTGCTTTAAGTGAGAGAGGTTGACGTGAGTGGTTTCAAAAGTTTAAGAAGGGTGAATTCGACATCGAAGATAAAGAACGTCCCGGAAGGCCGAAAGTGTACGAAGACGCGGAATTGAAAGCATTATCAGAATAAGACTCGTGCCAAACGATAGAAGAACTTGCACATATATGAGTGACTCAAAAAGCAATTTCACATTGGTTGAAATTATTGGGAATGATTCTAAAACAAAGAAATTCTGTTCCATATGAACTGACGCCGAGAAACGTTGAATGCCGATTTTTTACAAAACCGGTCAAAACCTTTTTGGAAACACCCAATTGGAAAGTTTTATCACACCCGCTATATTCACTAGACAAGGCGCATGGGCTGTCTGAGCAGCACTTCACATCATATGAAGATACCAAAAATTGGGTCGATTCGTGGATAGCCTCAAAAGATGAAGCACTCTTCCGAAGCGATATCCGTATGTGCCAGAAAGATGGAAGAAAGTAGTTGCCAGCGATGGAAAATACTAGTTTTTAAGGAATTTGGTGTTGGTACTTGGTGAAACATTTTTTAAAATTATTGATAAAAAATACTTGGTAGGTTTCACATTAAGATATAAAAATAAAACGAATTTATTTTTGGAGAATTTTAATCTGATATATATATTCGGTGACTAACCCATCTTCAGGAGAAACAGAAAGTAACTTAGTAACTTAGTTACTTTCTGTTTCTGGTTAGTCACCCGAAATATATATATCGAGATTAAAGATTCTCCAAAAATAAATTCGTTTTATTTTTTTATATCTTAATGTGAAACCTACCAAGTATTTTTTATCCGATGGAAAATACTTTGAATGATACATGGTAACCAATTTTTTCATTAAAGCATCAAATTTTGGGGAAAAAACGGCCGAAGCAAAGTTGTACGCCTTGTAGATAAAGCATAATCTTCATTGATTGCTTCTATGATAATATTTAAAAAAATAAATTTCAAATGTATCTTTTGAATTTCATCCAAGCATAATATACCTATAGCTGCTTGGATCCAAGTTCCCCACCTTAATAATTTTTTCGGAATATTTTCTTAATAATTCAAAAAACTTTTAAATTTAGAAAATGTATCGTAAAAATTTTTAGTTAAAATAGGCACTGAAAAAAGGCATTTATAGATAAAAGTGGGAGATAAATTTAACCGAATTTATCGCGCGGAGAATGATTACCACTGCTCGAAGCCCCTAAAACCTTAGTAAATTAGATATTGAATTGTATCTAAGTTTCTGAGATTGGCTCGTGATCCCGGCTTCTTTTCCTTCTACTCTGTTCTTTTCACGATGGAGGGGCCAGCCCATACAGGCCTTTAGGGGATCCACCTTCTGGTGTATCTCCTTCTCACATCAATATCATTAAAAAAAAAAAAAAAAAATAGTACAACTAACACCCAGAATAGAGCAAAATAGGCTAAGAAATGCCTCTTATTTTATTCAAAATTTAATGAAACGCATAGATATCATTTGGCCTAAATTTTAAGCCATAAATAAAAAAAGGCAAATAGGCCCAAATCCGAGCCCTAAATATAACAAATCAGAGGAAAAAGGAAACAATTAAACTCAGTGTTTTCTAGTACGACCAATTGCAACTTTTCGCTGATTTATTCCAGCTTCATCAGGCTCTTGATTAACACTTTGTCATTTGATTTTGCCTTCCCGTTCAGTTACATACATATAATAATTTGAATTTACTCGTATAACACCAATATTTGATTAGAGTATCAATAGAACTTGACAAACTGATCGTACACTCTCAACTGATTTAAAAAAAAAGTAAAGTAATTTGAAAGTACCTAATTTGATTTGATTTGTAATTTGATCAAGAGCCTGATAAAACTAGAATAAATCAGCGAAACGTTACAATTGGTCCGTACAAGAAATACTGAGTTTAATTGTTTCCTTTTTCCACTCTGATTTGTTATATTTAATTATTCTATTATATGATTCTCCGAGAAAAAAATCTAATTCCATCTCTCTTTTTTTCATAAAGTAAAAATTATAAAACATTCAAAAATTAAAATAATTATACTGCTCATCAACAATTGTTATCCATAAATCTAACAATGGATACTAGTAGAGTTTTATACATTATGTAGTGTTTTAGAATTTTTTACAACAGGTCAGGGTTTTGAGATGTCTTTGATCTAAACACCGAAAAAGTCATTTTGCTCTATTATTGAAATGTTATACGATATGAAACAGCAGTATTTAAAATCAAAATATTTTTTTCCTTAATAGAAAAAAAAATTCCTCTTTGATTTTTCAGCTCACTGCTTGTTTTTAGCTCAATTAGAACTCGAGGTATAACTAAAAAAACTAAGACCATAATTATGTTTATTATCCTTTATACCTAATCACGTAGTTTTAGTCAAGTGTTGTAATCGTTCATGAAAAAAGTGTTTTTTCCTTCTTTTTTTCGAAATATCTCAAAAACGGCTGAAACTATTTTGATTAAAAAAATTGAGCTAAACCATGGAATTTCAGTCTACAAAAAAGCCCTAATAAGTGAACATCGAAAAAATTATATTTTTCGAGATAATAATTAATTGTTTTGTCAAAATGTCTGTTAGTTGTTGTTAGTCTGTGCGTTAGCAAACTTTTGTGGACGAGCTAGCTCAAAAACTAGTGTGAATATCGAAACCAAAGTTCACAGTTTTGGTACATTGAGATTAAGAGCTGATTAGATTTTGGTGCATATCGACCCAAAATTAAGGGAATGAGGGGGGTTAAAAATTAAAGATCTAGGCCGTTTGAGAAAACTCAACCAAATTTTGTATACATAATCAGTGGGACCCCAGAAGTCTGAAATGCAAGAAACTAACCGCCCAAAAAAGGGGGGTGTAGGGTCAAAAAATGAAAATCTTGTATACATAATCAGTAGGGCCCTCAGGAGTCTAAAAATGCAAAAGCAAACCCCCCCTCCTGATTATAAATAATTTTATTAAATATTAAATATAAGTGAGGGGGCCAGGTTGTATGGTAAAGTCAAGTGGATGGCCACATCAGAACACGTCAGGATTTTTATTTTGCTTTTAAATCTAGTTTTAACCGAGATAAAAGCAAGCGCTAATTTTAGGGAGAAGCTGTTTTTTCTATTACGCCAACAAAATATTTTGATTTAAAATATCTATGAGAATCAAAAATAGGTCAAAATGGCCTTTTTCGTCGTTTTGAGCGAAAACATCTCAAAAATTCTGACCTGTTGTACAAATGAGTAAATTCCATGATAATCAGCGTATAAAACTCTACTGGAATCCATTGTTAGGTTTATGGTTACAAATTTGAGTTCAATTTTTGTCGAGTAGTGTTATTATTCTTAAAATTGTATTATTTATTTACATTTTTTATTCGCTGAGGCCAAATTTATATTTATAAAGAGAAATCAAAGAGGTTGTCCTCCATTTGATGCGCTAATAAACATATATATATATATACTCAAGATGATATATCTGTATATATATTATTTATTTTGTTTGAGACTATAGTTTCGAGCACTTGGTCTTCATCATCAGTCTTCTTCTTCAATTATAAATGTTTTTCATGGAGTCAATATCATATGGATATTGACAACTTGGTGTTCTCTCGTCGCTGCTGGAGGGCTAGGAACTAATAAAGACACGCTACCTGGGCTCACATTCCGAATCGCAACAATATTGTTATATTTGAATGTGAGCCCAGGTAGAGTGTCTTTATCAGTTCCTAGCCCCTCCAGCAGTGACGAAGAGAACATCCAAGTTTTCAATATCCATATGATATTGACTCCATGAAAAACATTTATAATTGAAGAAAGACTGATGATGAAGACCAAGTCTTCGAAACTATAGTCTCAAACAAATAAATAATATATACTATGTATATAATTTGTCTTGTATATATATGTTTATTTGCATCAAGCAGAGGACTAACCTCTTTGTTTCTCTGTTGAATCAACAATCCCCGCTACTCTCGGCAAAAACAAAAACTTTTCAATTATATTTATAATCTGAGAATGTTTACCATTTTCCAAATAGTCGTCGATGTCGCTCAATAAATTCATCCTCGTCCGAAGATGAGGATGATGAACTAAACCAGGATGGCCAGATTTTCATGGATAACGATGATATTATTGATGAATCATCATACACTGGGGTATCATCTGAAACATAAGACATTTTTTTTTTAGATTTTTTGTTTGAATTTTAGGCAGTATTTGTTTAATCTTATACTACTAAATGAACAATTCTTGTATGTATATATATATATTATATCGGTTTATCGAAAAGTACTCTTAACGATTTCTGATGAAAATCACGGATTAGGGATTTAAAAGGTCGAGAAATGGATATGTCAGGGTCTCATCTTCACATTTAGTTTGATTGTTTTTTCTTGATTTAAGTACAAATATTAGGTATTTTATATTAAGATTAGAAAATATAATCAATTGGATCTTATTAAAAAACAAGGACTAAAAAGATTATCGCAATCTCAAGAAGATCAAGTACAATCGATGGTCGAAGTAATCTCCAAAGTCGAAGCCTCAAATTCAATGTATACTTTATTTCATGTAATACAACTGGTTCAATAAATTTATTTATTATTATTATCATTTCCGTCCATAATTTGTAATGATTTGAAAGTTTATAATAGGAAAAATAAGGACAAGTTTTTATGTGTGACTTTTTTATTTATCAGCCAACGTTTCGTCGACTTTGCCGACTTCTTCATGGCTTCAAATAGTCATGCCATACATTCGTCTAAATTTTCTTGTTATCTTCGTTATCAATGAAGATCATCAGACACAAATTTCAAAAAATATTTGGCACATTCACATATGTGATGGTCTTCAATGGTAACGAAGATAACAAGAAAAATTTACACGAATGAAGTAGTCGGCAAAGTCGACGAAACGTTGGCTGATAAATAAAAAAAGTCACACATAAAAACTTGTCCTATTTTTCTATTATAAACTTTCAAATTTATTTATTATTATTATTAATAAATTGGAGAAATTTTTATTGAAGATGTAGTGGTAAGACTTAACGCTGTCTTGATGCAAAGGCAGTCCAATGATAATGAAAACCACAAATTCCAAATAAAATAATTTATTTCAACTTGTTTTTAATCATCTTAAAAAATCCGACGATAATTTGGAGGCTCGTCCCTCCTTCTACAGGGTTTAAAAGGATCAAGACCCTCTGTGTATATTAAAGTTATTTTTAATTGCAATTAATTTCAAAACTCTGTGCACAGGTGATGCATTGATAATGTCAGGAGCGGATCAAAACGTTCGCAAAAAGATAAATTAAATCATATTTAATTCTGACAAATAAAAATCGATCTTTTTACTTGAATTTAAAAATTAAAAATATTATTAATATATCGCTTTTAATTAAAGCAAAAAATTACCGAGCAACGCTCGCACAGCTAAGGATACTATTAAATGAATTAACTAAAGGAAATAATAAAATATAAAAGTGTTATTAATTTTCCCTGTTTATTATATATGCGGCCTACAATAGACCATTAAGATTTACTATTATATATTTAATGCTAGAGTATATAGTACAGACAATAAGGATTAATAATTCATAAGGCCAAAACTTTTTGCTGTTTATGTACTTCTAGCCAATACCGTGCTCGTTTGACAAATCTGGCAACGCTGTCCGAGCTTGTATATATTTTATCATAAAAATGTCAGATAAAGTACATTATAAAGGAAGATTTATAAAACATAAAATTCTTAATAAGCGATTGAAAGCTGTTGCGACAATGGCTGAAGCGAAAAAACGTCAAAAAAATTACTAAGTTAACACACTTTTTAGGTTAAATAAATGCTTTATTGCCAGTTTGTTTTTAGTGTAAATTTTTCATTATTTATTATTATCTCAGAAACTCTGTTGTAACTATGAATTAAAATTTTCTTAAAAAATGTATTACTTATTGCTTAATGTTGGTTTAGTTGTTTATAACTATGGTAAGAAGAGTTTCTTAATTATAATTAAATATGTATGCAAACTTTCCGATATCCCGTATAGTGCAATGTAAAAGAGTCTGAAAAACTCGATCTTTGGAATTTAGTATCTTCTTCTTCTTTTTAGGCTAGGTAGCCTGTTTTCTCCCAAGGAAGAGTTCCGTCCTTCAACTTTCTGCCCATCGTTTCGGTCTTCCTCTGTTTCTCTTGCCGCCAGGACGGTTTCTCGTGACGATTTTCGGAAGCCGGCTTTCGTCCATACGTTCCACATGCGCTGCCCATTCTCTTCTGCGCACCCTGACCCAGTCTACGATGTTCTGAATCCCACATGTTGCTCTAAGGTCTTTGTTTCTCAATTTATCCAACAATGTTTTCCCTTGTATTGCTCTGATGACCCTCATTTCTGCCGTCTGGAGTAGTTGTTGTGTCACTGTTGTGTCCGCTCTCGCTTCAATTCCGTATGTTAAGACTGGTCTCACACACGTCTTGTAGATTTTGGTTTTACTTTCCACGGACATATGTTTATTCTTCCATATGACATTATTAAGGCATCCGGCTATACGCGTCCCTTTTAATATTTGGTGCTTAACTTCTAGATTCAAGTCCCTATTGCTGGATATTTCAACTCCCAGATAATTGAATTTAGGGACTTGCTCAATTAGTGATCCCTGAAGGTTGATATTACAGGTAAGATGTTCTCTATTTACTACTAAGCATTTTGTTTTGGATGTTGATATTTGCATATTGAGGTATTCCGCCATGCAATTAAAATCAATAATTCCCCCAAAGCATGCTTTGCACATAGCACGCGTTTTGCCGACTCCCAACACTCTCTTAGCGGTCAAACTAGAAAAGTGCCGGACCACTTCATTCGCGAATACATATATCCCCATGACTTCAAGGAACTGGAACTCTCTTCCAGCCTCTATCTTTCCCAGCACCTATAATCTTCAAACCTTCAAAACCGGAGTGCATAGACACCTACGTCTACACCCTCTCACTTAATCAACTTTCTCTTCTCTTCCGTAATGCAAGGGTCTTTCCAGATCCATAGGGGCTGCATCTTTACTGGTGCACCCCTTCTTGCATTCGATTGCATTAAAAAAAAAAAAAAAAAAAAAAAAAGGCATCTAAGAGATCTTGGAGACTTTCTTCATTCTCCGCTACCAGAACTGCGTCGTCGGCATAACACACTAGTGGTATAGATGTTTCGCCCATTTTGTAGCCTAGCCGAGTTGGAATGCCCTCTATAATCCTGTCCATAACCACATTTAATAGCATAGGACTAAGGGAATCCCCTGCCTAACTCCGCGCGAAAGAGCAATAAGATCAGAATCTCCCTGTTTGGATTTTATTTTAGCAGCGCAATGGGTATTTATTTCGACTATTAATTTAACCAGTTGGGATGGCACATTCCTTCTAATCAAACAGTCGGCGACGTCTTTCAGAGGAACTCTATCAAAAGCCTTGCTAAGGTCCACAAAACAAAGGAAGGCAGGTTTGTTAAACTCGATGGCCTTTTCGGCTATTTGTCTAACAATAAATACTGCATCGGTTGTTGTTTGATCTATTCCTGCGGAAACCCTGTTGTTCTTCTCTGGATGATATATGAGTAATCAGTTTATTTAGGACGAGTTTGGAGAGCAGCTTAAGAATTTAGTATCTCCGGAACTATATTGTTCATAAATTTCGTTTTGCCACCAATCGATGTAGAAGTATTTAAATAATAAAATTTCAAAAAAATCCTAAGAAAACCCATATGGTGAAACAACTATCTTAATTACTTCCTTAAAATCAACAGGTTGTAGGTATCTTTAATTTCATTAAGAAAAAAAATATTTACAAATCTACTAAATAAGAGGGTAGTCAATGTAATTAATTAAATAATTCATCAAAAAATGATTTTATTAAAAAAAAAATCGTTTAAAAATATGTACAATCAATACAGTTAAAAAAATAAATAGATGATTATAAAAAAGTATTAAATTCTCAGTAGATTTTTTTAAACTTCCGCGGATGATTCATTGGATGATTCTGCTCCCAATTCACGATTCTCATAAGTCCAAAAACCATTTAGATCAATTAATATTGTTATCATTGTATCCCCTTGTCCGCTGAAAACAAATGGTTTATTTTATTTTAAAATTCCAAAAACATAAAGAGCGTATATATTTATATATATGTATTGTTGTTTTGCTAACCATCTGAGTAAATCTTGTAACGTAATTCTAAATGGATCCACTGGTTTGACCATATCAAATATTTCATCTTTCACATCATCAAATGAGATCGGGTCTTGACCATGAACAAGCATTTGCTCTTGAATTGCCTTAAAATTTCAAAACTTGTGGTTAAAAAAGTTAGTTTGCCGAGAGTAGTAGAGTTGATATTGATTTTTAACCGACTTCAAAAAAAGGAGGAGGTTCTCTATTCGACTGATTTTTTTTTTTGTGCCTATGTTACCTCATATCTCCGCCAATTGTGAACCGATTTTGAAAAAAAATTTGCATTGGGTCCAGTCTACGTTCCGATTGGTCCCATTTTTTTTTCGTAGGTATTAGACCTTTTTTGTTAGGTTTGTTCAGTACTAACTTCTTAGTTTATGAACCGATTTCGATGATTCTTTTTTTATTGGAAAGGGGTATCTTAGGGATGGTGAAATATTAATTTGCTCAAGTTCTGATGATAGGATCACTATTAATAACAACACTATAAAAGAGAAAAATAAAAATTTTTAAGAAAAAAATAAAACCGACTTCAAAAAATTAAATGCAACAAATAAAATACACTAAAAGGTATAAAATAATTATTATCTTATTTAGTTACAACTAAACGACGAAATATTAACATGAAATTACTTTTTGAAGTCGGTGCCAATCAAACTATACCTATAAGCGAGCGTACCCACCAAACGTACTAAGTAAGATCCGTCGATTGCGATTCATAAAATGTATATGTTTGGCACCAACTTCAAAAAGTAATTTCATGTTAATATTTCGTCGTTTAGTTGTAACTAAATAAGATAATAATTATTTTATACCTTTTAGTGTATTTTATTTGTTGCATTTAATTTTTTTGAAGTCGGTTTTATTTTTTTCTTAAAAATTTTTTTATTTTCTCTTTTATAGTGATGTTATTAATAGTGATCCTATCATCAGAACTTGACCAAATTAATATTGCACCATCCCTAAGATACCCCCTTTCCAATAAAAAAGAATCATCGAAATCGGTTCATAAACAAAGAAGTTAGTCCTGAACAAACCTAACAAAAAAGGTCTAATACCTACGAAAAAAAAAATGGGACCAATCGGAACGTAGACTGGACCCAATGCAAAAAAATTTTCAAAATCGGTTCACAATTGGCGGAGATATGAGGTAACATAGGCACAAAAAAAAAATCAGTCGAATAGAGAACCCTCCTCCTTTTTTTGAAGTCGGTTAAAAATCAATAAATTTGTCCTCTGGTTTATGCAAATAATTATATACCTATAAATAAGTGGTTTGACATTCAATATCAGTCTTTTTGATTACAAATATTCTCTATGTCATTTATTTCTCATCGGTTCAAATACCCGATTGGATGTAGGTAAATTAGATTTTGTTATAAGAGTAAGTTTTCATAATATTTATAAGAATGAGTGAAGATTAAAGTCAAGATTTGAAACTATAGTTTCTATCAAATAAAACTATAGGTATATATAATAAATAGAATTCTTTATAAAAACAATCGAAAAACTTTTAATAAAAATTCAAATCGTTTCGGAAGAAATTCTTCTTTTCTCAGTTTAAAATATGAAAAATAGTTTCTATATCTGAAAATTGGTTGGTTTATGAAAGATATAATACTTTTTTATAGTTCTTTATAATTTCTTTTTTAAAGTTTAAAGTAACTATTTTTCCAAATTTGCATTGATAAAGGGAGAATTTCACCCCAAACGTTTGAATTTTTAATAAACCTTTTGAGATATTTTTAATAATGAGTATAAGAACCCAAAAAACAAAAATTATTTTTAGAGACTCAAAATTTCAAAGGCTTCATCTTCAGTCTTTCTTATAAATATTATATTAGGTATTTTTTTTTTATAAATTTTATTAAACCAATTATTTTACATTAATTAATGTATACATTGTATTTTTTGCTTCGATTCCGGAGATTACTTCTCCACCATCAAGTGTCCTTGTCCATCTTTAGTCCTTGTTTTTAATAAGAGGAAAAATCTAATTAGATAAAAAAACCTCTTTTCCGATAATTATTTTAATTCCATTATTCCCCAATCAAGTCGATTGGTTCCAATCAGCTCTTCTATATTAGGTATTATGTGCTCTTACTCTTATAACAAAAATGAATTTAGCTACATTAAATCGGGTATTTGAACCTATTACGAGTAACAGATTGAATATTTCTTATTAAAAAGACTAATGATGAAGATTAAATTTTCGATTAGTCTTTAACAATTAAATAATATATGTACATTATGTGGAACTCATTTGTGGTGTTTTCGAAATTTTATGCTCCCAGAGGCTCCTATAGTTAGAAATAAATAAAAAAAAAAATATCCCCTAAGTTTCAAATCTCTATCCTAATTTTAACAGCCATGCAAGTTTCCCATCTAAATAACATGAGTTTTTTGGCATTGAAATATCAATTTTTTATTCGGGCCAAAGGAATGGTTCAAAAAATTTCAAACTCTGTAGATTTTATCCTTATAATAGTAGCTATCCCTCAGAATTTTTACAGATTTTTAGGTATTCAGATTTCGGAGTCTATAACTTACTAATGCTAAGATATAGCAGTATTTTATCTAGCTGTAACTCCTGCCTCACCTGGCAACATAAAAAATTCGAAAATACCCAAAATAAGGGCCACCATAATGTACATATTGAAATCATTTATTGATTGTTTTTCGTATTAAATAAATACAATTCTTTTATTGGAAAAAACCTCTAAAGTTTTATTAAAAAAAAATATTATAAATATTCCATTTAGAAGTGATGGATAGGCAGCCCAAGGATAGTGAAAATATTCCTCGAATAAAATAGATTTATTGGACAGTCATTTTTTCCTCTCCTCAAAAGCCAACATTTCAGAGGAATTTTCCCTCCTTCTTCAGGGTTTAAAAGTCTTTGAGGGAAAATACAAGATACTTTTTTTGAGTGAGAAAAAATACCTGTCCAATAAATCTATTTTATTCGAGAGAATATTTCTCACTATCCTCGAGCTGACTTCCATGACTTCTCAATTAAAATTTCTACCAGTCCGTCTCTCTCTCAAGAATTTCAAAATTTCCACTGATAAAGAGAGAATTTCTAACAAAAGGTTTGGATTTTTTAATAGAAGCTCTTTAAAATTTTTTGTAAAAGAATTATAATAATAATAATAATATATATCAATTTTCAGCTTACACCAACATCAAGCATGCAAGAACACAAAAACCAATCAATTTTTTTTTATTTTTTTTTCAATTTAAATCTACGTTGTTTTAACCAAAGTAGTTTTATTTTTGTTTTACCCGAAAAAAATAATGAATACTAAAGGCATCCAGGTATCCTTTGTTGTTAATATCCAAGATACGAAACAAATATAATAACGATTGTGGTTCGTGTCGATTTTCCATTGCCAATACAAAATCCAGATATGTTTTATAATCCATTTCTCCTTCATAAGTGAGACATTCTTGAAAGACACGATCCATAAATACAGGCGTCAAAGTACTTGTACCGTATCTAGTTAGAGATTTCAATTTTCATTTATTAATTCATATTATATCAAATCAATTTAATAAGTACATATATAATTAATTTAAATTAAACAAGATCTAGATTTCTAAATTTTTTCATTTAGATGAAATCTCTAAAAGTCAATTTTTGCAAATCTTCTTTAGAACAATAAAGTAAAGAAAATTTTGAAAATTTTTTTTAGAAAGTTTTTAAAATATAAAATACTAAGTAGGTTTCACATAAATCTTCTTTAGGACTTTGAATTGTTGAAATATAAGATATTGATTGTCCTCTTAATAAGAAATCTCCACTTTTTGAGAAAATGAGTTTTTTCTACCATCGTTAATCTGACCTTTTTTAATTGAATTTTTGTTGTTTAAAATTTGCTAGCTAGCATGGAATAATCAGAATTTTCTGTTCTGATTGAAGAATTCTCCTTTTATATCAATGAAAATATGGAAAAATACACTGAAGTGCAAAAAAATAGATCCACCAATAAAAACTTTATTAAATAGTAAACCATTTTTAATTTTTTTTACAAGTAACCATACATTATTGAAATTATTGCTTACTGCAAGTGTACTTGCCACTTGTTGTTGACTTAGCCCTTAATTAATTAGGGACACAATTTGAACTGCTTGAACTTGAGAAATATCCATTTTGTATATTTGATCTTTCTTTCAATGATGCTTAATTCAAAATTATTTAAAAGTAAAGCGATATTGAAAAATTATAATAATTTGTAATTGTATCTTTTAAATATTCAAGCTCTATAATACTCTGAGGTATATGAGTCAAACCATTGACTAGGATGTAGTTGTCGGTTGGCACAGGGTACTTCTCCCATTAGAAATTAAAGAAATTTTTCTGTTTTTGGTTCTTATTACAGTAAAGATTGTATACTGATGAAAAAACGGAAATAGGTATAAATTAATTTTAATTTTACTTATGTTTAATAATCAAATAATAAGTCATCACTTTATATTTTTACTGTTAATGTTCAATTAATATGACTTTGCATGGTTTCTCTTCATGACAAATTTATATTCAAGTTCCTTGTTTTTACTTTATAGACTGATGATGACAAGGCATACTTGTCGAAACGTCTCCTGAAAAAAATATATAAGAACCAAAAACAGAAAAATTTCTTTCATTTCTTATGGGAGAAGTACCCTGTGGCAACCGACAACTAGATCCTAGTCAATGGTTTGACTCATATACCTCAGAGTATTATAGAGCTTCATCAATATTTAATAACGAGTCCTTATCATTAAATTAGGTTGGAGTTGGTGGTGTTTCACAAGGAGAAAAATTAAAATACAAAGAATTTTTTAGTTTACTCTATATATTTCGAGCTCTTAACTCTAACTGGATTTATTTGAGTCAGCTGAAATTAAAAAGGCCATACACCTTAATCAAAACATCTTGAACAATCAAACAGACATCAAAACTTCACCAATAATTGACATCTTAATCAATGAAGATAAAAGTAAATAAATATTTTATTTAATATGGATTTACTATGAGTTAAGGATACTGGTACTAGTAAATCCATATTAAATAAAATATTTATTTACTCTTATCTTTATTAAAGATGTTTCAACTTGCACCAACACCCCAATCTCTACTGATTCTTAATCAATGATATTTAATTTGAATTGGAGTGAGATGAGAGTGTATGGTGGGTTTATTTTTTTTTTTTTTATTTTTTTAAATAGAAAATAAGAGATGGAAATTTTCACTATGCACCCTCATTGCATTCCATAGTTTATTGACCTCCTTTATAGCACATACATAATTTTCGGCAACTTCCAAGTATAAATATCTTTTCTTTATTCCCGTTTAGCCCTTTGTCCGCTCCATCTGTTCTTTCTGCTCTAAGGCCATCCCATTCTTCTGATAATTCTTTCATATTTACACTAAGTCATAAATAACTGTCCATCATATTAAAATTAAAATAAATTCTGTTCAAAATATCATGTTATCTTTAGTCAATGTTCTCCTGACGATGAGTTAAGAGCTCGAAATATATAGAGTAAACTAAAAAAAATCTTTGTATTTTAATTTTTCTCCTTGTGAAACACCACCAACTCCAACCTAATTTAATTTTAACAATGTTTCACTATAAACCAACACCGCGTTCCCTAAATTTGATTGAGTCCTTATCAGTTTACTACAATTTTGTTATACTGTATCTTTTAATTTAATTTTACTTATTTTTTTTTATAAAATTCAAAAATTATCAACAAATTTATTTAATATGTTAGTTTAAGAGTTAATACAATAAATTATATGAATATTTGCAAAAATTTTAAAAATAATTTGCCATTTAATAAAGTTTTTTATTTATTATCCCTTGCATGTCCAACTAATTCTCATGGGCTTCCCTTACATCACCAAGTCTGAAGAATTTCATAAACACAGACCTTCTATAAAATCAATAATTTTTCTGAAAAAATTAACTTTGGCCAATAAACTATCTGAGATGTGTATTAGCTAAAACATTATGACAATAATTATTAAGGTAAAATAAAATAAATGAAAAAGTAATTTAGATCTTGATCTTATGATTGTTTTATTTAAATTAATTTTTTTTTTACCCTGATAGTTCTTCTTTATTCAACATGCCATTATGATCTTTGTCAAGATTTAAATATTGTCCATACACTCGTAATGCTGATGGGGCCGAGAACCAATTCGAATTTTGTGAATCTTTAGGTAAATCTTTATCACGTAGCTAGATGGAAATAAAAAAAACAATAACATTTAATAGTATATAAAGATTCTAGCTTGCTATAACAACAAAACAAATCGTCGACTTAGAGAGTAAACCTGCTAACTCCATTTTTTACCATATATGACATATTAATACCGTTCGAAGAAAAAGAAATGCAGCATCGACCAAGTAAAACTGTTTCTTAAAATTACGATCGTAAGTTGTAGAAAAAAAATGTGAAAAATAGTTTTTTCCATAACAACAATATTAAATTTTGTTTCTTTTTTCTCTGCCCTGTAAAATTTCCTTGTTGTGAGTTAGCAGGTTTACACTATAAGGCGACGAAATTTATCTTTGTATATCCAATCGTGTATTTGAACTCATGAGAAACAACAGTTAAGATATTTCTAGCCTTAGAAACTATAGCCTCTAACAAATAAATTATGACCCGGCCGGGGTCACTGGCGAGTCCCTGTAATCCAGCTTCTTGGAGGCCAGAATAAAGGATCCTAGGGGAGGTTAACCCGGCCACTGCGATTGAACTGGCCAGAGGTCGGGAACCGCGCATTTCTATCCTCCTGATCAACCCCAAAATAATAATACATATTTTTTATTCGTTAATGTTGAAAAATTTTTATCGATTGTGTTTAATGTGTATAAAATAAAATTAGTTGCTTTATCATTCTTTTTTAAAGCAGCTATTTCTAATTTACCCTGAAACGTCTGGATTTTTAAATAAACGTTTCAAATTGTTCTATAAAAGATTTGTATTTATTTATATATTCGTTATAAGCAGAGGACAAGCTCACTGATTTCTGTAAATGTTAAGAATTTTTTTGAATTTCAACAGCTCTGGAGTTAGATCTGAAATTGTTGAGATAAATATGTTATCTTATTATAAACCTATATTTATATTTAGTATTCAATTTGAAGATGTTTAGTCCACTTTATGAGTGACTTAAAATGTCACAAAACATCAATAAAATGAACAATAAATAAAAATTTATACAAGAGAAAAATTCCCCTAAATCTCTAGATTTTTGTAGAGCTTCTAAAAAACAAACAACATAACTATTTGATTTGAGGAATTCTTTATAACTGTAGTTGTATTATTATATGAAGTGGTTAAATAGAGACGTGCAGCTATTTCTTTTTCTTATTTATGAACTCTCGCTAACGTTTCGATATTGTAGCCATCTTCAGATCGGGAATTTGTCAATATTTATATAAAACAATTTTTTTTGGATTTATATAAATAGTCAATATTTATATAAAACAATTTTTTTGGATTTATATAAATATTGACAAATTCCCGCTCTGAAGATGGCTACAACCAATAGCCGAAACGTTAGCCGGAGTTCATAAATAAAAAAGAAAGAAATGAAAGCTGCACGTCTCTTATTTTAACCCCTTCATAAAATAACTATTTGAGAATATAATAGAAAATCATTCTTTTTAATAGATGAATAGAATAAATTATTATTCAGGAGAAATTAATGAGATTGTCATCTTGGTTGATGCAAATAAACATATGCATATATATGAATATATAATTGTTAGACTATCGTTTTGAAGATTTGACTTTTATCATCAGTCTTTTTAATTAGAAATAATTTATCTTTTATTCCTCATGGGTTCAAATACCTGATTAGATGTAGATAATTTCGTTTGATTATAATTAGTAAGCTGGTCCCTTTACAAACGTTTGAAAAATCACTTTAGTTTTGGAACAATTCAAAAAATAAAAAATATCTCTTGAAATAGTTTTGTGTCGATGTTCGCTATATAAGGCTTTCTTATAAGGCCGAAATGCCATGAATTCGTTTATTTTTTGTTTTGTTTTTTGAACTTGGGAATTTTAAATTCATGAATTCTTTTTGTTTTTTAATAGAATTGAAAGTGTACAGAAAAACAATGTTTTATTTGCTTAATTTTTTCGAAATAACTCAATAAAATAGGTAACTATTAAATAAAAAGAATATTAATAGCTAAATTGCTACTGTTTTAAAAAGCCTTTTATATATGAAATCATCATTAACTCGAACATCTTCAAAATCAACAGAGAGTGAATCGAGTCAAGAAAAAGTTTTCACTTTTTCCACCAAATAATATTAAATTATTTACAAAATATCGTTCTATGAAGGGATTATTGGGACTCTAAAATCTCCAGTTTAAACAATTAACCAAATGAGTCATTATGTGATGTTGTCAGGGAAAAAAAGGCCCTTATCTTCACCTACCAGTTTTTTAAAAATGTGAGTATAATTTTTGATTATATATTTGAATTCAGCAGGAAATTTTCATTCGAAATAGAATAATAGTGTGGGTAAAAATTGAAGAAATTTCCTATTGTTGTCTGTTTAAAAATTGTCAAAATTTAAACGACTATAAATCATAACTACGTTTTTTATTCTAAATATTCAAAAATTCATAAATGAGTCAATTTTTGGAATTTTTGGGTGGATAAAGAGTTTTATTCAATTGAATATCCAATTTCTAAAAGGGAACATCTCGGATATTTTGACAAATACACTTTTACATATTAATGTAATATAAAAGCTATTAAAGTTGTTATAGGGAAATAAGGACTATATTTTATGCAGTGTAATTATATTTTATTGCTGTTCGGTCGATAAAGACCCCTAAACTGTTTTCAGTCCGGCCCTCCAGTCCTCTACATGCTCTCCCACCCTGGTGTACGCCTGTACAATTGCAATAAAATATAAATTACCTGCATAAAATATAGTCCTTATTTCCCTATAACAATTATAATAATTTAATCGATGGACATAGCTAATCAAAATAGTAATATAAAAGCTTCCCTGCACCTACTATGCTCGAAAAAGGCCCACCAATTCTGGTATTAATTTTACTGCCTCCAAAATTTAACTCAAAAATAATTTTTACTACTTTAGAAAATAATTAGTTATTTTTCATTCCTAAAGATAAAAGTAAACAAATATTATATGAAATATTCATTTACTATGAGTTAAGATTTCTAGGTCACTTTTTTCAGTTATAATTCTGTACTTTCCTGAAGACGAGCTCACAGCTCGAAATATATATATAGGTATATATATATATGTTGAAAAATTTACCTCTTTTTATTTTTTTAATTTTAATGTGAAACAAGTGACCTAGAAATCTTAACTCATAGTAAATAAATATTTCATATAATATTTATTTACTTTTATCTTTATTAAAGATTAATAAAGTAAAGGGTGTGTAGTTTCACAGTGAATGAAATAAAACTCAAAGAGGTTTATACAAAGAGTCCATTAATTATTTTTCATTCCTGAACATTTTCAATTTTCAGACATGTGCCCTTTTCGAAATTGCATATTCAGTTGTTTTCTCTTGCTCGATTTTGACCAGGTGAAGATAAGGGCCCTTTTCCATGACACCATCACATACCTATATCTAAAATATAATACAATTCACCTCTAATAAATCATCTAAAAAACTACACGAGAGTACATCTAATATTTTCACTTTCCCTGTGTGTAGTGGATCAAGAAAAAAGAGAAATTTCCTTACAGCTGTACAAACATAGAAATTATGAAAAGATTTTTCTAATCCTTCCAATTGAGGTAAAGTAGGAATCAATTCATATATATAATTTTCAAGATCCTAAAATCAAAAATAAATAAATAAAGGAATGAATAAATATAATATACATAATTTAATTCATGGAAAACTAACAATCTCTCTTAAGTATCCTTGTCCAATCACATCGTATAATGATAAACCAATTCTTGTCTGATGGTACCAAACTTTTCTCATTACATAATTGAATAGTGCTAGAATATTTATACGGCCATATGGATCGCCGCATTGTAATTTTGCAAATATTGATGGATTTAAGTAAATACTAGAAAAAAAATCAGATTAAATTTAGGAAGATTTGTGCCCATGATTGATATATGAGGCGTTCAAAAGAAGAGTGGACCATCCCACTTTTTGTTTTTTGTGAGAAATCCAGCAAAATAGAGGTAAAAGTTCGAGGCAAATGTCGGACTTGTGCTGTAATCTAGCAGGACGTTTAAAAAATATGTTTGTCCACTCTGTGTATTTAGTTTTATCAAAAACCTACTTGATTCTAGAGGTTTATCAGCGAAAATGAGATTTGTGGGTTGGTCCACTCTGCTTTTGAACGCCTCATATATTAACTAATTATTTCATTCTAATTACAAAGAGAAACAAAGAGGTTGTCTTGTTGCTTGATGCAAATAAACATACACACATATATATCGAAATTATATATCCGTATATATTTATATTATTTATTTGTTTGAGACTATAGTTTCGAAGGTTTGGCCCTCATCATCAGTCTTTTTAATTATATTATTTTTCATTGGATCAGTATCGCGTGGATATTGAAAAGCCAGGTAGAATTAAAAAATTTTAATTCTACCTGGGTATTCAGTTGAGAAAGAAGAAAATTTTTTTCAAGAATTTTCAATATCCACGCCATACTGATCCAATGAAAAATAATATTTATAATTAAAAAGACTCATGATGAAGACCAAGTCTTCGAAACTATAGTCTCAAACAAATAAATAATATATATATACGAATATATCATCTCGATATATATGTGTGTATGTTTATTTGCATCAAGCAGAGGACAACCTCTTTGTTTTTCTTTGTGAATCAACAACTCTGCTACTCTCGGCAAAAAAAAACTTTTCAATTTTTCATTCTAATTAGGTTGTCATGACAACAACAATGTATTTATTATTATTGATATAGAAAATAAGCTTCGTTCTAACTAATATATGTACTTAATAATTTATTTATGTATAATATATTGAATATTAAAAGTTATTTAAATAATTGAGTGGATTTTGATGAGGCAGTCCAAAATTCAAAAATGAGAGATAATTTTAACTATATTTTTATATTAAAAAACCGACATTTCGGAGGTATATTCCCTCCTTCTTCAGAGTCTGAAATCAATTAAAATAGGATTTGGCCATCATTATAATCAAGACTATCACAAAAATTTCAATATATACATTTTTTTTTAATCAAAAAATGTATATTATATGTATGAATTATACTGAAATTTTTAATTAGTAGAGATTGTGGTGTTGGTGCAAAGTGAAACATCTTTAATAAAGATAAGAGTAAATAAATATTATATTTAATAACTCATAGTAAATCAATATTAAATATAATATTTATTTACTCTTATCTTTATTTTCTGAAATTTTTGTTATAGTTTTGATTATAGTGATGGCCAAATCCCATTTTAAATGATTACAGACCCTGAAGAAGGAGGGATGTCCGAAAGGTCGGTTTTTTATTAAAAAGATAGTTAAAATTATCTCTCTTTTTGAACCTTAGACTGCCTCATCAAAATCCACTCAATTCACTTATCAGTCCGTCTACAAAAACAACTTAACCTTATTATATCAATAATTATTATTTTTAAATTCTAAATTCGTAGGGACGTGGATGTTAATAAAAAACTCGCCATTTAAGATAAAAAGAAAATTCAAAAAGTGAAATCTTATCATTCATTCATTTAATGAAAAACTTATTTTTCTTCCCTTTTTTTGAGAAAACACATGGTAATCACAAAAAAAACCTTTTTTAATACAAAAACAAATGTCTAACTTCAAAATTATATAAAATTTTTACATTTCTATTTCTAAAAATTTTTCTCTCTACTTTCTTTCTTTTGAAAAAATAAAGTAAGTTATTTTTTTAATTATGTGGATTAAAGGGATGTATAAAAAAAATATGTTTTTTCGAATAAAAAAATAAACCTGTATTTTGGTCCAGCTTCATCAATAACTTTTTTAAAATCTTCATAATTTATTAATTGTTCATCATCAGCTAATGGTGGACTCTGATGTTTATCTAATAATATCCATAATGCCCTTAAAATACATATATAAACATATGATTAATATAATAATAATACCTATGCATTTTTGTTATATTTTTTTAAATATATGTTCATAAAGAGAAAGAAAGAAGTTGTCCTCTGCTTGATGCAAATAAACAAAACATACACACATATATATCGAAATTATATTATTATACTGTATATATATTATTTATGTATTTTTGTTTTATGTTTATATACCGGGTGAGTTTTTTTTTTATCTTGAGACAGTCTTATAACTCAAAAACAGTGCATTAAATGGAAAAAAGTTTATTTATATCGAGGGGGAACTAAACTAGGCTATTCTTTGTCGATCTAGAACAAGCTTTCATGGGTATTTCAATGTCAAGTACTGTTTTTTAAATGGAAACCTATATTTTTTTTTAGGTCTACTTAATCTACAAAAAAACTGAACAACTTTCAAAAAAACTATTTTTTTATACATCAAATAAACAAAATACATGAAAATTTTTTATTATTTTTAACAATATTTAACTTAATTATCAAATAATAATGATCAAATAATTAATTATTAAATAAATAATTTTTAAATCGAAAAGTCAAAACAATGAAAATAAGTGTTTTTAATGATATTAAAACTTCATTAAGTACTCAGATTTAAGAGATTATTTTCTACTTCATAGAACTACTTAAACTTTTTGAGTTTAAAAAAGTCTTTCTCGTGTCAATCCAGTAGATAGTATTACCATAATAAAAATGGACCATTTTTTGTTGAAAACAAAATTGAAATGGTCTTAATTTATGGTGAATGTGGAAGAAGTGTTATGGGGCTGCCATTGAAATGAATGCCGAGCGTTTTCCTGATAGGAATACACCCTCGCAAGCTTCATTGGATCTTGTTGTAAATCTGTTAAATTTATTTATTTAATAATTAAACATTTGATCATCATTATATGATAATTGAGTTGAATAATTGTCAAAAATAATTATTAAGATTTTTTTAGGAGATCTAATTGATTTAATATTTTGTTTATTTGATGTATAAAAAATAGTTCTAATAAAAGTTGTTCAGTTTTTTTTTATAGATTAAGTATAAGTATATAAAAATATAGAGTTCCATTTAAAAACAGAACTTGACCTAGAAATACCCTTGGAAGCTTGTTCTACGTCGATAAACAATAGCGTAGTTTAGTTTCCCCCTGATATAAATAAACTTTTATTTGAAATTTTTCCATATAATCGACTGTTTTTGAGTTATAAGACTGTCTCAAGATAAAAAACTCACCCGGTATATGTGTATGTTTATTTACATCAAGCAGAGAACAACCTCTTTGTTTCTCTTTATGAATCAACAACTCTGCTACTCTCGGCAAAATAAAAACTTTTCAATTAAATATATTGTGTTACCCTTAATTCTGCATGAACTAGAAGATTTTGGCCTCTTCGTTCAAGAAAAGCAGCCCTGGCCTCTTCTCTTAATTTTTGTGATAAAACATCCTCTTGATTGATCTTGAGTTATTTATAAGTAAATATCAACGTAGTAAAAAAAATCTTAATTAAGTATATATTTATACATTTTAAATATGACTGTGCTGGTTAGAGCTAGTTGTCATTAATATACAAGAATATTACCTTAAAATAAAACCTAGGGATTTCATTGACATTATGATCTAAATATTTCGATTTACTATTTTTCTTCCATTCATTAAAATGTTTAAAAAATAACTTGGATTCTTCATTATGATCATCTAATTCTTTATTATTCGATTCATTTTCATTGCCTTAAATTTCATTCAAAAAGAGTGGTAAGTGTAAGTGTATTTTCAAATGAATTTTAATAAAATATTAATTACCTTTTTTATTTGCTAATGCTTTAATAAACATTTGTTTCAAATCCATTATTAATTCTATTTTATGTCATTCAATAAATTGATGTAAATAATCTTGAATGTTCAAATGTGTCAAACAGTTGTCATTTAAATGAAAACAATCTTTTGAAAATCGACTGCCACGCTCTCTAGCGTGACAAAATGGAAATACACTGGCGCTTTCTTTTGAATAGGTTTTAGTCCGGGGGTCAGATAGGCTAGGCGGTAGCGTGACAGCGAGCTAACCAGGGGACCCGGGTTCGAATCCGACTCGAGGCATCCAGCTAAAATCTGACCCCCGGGGTAGAGACAAATTTAAAAGAAATATAACTAGTATCGTAATTAGGCTGATGGCTAGAAAGGCCGAAAAGCCAAAAAAAAAAGTAAAAAAAGAAAGGTTTTAGTCCAGTGAGTGTTTCGACAAAGGCCACTCCGAGAGGTGAACCGCGACATAAAATCGTGTACACCTACTTCCACTTCCACTTTCCTTTCCAAGTAGATGACAATATATCATCTAATGAATTCCAAAGTAATTCCAAATAATTTCAAAGACGGTGTACACCTAATTCCAATCACGGTTCACCCTTCGGACCACTCTATACATTTTTAAATTAGATTAAATTTTCTACAATTCAAACAAAGTTTCATCTTAATTGGACAAATGGTAATCCGTGCCGCAATGAGGTTGAAGTGGTGAAAAACTGCAATTTTTTGTAAAAAAATCGCAATTTTTCCTTCATAAAATGAAAACCACTCATCCTACAAGCTTGATTTCTCTCTCATTCTCTAGGAAATTTTATTGATATGAACGTTTAATTGGACCACTTTTTTGATAAAATTATTAGATTTATAGATATCCAGCATTTTTCCATAACACTTCTGAAGATTCGGATCATATCCTGTCATGGAAAATGCTAGATATCTATAAATCGAAGAGTTTTATCAAAAAAGTTGTTTAAGTAAACGTTCAAGTAAATAAAACTTTCTAGAAAATGAGATAGGAATCAAGTTTCTAGGACGAGTTTTTTTCATTTTATGAAGGAAAAATTGTGATTTTTTGTAAAAAATTGCAGTTTTTCAAAAGTTCAACCTCATTGCGGCACGGATTACCATTTATCCAATTAAGATAAAACTTTGTTTTAATTGTAGAAAATTTAATATAGTTTAAAAATGTATAGAGTGGTCTTTGTCGAAAACGTGCTTCTTCATGGTCAAAATGGGAAAATATTAAAAAAAGTGCGAGTTTTTGGGGTGGGGGGTTTGCCGAGGTCGAAAACTTGGATTTTGCGCTTGAGCCCGGACGGTTGGTCCGAGAAAAAACTAAATAATAAAATGTGTAGGAAATTCTATTTCATTTTGAATAAGAAGGGTATTTACGAAAAGTTGATAGTTTTCGAGTTATAAGAGAAAAACCGCCAAAAAATGAAATTTTTTTGCATTTTCTACAATGTTGCGTCACGAAATTTTGGTAGGAGACCTCAGATTTGGATTTAGCGCCCCAAAAAACATATAATATACAAAAAATCAGAACTACCCCATAACTTTCCCCATAGGGGCCTATTTGAGCATAATTTGACTGGACTATTTGCAGCAATCTCAAAGTGAGTCTCAAATTGGTGAAAAATCATACCAGGCGACTACTAGAATATTTATTTAATTTGTCAAGAATAAATTTAGCTAGAAATCAGAAAATCTGATTTCTCGTCTAGTCTGATCAAATTTGATTGCAAAATTGTTTCGAAAATCCACTTGTTGGCCGACAGATTTTGTTGTGATTGCGCCCCAAGATAATTTTTACTTTCACATTTATATTTATATAATATTATACACAGTGGCGTAGCCAGAAAATTCATGCGGGGAGGGGGCTAACCACAAAGCAAATTATTTAGTGGGAATTTTTTTTCTTAAAACAAATAATAGTCCACTTAAATTGTGTTTTTAGCCAGAAAGTTTTAGGGGTAGCTGTAATTTCTTCGACCCTTTATGTTTTTTGGTGTGCTGAATCCGAATCTGAGGTTTGCTAACAAAATTTCGTGACGGAACATTGTCAAAAATGCAAAAAAACACTTATAATTTTTTTCAAATTTTCCAATTTTGACAATAAAAGATCACATTTTCGTCAAAGACCACTCTATACATTTTTAAACTAGATTAATTTTGCTACAATTCAAACAAAGTTTCATCTTAATTGAATAAATAGTAATCCGGGCCGTAATGAGGTTGAAGTTTTGAAAATGAAAACCATTCATCCTAGAAACTTGATTCCTATCTCATTCCCTAAGAAATTTTATTGACTTGAACATTTACTTGGACTACTTTTTTGATAAAACTCTTAGATTTATATATATTCTGCATTTTCCATGACAGAATATGATCCGAATCCTCAGAAGTTTCATGGAAAATGCTGGATATCTATAAATCTAAAAGTTTTATCAAAAAAGTGGTTCAAGGCAACAAAATTTCCTAGAGAATTAAACAGAAATCAAGTTTCTAGAATGAGTTGTTTTCATTTTATCAAGGGAAAACAGCGATTTTTTGCAAAAAATTGCAGTTTCTCAAAACTTCATGCTCATTGCGGCACGGATTACCATTATCCAATTAAGATGAAACTTTGTTTTTATTGTAGCAAATTTAATCTAAAAATGTATAGAATGGTCTTTGTCGAAAACGTGCTCTTTCATGGTCAAAATGGGAAAAAATTTAAAAAGTGCGAGTTTTTGGGTTTTGCGGAAACAAAAAAAAATACTTCAATTTTCAACTAGCGCTTGAGCCCAAACAGTTGGTCGAAGAAAAAAAATTAATTCAATAAATTTGTAGAAAATTTTATAAACTTTTATTTTGAATAGGAAGATTATTTAGGAAAAGTTGATAGTTTCCGAGTTATTTTCATTTTAAAAAGCCTTCGTGGGTCAGTGTCTGACCCGCGGGTCATAGATTCGCCACCACTGATATAGATATTTCGACATGGTTTTTAAAACAGTTAAATTTTCTCAATCTTCACATTCAATTACTAATTGTTTAAGAATAACTTTTAATTAATCATGAATTGTAGTTTTGATTTTTTTTTGAGAATTTTGGATTTAGAAAATAAATAAATATCTTTTCATATTATAAAAAAAATCAATAATAATAATAATAATTTTAACAGCCTCTTAATTTTATTACAGTGCAAGCCCTCTGCCGGCAATTAAGTGCGACACCGGTGCAGAGGGGTCTTGACGAGGAGGGTCAAATGACGTCATTCCAGAGAAGGCTGCCCGCTCAAGACTTGGCTCCTCGCTTTAACCATTCTAAAGGTAAGAATATTTCAATTGTTTTTTGATATTAATATTCAATCACACTATTTATTATATTGTGCACTGTTATAGTGTATTTTTTATGTATTTGTACACTCCCTTTTATTATAATTTACACTTATTTCTCATAGAATAAATACAATTATTTAAATAGAATATTTTCATATAGTGAAATCAATGAAGTTGTCCTCTGCTTGATGCAAATAAACATATACCAAATATAAATAAGTATACCCTTTGAGACCATCGTTTATGTGGCTACCTTGCTAAATAACAACAAAACGAATTTTCTATATCCCTTCAGGTAATTGAGTTCATGAGAAATAACAGATAACATATTACTAATTAAAAAGGACTGATGATGAAGGCCAAACCTTCGAAATTATGCTCTCAAACAACTAAAATATATATAGGTATACATTTTTATATTTGGTATATAATGTATACTTATGTTTATTTGGATCAAGCAAAGGAAAACCTCATTAATGTTTCTTTAAGAATCAACAACTCTGCTAGATCTTTTCAATTTTGATGTTTTCAATTTAAAGATTAAGTTATAGAATTATAAGTATAGAATTCACTCAATTCAAACTTATGGAAAAATCCACAAGATTACATTTTTACTGAATCCGAGATATTTATGATTTTCATTATAGGTATTCCCTAAAGATTGAATAAAACAAACACTTCTGACATGAAATAAAAATCATCTATAACAGCTTGGATTCAATAAAAAGGTAATCTTGTGATTGTTTTCATATTAAAATTAAAATTTCATTTATTCGTATATAAGTATATTTTTCAAAGCTTTTATTCGAATAACTTGAGAAAGCAATCGTATATAAAGAATATCTTAAAAGTGAGTTTTTTGTTTAATTGCATGTATTTTAGTTCGTTAGAATTTATAATATATTATTTAGTTTGATTAAAAAGAGGCTCGAAAACAAGATTAGACTTGTTTTGATTAAATTGGAATAAAGAGGTCAATCGGATAGTTATAAAAATTCCCTTTTAACCATTAGGTATTTTATACAATAACTATTCCTTTGTGTTGCAGGGTCCAAGGTCCACTCCCCACTATCAGCCTCTGCTTCTTAGGCCCTTGGGACTGCAAATGTGAACCCCGTTAATCCAAAATCGACTCTCTCCAGCAAGAGCTCGCGATTCCGCTCCCACCCACGCATCTTACAGGTAAGATTTTTCCATGCATTTTAGAATTTTCTTTATTCAACCCATCCTTTATTTATACAGCTATATCATAGTTAAAGAAAAATTCTCAATATTAACCCATTTCCGACCAGGTGTGTTTGATTTTTTGATCGTCAGCTAGGTATATACCTATTAAGAAATTTAAATTTAACAAGACTATATATATATTTCGGTATCTCACCTCATCTAGTATTTTGTTGTATTTGAGTTAAATAATCTTTCTCCTAGAACCTATACCATTCCTACTGAACAAAATATCTCTAATTAGCATGTTAATCTACAGAAGAGAAACAGAAGAGGTTGTTCTCTGTTTTGATGCAAATAAAATCATACACATCATATATATTCGAGTATGATATATCTGTATATATATTATTTAATTAGTTTGAGACTATAGTTTCGAAGACTTGAGTCTTCATCATCAGTCTTTCTTCAATTATAAATGTTTTTCATGGAGTCAATATCATATGGATATTGACAACTTGAGTCAATGTTCTTTCGTCACTGACTGGAGGGCTAGAATCAATAAAGACTCCAGCAGTGACGTAAGAGAACACCAAGATTATTCAATATCCATATGGTATTGACTCGCATGAGAAATACTATAGTTGAAGAGAACGTGATCGATGCAAGACCAAGTCTTCGAAATATAGTCTCAAACAAATAAATAAGTATATATACAGATATATCATCTCGATATATATGTGTAGTATGTTTCGTGCTACCTGTAGCAGAGGACAATCTCTTTGTTTTTCTTTATTGAATCAACTAACTCTGCTACTCCCGGCAAAACTAAAACTTCCTCGAACATTACATCAATAGGAGTTAATCTTTTGTTTTCTACATTTGATTCAATCTCGAATCGAATGCAGGTGATTTTTGTCAAATATTAAGTAAAAATAATATCTGAACTTATATATTTCTAACTTGAAATAATGAAGTTAAATAAATTTATAATTTTCTCATTAATATATTAAAGAATAATTAACATATTGACGAGAATTGTTTTGATCGCGCTTTTTTAACAATATATATATATATATCGCGAGACTACAGCTGGTTGAAGCTATTGGAGTCTGCTGAGTCTGAGGTCTGGACCAAGAGAGAATGAAAAAATTTGATCCATTTAGCTATAATCCAACGTTATGCGGGCTAAATGCAATAATGACGTTGGATTATAGCTAAATGGGTCATATTTTTTTCATTCTCTATTGGTCCAGACTTAAGACTCAGCGGACTCCAATAGCTTCAACCAGCAGTAGTCTCGAGATATTATATCTTGTTAAAAAAGCGCGATAAAAACAATTCTCGTTAATATGTTAATTATTCTTTAATATATTAATAAGAAAATTATAAATTTATTAGGAGTTATGTCTAGGAGGCAGGCAAACAAGTCTGGCTACTGGACGGCCTAGTATTGAATTTAAGAAAAATAAATAAATACAAATATATTTATTAGTTATAAAGATTGAGCCAAAACGATGAGCTGTTTTCGAAAAATTCTTTAAAAAAAAAAAATATTAATCTTTTTTTTAATTTATATTAAGATTTCATTCGGGAAAATAATTTCAAAACAAATAACAGGTGAAAATAAAAATTAATTATTGATTGTTTTTTTTTTTTTTTTTTTTATTGATTCATCCCTGGCCTTTTAGCCATCAGATACAGATTTTTACAATTAAAATTGAATTGATAACATAAATAAACTGCAACGGATCGTTGCTAAACTTTATCCAAATTCATTTGAAATATTAATATGTTTGTTCCTTTATTATTAATCAGATATCACTTGCAATTTGTAGTTCATATTGACATTAATTCAAAAATAATTCTCATTTAAGAGTCGAGGAATAACCATTCCACATTGGATTTTTGACATTTCGGTTATTATTGTAACCATTGCTGAAGACATAGAGGAATCGACTAAATGAAAAAATCGCACTTTTTAGCCTCTCGACGAGACCCCTTGTAATTTTTGGCAAAACCGTCACGTGCTAAAATTCAACCTAATTGAATACTACAATTTGTGACTTTAATTGAGTCCATGGGTTCCGTAGTCTTTACCTGAGGACCCTTTGAAGCCACGCTTGCCCGAGAGCGAATACAATACTTTACCCATGCTTTGCATTGGATAAAGTAAAAATGGAATACAAATACAGTACATAAACAATACAATACAAAATAAATTACAATACAAAATACAATACCATACAAAATACAATACAATACAAAATACAATACAACATCAAATACAAAACACAACAAAATACAATACAAATACAAATATAAAAATACACATAAATACCGCTCCAGCAATCCATCTACAAGTATTAAGATTTTACACATTGATTGTTTTTAATTTAATGAAAAAATACAAATCTTTATAAAACAATCTTGGAACGTTTATTTTGAAACCAAATAAATAAATAAAACTAAACTAAATAAACGTCCCAGGATTGTTTTATAAAGATTTGAATTTTTTCATTATCCAGGGAACATCGCGTTCTAAACATTCTTTAAATTTAGACCTCAAATTTGAGAAATCTCGCTCGCACATTGTGCATAGAATAGGTGCCATTTCTTCTCGAATATTCTCTTTCAATTGAATTGTCGTGGCTGGTTTTGTGGTCTAAACCTGAGACTTAAGTAGCGAGTTTTCTCAAATTTGAAGTACCTTGATTTGAAAACTATTTGCAACGCGATGTTCCACACGTGGATAATGTTTTTATTTTGAAGTGATTTTTCCGAATGTTATAAATTAAAAAAAAATCGAAAGATTTATAGTTTTATTTTAAGAATTATTTGAAAATATTACCTTATACTTAAAATATCTGAAACATGGAGAAATCATCCAATCATGATTTGTTTCCGTCTGTATGTGTGTTTGTGTGCCTTTCTGAGTTCCGATGCCCATGATAACTAACTCAATAATTTTCATAAAAAAAATAAAACCGACTTCAAAAAAATTAAATGCAACAAATAAAATAATAATAACTTAAAAATCAAATAAAATACACTAAACGGTATAAAATAATTATCCAATTTAGTTACAACTAAACGATGAAATGTTTACATGAAATTACTTTTTGAAGTCGGTTCCAAACATATACATTTTATGAATCGAATTCGATGGATCTTACTTAGTACGTTTGGCGGATACATTCGCTTATATATGTAGTTTGTTTAGCACCGACTTCAAAAAGTGATTTCATGTAAATATTTCGTCGTTTAGTTGTAACTAAATTAGATAATTATTTTATACCGTTTAGTGTATTTTATTTGATTTTTAAGTTATTATTATTTTATTTGTTGCATTTAATTTTTTTGAAGTCGGTTTTATTTTTTTATGAAAATTATTTTTATTTTTCTCTTTTTAGTGATGTTATTAATAGTGACTTAATATGATACCTTGCATGCATTTCGTAAGAGAAAGAGTCGGGCGAATGAATCAGAAAATGATATAAAATTTATTAAACCAATTTTTTTTTTACATTAATTAATGTATACCTTGTATTTTAAATGTAATATAAAGTAAAAACAAAAAACAAACATATTTAGAGGATTATTTTTAGTGGAGGGGATAAAATATCAATGGCTTGAAAACGATCCATTCATAAAGAGGAAATGGTAGTGTGAGAAGTACAGTCACGTTAAAAAAAACATAACCTAAAATTTTAGCACCGTTCATATTTACAGAGTGCTTACGAGGCTAAAACTTTTTTGTGGATTGTCGCAAAACAACTACCTTAAATTAAAAGTTTCTCAACTTGGACAGAAAAAAATATTGTCCTAAAATCCCTACCCTAATCTACATGTCAGAAAGATATTGTCTCTAGGACTAAGCCAAAACAGTACGGAAAGCAAGTTGACTTCGACATCTGAGTAGTTTATCCCTTCTGACATAAATAAAACATATGTAAAAGATATTTATTGTTTTTTGCTCTTAAATTTCTTTGTAAAAATTTGACAAAAACCCATCTTTAGGAGGGGTGAACCGCGACCTAATATCGTCTACACCTACTTCCACTTCCATTTTCATGATCAACAGATGTAAGGGCATTATCTAATAAATTCCAAAATAATTACACATAATTCCAAAAACGTGTACACCTAATTCCAATCCCGGTTCACCCGTCGTACCTATCTATATTGAGATAAAACTCATAAAATATATTTGTTTTACTTATGTCAAACCTACCTAGTAGTTTAATCAACTTTTTAACTGTTAAAAATATTAAATATTTCCCTATTAATTTTAAAACAATAAAAGTGTAAAAACAAAATATGCTAATAATTAAAAATTGTTTCTAATTTACAGATACGTTACTGTCGGAATATCCTATGAAAAATTCCTTTTCTCGTTCGTTTCGTTTTCAAGTTTCGCTTTAATTTATAATTTCAGTCGGTTCCGCGACGGTTTTAGTTCCTCAATTTTCCATTTCGATTTAGGCTAAACTGAGCCTAACCGTGTGTCGATATTTATTTCGTGTTCACGACTATCTCAAGACAGAAGACTAGCTTCTTAGGGCCGGTTGTATGTCGCAAAGTAAATGCTTTTTACCACTAACAAACGGTAGATGGTAAATGGAGGGGCTGGGATGGCCAATCAGATGACAGTAACTTTCAGTGCCTGTCATCTGATTGGCCATCCAGTTCCTCCATTTACCATTTACACTTGATTAGTGATAAAAAGCATTTACTTTGCGACATACAACCGGCCCTTAAAGAATGAAGAAGTCATGAGGGTTAGTTGGCCATCTGTGCCATTTATTTAGAATGGGTATTGGGTATAGTTTAGTTTAGAACATGAAGCCATCAGGGCGCAATCAAGTGGAATCTTCGGTTAGTACGAGTTTTTTTATTATTATTATTATTCTATTCTAAGACCATAATGATTAATTTGTGTTTTCTTTTGTTTTAGTTGAAGCTGGGAGGTTGGGTTGTGGGGGCGGATACGGCTCATCACTTCAGGGCCTCTACGAGCCGAAACTATGGTAGGCAGATTTAGATTAATCTATTAATTTTTATTAATTAAAATGACCATATAAACCTTCAATTTATAAAATATTAACATTGGTGGCAGTCCACAATTTATAAATTAAATAAGCTGACGAGTTCTGATGTGGCCATCCACTTGACTTTACCATACAACCTGGCCCCTAAAATTATTTATAATCATGTAGGGGAGGAGGGTTAGTTTTTCCATTTTTAGACTCCTGGGGGCACATTGATTATGTATACAAAATTTGGCTGAGTTTGGTACAAGGGGCTATATTTTCATTTTTTGACCCACCCCACCCATTTCGGGCGGTTAGTTTTTGCATTTTTAGACTTCTAGGGTCCCACTGATATTATGTATACAAAATTTGGTTGAGTTTGCTCAAATAGCCTAGATTTTTAATTTTTAACCCCCCTCCACCCTCCTTAATTTTGGGTCAATATACACCAAAATCTAATCAGTTCTTAATCTCAATGGACCAAAACTACCTGTGAAATTTCGTTTTGATATTCCCACTAGTTTTTGAGCTAGTTTGTCCACAAAAATTTGGTAACGCACAGACTAACGGACAACCAGACAACCAGACTAACTAACAGACATTTTGACAAAACAATTATTATCTCGAAAAATATAATTTTTTCAAAGTTTACTTATTAGAGCTTTTTTGTAGAACGAAATTACATGGTTTCGCTCAATTTTTTAATCAAAATAGTTTTTTGAGAAATTTCGAAAAAAAAGAAGGAAAAAAACACTTTTTTCATGCACGATTACAATACTTGTGATGGTAAAGTAAAAAGATAGAAATTCAGCCAGTAAAGGAAGCCTCTGTCTAATAAAAAACTCCCAAGAAATTATAGAAAACGTTTCGGCTTTAATTAGATAAGGCCATCTTCAGTTATTATGAACTGAAATGAACATAAATGTATGAATATATGTAAATAAAAAAACATAATATAAATAAATTTAAGAACAAATTTTTTATAATATACGTAGTAATTATATAAATCGAAAGAATTAAATATCTTTTTTTGAAAATTAGATGGTAAATTTTTTCAAAAATCATCTAGTGGTTAAAACCAACATATATTTTTCAGGTCCTTTATTTAGTTTTAACAATGATGTTTATTTGAAGTGAATTTATATAATATCTGGTTCTTAAATATTGTATATTAACAATTGTGTTTGAAATGAGCGTTTTAAATTGACTCTCTACTGCTTTTTTTTTTTTTTTTTTTTTAATGCAATCGAATGCAAGAAGGGGTGCACCAGTAAAGATGTAGCCACTATGGATCTCGAAAGACCCTTGCATTACCGAAAAGAAGGGAAAGTTGATTAAGTGAGAGAGTGTAGACGTAGGTGTCTATGCACCCTGGTTTTGAAGGTTTGAAGATCATAGGTGCTGGGAAAGATAGAGGCTGGGAGAGAGTTCCAGTTCCTTGAAGTCATGGGGATATATGTATTCGCGAATGAAGTGGTCCGGCACTTTTCCAATTTGACCGCGAAAGAGTGTTGGGAGTCGGCAAAACGTGTGCTGCGTGCAAAGCATGCTTTGGGGGGAATTATTGATTTTATCTCATCAGAGCACCTGCCGTGATAGTATCTATAGAAAAGGGAAAGGGCAGAGACATCTCTTCGATGAGCCAGCGAGTCGAGGGAGTCGGTGAGGGTAGAATCGTCAATTAGCCTGACGGCTCGTTTCTGAATTGCATCAAGGGTAGCAAGAGAATATTTTGAGGCTCCTCTCCACAGATGAGAGCCGTATTCGAGACAGGGGCGGATTTGGGCCTTGTAGATGGTGAGAAGTTGTGGGGGTTTGTAAAATCGCTTGGACCTGAATAAGAAGCCAATCTTCCTTGCTGCAGATTTCGCCACAGAGGAGATGTGTTCATTCCAAGACAGGTCAGATGCGACAGAGACGCCCAACATGGATAGGCTGTCACACATTTTCAGGGTTGATGTCTCAATCTATTATCTCGCTTGCTTGTGCTTGTCTTCCCCTTCCACTCGTCTTCATGTGTGGGTGTTTCGAGCTTACATATTTATATATTATTAAGAACGATTCTAAATTTCTAAAAGTCTAAATTTGTCCCAAGTTTTAGATCAACTGCCCAGAAAGCATGTTGGTTCTCACGTTCAAGCGGATGAACCCACTCTGATAAGCAATATAAAATTATTTTTACTAAAATCTTTGAAATTTCGACCTTACATTTAGAATCTTTCCTATTAATATATATTGGTGTTAACCACTAGTTGATTTTTAAAAAATTTACCATCTAAAAATCCATCCAAAAAATTTGTACTCAATTCTTTCGATTTAAATAAATAAATAATACCTAGGTATATTATAAAAAATTTGTTCTTACATTTATTTATTATGTTTTTGTATTTACACATTATATATTCATACATTTATGCTCATTTCAGCTCATAAGAACTGAAGATGATGGCCTTATCAAATTAAAGCAGAAATATTTTCTAAAATTGGGAGTTTTTTTATTCTACACATTGCTGGCTGAATTCCTCTCTTTTTTTAATTTATATAAAATTAGTATTTTGATTTTATAATCGTTAATAGTGAGCACCTAACTTCGCATAAATATGCAGTATAAAATGGCAAAAGTATCTATATATTTATGGCCATTTTAGAAATTGTTTAAAATTCTGCCCTAAGCATAAATTCATTCAATAAGAGATTACCTCAAATTCACTACACTTTATTTTTTTTTTAATTAATTTTTTAATTGTCATTATCGTTTTATATTATCCCATCCAAAAATTTTGATACTCGACTCAAAATGGGATCACGACCCTTAGTTTAAGAAGCCCCTCTCAACTACATTGTTTTTTTTTTAAATTGATGAGTGTAAATTCTAAGGGTCTAAGTGCCAAAAATGTGGAACCAAGATAATCAAATAAATGTATCTTGGTAAGTAAGTAAACATCAAGTTGGAGCGCTAACTTTCCCATAGCGGATGATAGGCCTAAATACAAAACGGGTTCTTACGAGTTATAACTCGTTTCACTGAATACCTTTGTGGCAACTAGAATTTAGTGATCTTGGTTGAGTTTGCTCCAAAGGTTTAGAAACTTAATTTTTGACCCTCCGCCTCATTTTGGGTGTTTATTTTCAAAAATTTCTAAAGAAAATTTCAAAAATTACATCCTCTACTACTTTGATTCTAATGAAGATGTAATTTTTGACATTTTCATTTAAAAAGTGAGGTGGAAGGTCAAAAATGAAGATTCTAAACCTTTGAACCAACTCAACCAACATCAATAAATTCTAGTTGCCACAAAGGTATTCAGTGAAACGCATATTAACTAGAAAGAACCCGTTCTTATTAAAAACGGGTTTTTACTGCAAGATATATATAAAATTAAGGTTTTGTCTGTACATTAGTCCAAATCGCCTCAAATTTTGAATACACACGTCTCAAGCAAAGTTATCGAAGAAAACAAACACCTTCAACAAAATTCCTGTCGGTCTCTCTGTCTATTTTCTGTCTGTCCGCGCTCTTTTGTGTCCAGTGGGCATATAAATCGATTGGAAATATTCTTATGAAATTTTGTATTTGGATCAGATGTTTTCTAACTTAAAATCTGACCTATAGAATATTTTGACCCCACAAAGGGGTTTTGGGAGATTTTGTGGGGTCATTAATGGAAATTATATAATAACACCTATACTATTAACTCTACGGCAAAGTTTAAAAAAATTCTCCAAAAACCCACCCAATAGAGGGGAGGGTCAAAAAATGAAAATTCCAACGCTTTGAACCAAACTCATTAAAAATTTGTATACATAATCTGTAGGTCCTCAGAAGACTAGGAATGCAGAAAGCGGACTTCGCAGCTAGTTTGCAATATTATTAGGCTTAACACATAGATCTTTTCTAGATCAGCAGAACTCAAAATAGCTGAATTTGGCATTTCGTCCCTTTAGAACTTATAATCCTCAATTAATGAATATGTCTATTTTTCGAAATTAATGAATACGTCTATTAAAATAAGATTTTTACCATGTTTCGTATCTAATAAATCGTTTCTTTTTGTCTTTAGGAGCAAGAATACACCACGACAACAAGCAAGCGAGCAGTTTTCGCGAGAATTCATCAATATCAACGAAAGGTCTGTACATTTAAAGCGGGGCGCAGATTTATTCAATTCACTTATCTCGATTAATTTCATAGACTTATTTTTTATTCAAAATTAAACACATATAGATAGTTAGCTAGCTAGCTGCTTTAATTTTTGCATCAGCATGATGACTGATGGCTTATTTTTAGAATGTAGGATGCTTTTTCTTTCAGGTCTTTTTCAGCAACACCCCCGTTACCAATATAGCTTAATAAACCTAAAGACCTAATAATAATAATTATTATTATTTTCAAAAATGTAATTAGTTTATTAAAATAAAATTTTTTGAATTTAAATTAAATTATTTATTTATTTATTTGAATTTGCTTATTTTTATTTATTTTATACATTCTGATTTAAAATTAATTTTTTTTCTTTTAAAAATTATTTGTAAATTTTAAATATGATACATATACTTAGATATATTATCATCTAATATAAAAATATTAATGATATCAAATTAAAATAATTGTAGTAAAATTTTTATGAAAAAGAACTAGTCTATAGTAAATATAATATTTTTTATTATTATTATTACTTCTTGGGAATTTTTTTTATAAAATATACTTGCTCTATAGATAATTGTTAGTTTCCAAAGATATTAAACTCTATTTTCAATTTCAAAAAGTACTAAATTCATTTAAGCGTAACTTTTAAATTGCCATAAATATATAATATTTGATTTTTTATTAAGAACAAATTTGAACTATAAATTAAAACAATATTCTTATTATATTTCTTTAAAAATTTTATTTTTATCACAATCAGAAATAATGTAAATAAATATATGACCAATAAATGAAAATAGGGTTTTCAGTGACCCTAACCTTGGTCTTTGCATATGCCCATATGGGCGTGCTTGCCACCTTACAAGACAGGAAGGATGGAAGGAAGGAAGGATGGAAGAATCGTCTCTTCGAGTGATAGATGGCGTTGAGGGGTGGTTATAGTTTTAAGTTTCAAAGTAAGTTAATTAATCCCTTATCTTGTCGGAGTTATGCCCCATATATTATTTTCTTTTATTCTCCAGGTAACCACCCTTCCGTCATCTATCCTACCCGACCATCGTGGGACATTGCATCATCATTCTTCAAAAGGTTTTTCTGTTTAGAAATTAGGAATAAATAGATTAGAGTAGAATTGGTGTACCATTAGTGTATGTGTCTACTAGGACTGGGCTCTCTTTCTCTTATTCTTTTCGGTATGTTGTGTCTTTGCATGTCTTTTATTATTTTTAAGTATTTTATAGACACATACACATGCGTATTACCTCTAATTACAACCATAGTTTATAACACTGATTATTCGCTTTTAACTCCTCCTAGGTGAGGATATAGGGGGCGATTTTTAAGAATATATATCTGCGCCTTCGCCAACGATTATTATAAGTGGGGTTTAGGCCTTTTAATTTTTAATTACGGATTTTCCGATTTACTTAAGTATCGGTTGCAATGACAATTGTTCTACTCAGATATCAGTCTGGCATAGGGTGTTGTTGTAGAACCCCATAGGTACGCGAATGTGCCGGGTTTTCGGGGTGCCCGGACATAGGTAGGCTTTTTATTACTTTCCAGCTATCGAGAGGGCTCAGCTGTCTATGCAACCAATACTTGAGAGGTCGGTTTAATCCTCTATCTGAATGACTGTGTGTAATTTTCCGAAAGACCATTACTGTAGTCTTTCCTGGAAACCTGAATGTACAGGACATGTGCCTCTTGATCCACTTGGGTACAGGTGAGAATCTTGGAGAGATGTGTCGTAGGGCTAGCTATGTTCGCTCGATAGGGTTTCTTTTTTTCAGCAGGGGCACATTAATCCTTGAATCTTACGCTGTACTTCAATGATCGGATAGACTATGATGTACTAGTAGGTTTCCCATCCTAATTTCAACCAATTCAAGCTCTCCTCTTCTTAATTCGTTTCGAAGTTAGGTGGACTGCGTAGGTGGGAGGAGAGATTTGGATTTGGTAGATAAGAAATCTTTTAAATGATTCTTATCTTAGGTAACTTGTATGAGTGATCTGTTGTTTTCCTCTTCTTTCTACTTAAAACTAAACTACCGGGTTTGGGCGCGTTTTCTCGTTCCGTCCGATCGTTCACGTTTTCAATTCTAGACCATACTGAGTCTAACCGTGTGTCGTTATTTCGCGTTCGCGGTCGTCTCAGAAAGAAGACCAGCTTGAGGAAAGAAGACGAGGTTATAGTTGGCCATCTGAGCCATTTTAGATTCAGGGTGTAGCTTAGAACATGAAGCCATCAGGGCGCAAACAAGTGGACTCTTCGGTTAGTACGAGTTATTTTTTTTCAATTCTTCAGGCCATAATGATTAATTTGTGTATCTTTTAGTTTTAGTTGAAGATGGAATGTTGGATTGTGGGGGCGGCGACGGCTTTAAACTTTAAGGAGTTTAAGCTAGGTAACTATAGTTATTTAATAGTAATTTATTAATCTTTTAATGATATATTGACTATTTTGACGATCACTGGTATAAATCATCTTAAGGTCTCAAATGGCCCTCCTAAACCTCTTGAGTAACATTTAAATCAAAATATGTCACGAAATATCTTATAATAATACTATTAAAGAGCAATTCTTATACATATATATATATATACGAAACTCCTCTAACGATTTCGATCAAAATCACGGATTAGGGTGTTTTGGGGTCGAAAAATTCAACTTTCAGAATCTCACCTTCGTATGTCTTTAATTTGATATGTTTTTTCTTAATTAAAGTAATTATTCACTCATGTGTGCAAAATGTTTCCTTTCTCTTTTATATGCAAATAGACAATAGACTTATATGCACATTGCACACCACAAAGACCTTGGAGAGATATTGTGGACTGGCTCTTCAGGTTATTTTTTTCCATATATATTAAAAATATATATTTTTCTCTCTAAACGCTTTGAATTATTAATAAACTTTTTATGATGGTTTTTATAATGAAATGTATTTATTACCTACTATATTATATATAATTTTTCGAGAATATATTCTCAAGAAATGGCTCTCATTTTTTCTTTTGTAAAAACATAGCACCAAGGTTATATTATTAAAAAAAAGTGTTAATAAGGACGTTTCGACAACATTATATTAATGCCATCATCAGCCTAAAATGTATTTATTTATTAAATTTAATAATTTTATTTTATTTTTCATTTGATGTTAAATCTTTCGTATCCATAGTAAATAGGTATATAAGTTGCAGAAATAGTAGGGAATTGGATAAATTAAAAACACAGAGCTTTTATTAAATGTGGTAGACGTTTCGTCAATTTATTTTATATGAGCCACTGAGGAAGTCAAAATAAATTGACGAAACGTCTGCCACATTTAATAAAAGCTCTGTGTTTTTAATTCATCCAATTCCTATTATTCCTGCTACTTATATATTTACAATTTTATTTAATTTTACTTATTTTATTTATTTATTTATTAAAATCACAAATAATCAAGAATTTATTTCAAAATATATATTATTATTATTAAAGTTGTTATCGGGAAATAAGGACTATATTTTTTATGTAAATAATTTATATTCTTTTGCCAACGTTTCATCAATTTTGTTGACTTCTTCAGGGCTCAAATAGTTATCTTCCCTGCATATTTGTCATCAGTAATTATTCTTTCTTAGTAAACATAACAAGGCAAGTTATTAACATCAATCAGATTGAAAGTTTTTTATTAAAACTACTGAAGAAGTCTACAAAGTTTATGAAACGTTGGCAATAAAAAATAAATTATTTGCATAAAAAATATAGTCCTTATTTCCCGATAACAACTTTAATAATTTAATCGATGCGCATAACTAATCAAAATAATATATATTATATTAAACCAGGTCACAATTTTTGGAAAAAATATTTTGATAGATTTTTTAATTATTAAACTAATTATTAACAGGTGGTTGAATAAAAATGTATCATGTGTTTTGAATCAAAACAAAACAAGTGGTTGATTAAATAAATAAACAATAATTAAAAATAAACAAAACTCGGTCTTCTAGACACTAAATAATAATTAAAACTAACGATCAAGTCAAGCCGAATCAATAGATTTCTAATCATTATTAAATAATAATAGAAAATCGAATGAGAATTAATTATCATAATGGAAAATATGAAAGCACCTGAGAAAGGTCTATGATGTTTTTTTCTTTTTCTCTGATAATCTTCGTTTTGTTAACATCAAATAAAGAGAGCGAAACTGGGAAGGAAAGGTGTTAGAGCCGATAACGAGATAAGAGTTGATTAAACACCTGAGAGAGAGAGAGAATTTCTTTAACGCTTTTCCTTTTAAAGTTAATATTTAAGGGTAGATTGTTTATGAATATTCATATTTAATTTAAAATTTATTTTATGAATATTTAATTAAAATACTGTTGTTTTATTTTCTCTTATCTATTCTCGCTAATATAGAAACTTATAGGTCAATCATTAAATATACCCTTTTAAGTAATCATTTAAAACAAATATTTTAAATTATTTTGAAAATTAGTAGTAGGTATATTATTTTGTATTATTCAATCAACGTTTACGGAATGAAAATTTTTTCGATTTCGAATATTAATCAAAGACTAAATAAGGAATTATTCAAGATGGAATTAAGCTTAATTGCATGGAAAAATAAATAAAATTTCTTACAATTAATTTTGTAAAATACTGTTTTTTCATTTGTTTCTTTTGATACCTATTTCTTGAGATTTCTCGTTGTTATGTCCAAATATTCTTGAAAAATTGTATCTCAGAAAATTAGACATTTAATATCCAAAATTTTTTATAACTATTTTGATAAAAAATAAAGTAAAAAAAAAGATATTTGATATGGCCATCTCATAACTTTACCATATACCTACCATCTGGTTAAATTACAATAGGAAGTTAATTTTTGCATTGGTAGTTCCCTAAGGTCTTAAAGTCTAGCTATGCAAGATTTGGTTCAAATCAGAAAAAAGGTTAAAATTTGAGTTTGAGTTGTGTCAATCTTCCTTATTAGAACATTAAAATTTTATTAGTTGTGCCTTTGTGTTAATAATTAGCAGTGAGCCCTGAAGCCCCCCCCCCTCAGGACAAGGGAAAAAAATGAAAAAACAGAATGAGAATTTCTAAGTTTAATAAATTAAAGACAAAAATTTGAAATATAATAGATATTAAATTACTTTATTTTATTTTGAAATTGCCAAAACATTATTTTTGGCATTTTACGAAAATGTTATATATATATGTGTGTGTATTACCAGGATAAAATCGTGGTTGCTTCGCTGAGAATTAGAAATGTTTAAGTTAATTACATTTAATCATGAAAACTGTCCCAACTCGGAAAGTGTCAGTATTTAAGCAAAAAACCACAATGTATATTGTTGTGCCGCCGACGATATTTTCCTTGAATATAGATATAATTATTCTTAAGGGTAATATTTGGCGATCGGCTTCTTTTTTGATGCTCGAAGGCCCCTTTTTGACAATAGGAAAGCGGAGTTTACAATTCGCTTCCTGGACCTTCAATAAATATGAAATGGCTCTTAAAGCGAGTCGTAAATAAATGTCAGATGGCCTTTAGCCCAGATGTGTAAATGTCATTTTAGCGTGAGAAATATCTAAAGATTAAATTTCAAGAAATGGGAGGGATGATTTTAAGATACGCCCCGCTAATTAAGAATTTGGCCTATGAGAAGGAATCTTAAAATTTCGAGTCTTCAAGCAGTTTTTGAGTCAGTTGAGAGAGTTGGTCAGTTCTAATTTGCAGTTGAGAGAGGACAGTTCAAAGCTGAAGCCCACTGGAGGCAGTTGTTAATTTGGAGTTAAGAGATGAGGCTCTCCAGCCATCAGTTTTGGAGAAAAGTGTATTTATAATTAACTAATAAAAATAATCAAAAGTAAATAATGCTATTTCTTTGAACGATCTCTCCTCCTTCAATTAAATCACCAATCGGCATCAGGGCTTGACAGGTCGAATCGCTTGGAGACGTTACCAGACCATTCACGGAGAGCTATCTTCGAGATAAATCAACAAATCGCCAACCTTTCTCTGGTCAAGAAGGGTTGCAACCAAAAACTTAGTGTTGTCGTAACAATATTCATAATCTCACTCTACACAAAAAGTGTGTGATTATTGGGAATCAAATTGATTGTTTACTAGAATGACACTTCCATTATCTAAAGGTCAGTTTTGCATCTGCACAAGTGTCACTAACCCAGACTTGTTGAGTCAAAAATTGTTGTTTTGAGAAGGGAATTAACCCGAATTCGTGGATTTTTGAGTTGTGACGTTATTCTTGTCGGGGTGCGACATATACAGGTAACCTTCCTGAACGCGCTAGATAGTGTTTTGTGAAACCGTGTTATATGAGAGCCAGTACAAAAAGGAGGGTTACTTTGCAAAAACTTATTAAAAACAAACATTTTTTGAACCTAATAGGTCGTTTATTCTCAATTCAAAAAACATAGCCTAGTATTAGTTGTAATTTATTCAGCGAGGACAAGCATTTAATCAGGGGTGCCCAAGGGGCTAAGACGCAGAATGCGTAAGTAAAATTTCTAGGGGGAGGGGGTTGAAAATTGCTGCAAAATTAGTATTATATGCTAAAAATAAAAACTTCATTACAACGTGTTAAACAAAAATCATCTATTGCTGTAGAAGTACAGTGTTGTACAAAGGTTTTGGCAATTTTTTACCGTGTTAGAGCGAAACCTTGTTGTAAGATGACGTACTTTAAAAGGGCTTCCTGTATTTATCCCACTTTTGTGGGCGTTTTTGTCTGGTCAGTATTTAATAAAGTATAAACCTTAGTAGTTCATAATCATAGCCATTCTTTTTGTTTTGTTTTTATAGATAAAATGAAAGTAGTGTGATGTGTGCAAACTCGTTTTATTCAAACATTTGTTCGAAATGTTTATCGTAAGAAGAACATCATCTATTTGCGTCATTATTCCACGTTTATCTCTGTTAAATATGTTTCCCTTATGATGATAATAAAAAGAGAACCAAGGCGCGGGGGGGGGGGGGGTGGTTTCATTATTTCTCTATAGTTTTTTTATGTCTCTTTTTCAACCAACTCATCATTTTTAAAAAATAACGTTTTTCTTTCTTTTTTTTTCTTTTTTGAGTATAACATGAGGGAAAGTTTTTTTTGTGTCCCTTCTATCTCTCGACTCTTAGTTTTTATCTCTTATAATCTTGCGATTTATCTAATTTTCCTCATGCGGGTTTATTTGCTTAAATACGCTTTGATCCTTTTTGTCAAAAAAAGAGTAGAGAAGAAACGAAAATAACGAACAGCCTATTTTTATTTTTTCTTTTTTAAGTATGTCTGTCCGTCTATTCGTCGATTCAACACCTTCATCACCTTTTTCCCCCGAGTCTGATTTATTTTTTTCTCTCTCTTTTCCTCTATATAGGTGAATAGATAGGTAGTAGGTACATACCTGAAAATTTGATAAAGATTGACGTGATGCTCCAAATCAGTCCCATTCTAATTGATGGGAATTGGCTGGCTGCTGACACGACAGAATTGGAAATTCGATATTATCTAGAAAAGCAAAAAACAAAAGGGTTTTAATAACAAATCATTAATGTAAAATGAGTGAAAAAGAAACATGAAAGAACACACTCATCTTATTTGCCTACATTATTACTGTCTCTTTTTGATTGAAAAGTTTTTGTTTTGCCGAGAGTAGCAGAGTTGTTGATTCACAAAGAGAAACAAAGAGGTTGTCCTCTGCTTGATGCAAATAAACATACACACATATATATCGAGATGATATATCTGTATATATATATTATTTATTTGTTTGAGACTATAGTTTCGAAGACTTGGTCTTCATCATCAGTCTTTTTTTAATTATAAATGTTTTTCATGGAGTCAATATCGTATGGATATTGAAAATTTGGTTTTCCTTCTTCACTGGTGGTCAGCTTAGAACTAAAGAACATTCTTTTGGTTCACATTCAAATATAACAATATGTTTCCCTTTCTCCTTGTTTTACAAAGAGAAAGGCTGACAATGGAAGGGGGTTTGTTTTTCTTTTTTTCCTTTTATCTTTTGTTAGCAAACATTTTAAGCAAATTGCTATGTGATAATTCAAGTTGGTTGTTCAAATAAAGTTTTGAATTTCTATTGAATGATTTCAAGATTTCTAACGATTCAATTGCGCTAATTAATTTTGGTTTCTTTCTCCTTTTATTAATCTAATACCTGTTCCTTCTGGGAAAGAGTGATTGTTTGAATTTAAGTGTTCCGCAAAAGAGTTTTCATTCTTTTTATTTTTAAAATCCCTAATATATTCATTTAATCGAATTTTCAGATTTCTCTCTGTTTTCCCTACATAGATTGCTTCGTAATCTTTGCATTTCAAACTATAAACTCCTTCTTTTTCTATATTTGGTAATTTGTCTTTTTTATTTGAACCTAAATCTTTTCCTAGAGTAATTGGAGTTTTGAATACAGTTTTGAACCCTAATTTTTCATTTTTTGTTTTAATTTTTCCGAAATTTGTCCAAAATATGGGAGAACTATCTTAGGATTTTCTTTTTCTTTTTCATTCTTTTGTGAATATATTGATTCCAGTGTTGATTTTTCAATTTTTTTAAATAACATTTGGTCTATAAGGCTTGCCTCGTACCCATTATTTACCGCGATTTCTTTAATTGTCTCTAATTCTTGTGAGTATGCTTTTTCTGACAGAGGTATATTTATTAGTCTATGTATCATTGATTGAATGGAAGGCTGCGTGTTTATGTGACATTGGTCTACAAGAATTTTTAGTATATTTAGTATATTTTTAGTAATAGTCTCAAATAATATATATACAGATATATCATCTTGATGTATATGTGTGTATGTTTATTTGCATCAAGCAGAGGACAACCTCTTTGTTTCTCTTTGTGTCTCTTTTTGCTTATATATGTGTATGGGTCTGCTTAAATCAATGAATATCAACCATTTTTCCCTCGCAAAACTCTTTTAATTATTTAAAAAAAGGATCTAATAAAATTGTATTATATTAAATGAGCAATTGGGGAGTCGGGTTAGCAGAGCCGGCTAGCGCACGGGCCTCGCTTAGGCATCGATCGATTATGACGATGTTGGAGCGGAAGGCCGGGGTTCGATCCTGGCTGGCAAATAAAAATTTCTACCTGCTAAAAACTCGACCCCCTCACTAACCCTACTAAAACTTTACTTATGTACTGTCTAAATGGGCTTTGTTCCCGGTGACAATAAATAAATTAAAAAAAAATGAGCAATTGGTGTATATATATATATATATAGGATTCCTAAACTGTAATCTCCCGAAAAATATAAATAACAAAGCTTTTTTTTTATAAAAATTATTTTTATTTTAAATAGTTTTTTGAAATATTTTAAAAATACGATACAAAAAAACAACAACACTTTTTTCATGCACCATTACACCACATATCCCCTCGTATGGTAACAAAAAAGAAAAGAAGATTTAAAGTGGAATTGATTTGCAAACCTGTGGATAAAATAAATAAATAACAAAAACAACGTAAATGCTATCAACTTAAAGAATTGTTTCACTTTCTTTTTTCAAAATCTTTTTTCACCACTTAAATGACTTATAAAATTGTTTATCGGCTTTTCGAATTGTTTTTGCTTAAAGGTGCGAAATGGATTGAAAGCCCACCCCTCCACTTCATCCCTTACAATCTACTCTACTAAACAATCGAGAGAATAAACGCCTGAGAGTAGTACAAAAAAAGCAAATAACAACAAAATTTGTTTAGATAGAAAGTCTAAAAATAACATTTGCAAGACCTAAAAGAGAAAAAAAAGGAGAAGAAGCATTTTGTCACGAATCATCCCCTCTTTTTTTGCCCTAACACACACACACAGATATATATATATATATATATATATATATATATAGGCATTCCAATATCCGGAGAAAAATATACAGAAAAAAGAAAAGAGATAGAAATCGATAAGATTAAGTGCTTATATGGAGAGAGAGAGAGACAGAGAGAGAGAGGGAAAGATAACGAATTTGTCACTTATTGTGTTTATCCATTCCAAAAGTGTCAGTAAATTGGAAAAAATAACATTGCACACATTTGAGGGGAAAATCCATTAGAAGAATTTAATTAACTTAGATATATATATATGAGAGAGTAAGGCTCAAATATTGGGAAATAAATTGTCGAGAAATGGGAATTTTGATGGCGAAAAATTATTATTATTATTATTATTTTATTTAAAATGGCTTCTAGCTTTAAGGTTAATATGGCCAGTATATCATTGTTTTTTTTTTTACTTTCACATAATATTATTGGGTGCGTGCGATAGTTCGTGCGGAGTTTGTGAGTAAAAGACACACAGCGATTAGGCAAACAAAAATCTTTATTTAATCAATGATATATTCTCCATCGTTTTCTATAATCTTTTTCCAACGTTCTGGCAGCAGTCGGATGCCTCGATCATAAAAACTGCGCGGTTTAGATTCGAAGAACGAAGACACGCCGTTTTTTAAGGCCTCCAAAGAGTCAAAGTTTTTTCCATTTAAATAATTTTACAAAGACCGGAACAAGTGATAGTCCGATGGTGCGATATCAGGAGAATAAAGTGGATTGGTTAGGACATCCCATTTCAGCCTTTTCAGCTTGCACAGCGTCTTTTTCGAAACGTGTGGTCTGGCGTTGTCCTGATGAAAGATGACTCCCTTGCCATTTGACGAAATCGAACATTTCTCTTTGATTTCTCGATTCAAATTGGTTAATTGGCGACAGTACTTTTCCGAATCAATCGTTTCGCCAGCAGGGAGAAGGTCAAAATAGATTATGCCCTTGCAATCCCACCAAACTGAGAGCATCACCTTCATCGTCTTCAAGGTTAAATTCTCCGCGCCGAAATTTAGTAAACCATTTTTCCACAGTTCGTTTAGCTGGTGCTTGATCCTGATAAACATCTTGGATGTTTTTCACGGCTTCGGCAACGTTTATTCCCTTCCGAAACTCGTAAAGCATAACATGCCGTAAATGCACTTTAACGATATTCATTTTTAAAGTGATATTTATCGAAGCAGTTTGTATGAAAACAAATGATTTTTTTAAATGAAAGCTGAAGACGTCACCTTTCCAAGGATATATAATATGTAGGAGTAGGCATTAATGACAACACGTTAAGACGCTCATAACTCCATTTATTGAAACTCCGCACGAACTTTTGCACGCACCTATTACATTTTTTAAATTCTCTATTTTATAAACTATTATAGTATTTTAGTTTGAATTATGTTAATGTTTACAATTTTTATTTACTTACAGATAGTTTTTCATGTAAATTCCAATTAATTCAATAAATAATAAATAATATAAAACTAAAGATTTGAGCATCTTCTTTTTGAAAATAGTTGGAATGTTTTTCAAAAAATCAACTCGGGTTCAGATTAACCAATGTATTTTAAAAGGAAATAATTCAATCTTTAGGACAAATTCTAAGATTTTAATAGAAATATTATTAAAGTGCGATATCAGAGGGATTCATCTCCTCAGGAGTCGAACCTGAGAACTAACATGCTTTCCGGGCAGTCACTCAATCAGCTCACGCCCTCAAAACAAAAAACCTCTCGCCGATAGTAATTTTTTAATTTCAAGTTTTAATCTTATTTAGTTTACGTGTACAATGCTCTGATAGACTGAAGGACATTGTAGTTACACTGTTAAAACAAATTGTAAATTTACTTTATGTTTATACAGCTGACTGCCCGGAAATCATGTTAGTTCTCAGGTTCGACTCCTGAGAGGATGAATCCCTTTGATATAGCAATTTAATGATATTTCTACTAAAATCTTAGAATTTGTCCTAAAGATTGAATTCTTTCTCTTTTAATATACAGTTACGTTGCTTTTTTTTGCTTTTCAGAATGTAGTGGTAACAGCGACTTAGGTACGCAAAAATATTTTGGGGTAATGGCTTAAAAAGTCCCCCGACCTCTGATCTATATCATTACATGATATAATATAATTCAAATTTTTACGATCGCCTGCCGAGGTCCTGACACTTTGAGATCTTCTATCTCAGAGATGAAATAGGTCAATTTCACTTAGTGACTTCTAGCTGGAAGAAATCAATGCCCAAAAATAGTTTGAAACCGGATTTAGAACATAAAACCGTATATTCTGGTCCCCAGAGGCCCAAAAGTGACCAATCAAGTGTATCCCTTTGCGTTTGGCAACCATAAGTCTCAGAGCTACGAAGCTCGATATAGGCTAGAAGGAGTAGAGCAAGCTTTTGATTGAAATCGAAACACTGGAAGTTGACATTTACATGAAAGATATTTCGTTTTTTGTGATTTTCTCAAAAACGGCTGCAACGATTTTTTTTTAATTGGTGTACTTATCAAGTGTCTTAAGTTGTTAGTCCAGTATAAAATATTAATATTGTTAAGGGAGAATGGTGTAGGTTCTTGGTGAAACATAATAATTAAAGTAAAGAAAATTTTTTTAGAAACTTTTTTTACTTTATAAATTTTAATCCGATTTCAATAAAGGAAGAGGGTGTAAATTTTCAAATAAATATTTTAATCGCTCATATCTCGTATACGGCAAGTTGCAGAGCTTTGAGATTTGAAACTTAAGCTATCTAATAGCTAGAGGAAGTATACCTTAAGATCGAAGAACCGGAAGTACGGAAAATGTTAATATTTAGCATCATTCGTATCCATAGTAAATTTATAACAGGAATAGTAGGAAATTGGATAAATTAAAAACATAGAGTTCTTATTAAGTGGCCCAAAGGTTTCGTCAATTTATTTACTGTGGCCCATTTTATCACTCTTTATCAAAAACAGTTTTACTATAAGATAACATTTTTCTATCAAAATTCATGAAATGTTGATAAGGGGGGACCCTACCTATTTTTCTTCATTTTTGAAGGGTTGAAAAAGTAATTATTTTAAAGATATTTCAATGAAATTATCTCCATTCATCTCTATATGAAATACTAATTAAAATATTAGTTAAATTTTCAAGAAAATTTTATTTTATTTTTCTATCAAAATTCATAAAATGTTGATAAGGGGGACCCTTAACTACTTTTCTGCTGTTTTTGAGAGTGAAAAAAACTAATTATTTTAAAGATATATCAATGAATCTCTATATGAAATACTAATTAAAATATGTAATAGTAAAATTTTCAAGAAAATTAAATTTTATTTTCTATCAAAATTCATAAAATGTTGATAAGGGGGACCCTTACCTACTTTTCTGCTCTTTTGAAGGGAGTAAAAAGTAACTATTTTAAAGATATTTCAATGAAATTATATTCATTCATCTCTATATGAAATATAAATTAAAATAATAGTAAAATTTTCAAGAAAATTTAATTTTATTTTATAATCTCTGAAAAAGCTTTAATTTTTACTACCGATTTCACTTTCTCCCACAAATTACCTATTCCAAAGATGAATTTCATCAACATCGATTAAGATATTATTTATACACCTTTTTAATTGTGATCTTTGGTTGTAAAACTTACACTTTTAGGCCGTGAATTTGGAACACATGAGTAACCTATCTATTTTTACACACAATCTACTAAATTTTTAAATCAATTGAATGATGAATGATCGTAGTAGCTGGCTCTTTTCTTCAGCCCCATTCTTAATTGATACAAAGCTAGTCTGGGCTTGTTAAAAATATATTCCAATTCTTCTCTGTTGTACTAAACAGGTGTGATATATTTCTAATAAAATGTCTATCTATTTGTATCTGCTTTGTTGTATCAGCCCTGGAAAGGGGGTGAGTTTTAACCCTTTCTTGTTAAAGTTCGTATCCTGGTGCTTTATCTCTGAACGAATTAGGAGTGTCGCAAAATAAATATTTTAATCGCTCATATCTCGTATACGGCAAGTTGCAGAGCTTTGAGATTTGAAACTTAAGCTATCTAATAGCTAGAAGAAGTATACCTTAAGATCGAAGAACCGGAAGTACGGAAAATGTTAATATTTTGCATCATTCGTATCCATAGTAATTTATAACAGGAATAGTAGGAAATTGGATAAATTAAAAACATAGAGTTCTTATTAAGTGGCCCAAAGGTTTCGTCAATTTATTTAGTGGCCCATTTTATCACTCTTCATCAAAAACAATTTTACTATAAGACAAAACATCATTATAATCTTTCTTTAACATATTCTTGGCTCACAATAATCAACAATCTTGGAAACGACTTTCTCTTAACAATTAAAATTTGTCGTCGTTTTTATACAGTGATTTATTATTTTGCAATTTCGTCCTATTTCTGGTTTTTCTCAAAACGGCTTTGGGGAAACAAATTAAAGTAATTTCAATGAAGATAATTGGTATCATGGTATCAAATAAGGGAGAAACTATCATGAAAGTCGTGTGGTGTCCAAACCAGTTGATTATTTATTTGTTTTTACTTTACCCAATGCGAAACAGATGGGTAAAGTATTGTAATCGGTCTCGCGACAAATGCGACTTCAAAGGCTCCTCAGGTAAAAGCTACGGAACCCTTGGTGATAATTTTGATCATTGTTTATATTCAAAATATTTATTTGTTTAGTGTTATTTTATATTTAATTATTCTTATTTTTTTTAATTCTTAAATTAAAATTCCATTGATAAAGGGAGAAATTTTCAATCTTGAAAAACAACTGTCTTTTTATATCCGACTAGCTGCAAGGCCCGCCTTCGGCGGCCCTCTTGATAGCCAGGGAGCATGCCCCCTGGATCCCCATCCCTCGTACCTCACCCCCCCCCCCCCGAAACTCACCCAGCACCCCCAGCCCCGCACCATGAACAACCCCCGCGCCCACACCACCACCCCAACACTCCATTCCGCACCCTAACCCACTAACCCCCTCAACCCCCCTATCCCCGCGCCCCCTGGACTCCACTCCGCTCCACCACCTGCACCCCCACTCTACTCCGCCTCACTCCTCCCTTCACCCCCGAACCCACCCTCCGCACCCAGTTTTTGCATTTCTAGCCTTCTAGTGACCCACAGATTATGTATACAAAATTTGGTTGAATTTGGTCAAAGAGAAAGAATTTTCATTTTTTGACCCTCCCCCCCCATTTTGGGTGGTTTGCATTTCTAGCTCTCTAGAGGCCCAGAGATTATGTATACACAATTTGGTTGAGTTTGCTCCAAGGGCAAGAATTTACATTTTTTCACCATCCCACCCTTTTTGGGTGGTTTTTCGAGAAATTTTTTAAACAAAAGTTGTCAGAAATCACATCCCCTACAACTTTGTTTATATAAAATTTGCCGTAGGGTTAATAGTTTATCATTCGTGCGCCCCTCCAAACCCCCTTCTGGGGTCAAAATATCAAAACGTTATATAGCTAAAAACGTAAGTTAGAAGACATCTGATGTAAATATGAAATTTCATAATAATCCCTTCAGCCGTTTTTACATGAATCGTGAGCAAATTTTCGGAAACCACTGAAACAGACAGACAGACATACATAGAGACAGACAGGAATTTTGTTGAGGGTGTTTTCGTTCATAACTTTGCTTGAAACGTGTACAATCAACATTTGGCGTGATTTGGACCAATGTACAACAGACAAAACCTTAATTTTATATATATAGATTTGCTACATTCGTGGTCAAATTGATCCTAATCAAAGGATATGTTCTAAATTAGGATTTGTGATTGACAAGCTTAATTATTTGAATCTATTTTAACTAGCTTAATTAACTGCTTGTAAATCTCTATTTCTGTTAGTTAGGTCAGGTTGCATAACCTACAGGCGTCCCCATGAAATAGAATACAATGGAATCCATGGTCTCAATTAAAGTCACAAATTGTAGTATTCATTTAGGTTGAATTTTGCCAAAAATTATATGGGGTCTCGTCCAGAGGCCAAAAAGTTCGATTTTTTCATTTAGTTTGTGCGGATTTTTTGGTCGGCGATTTTTCCCACATATTTTTTTTTTCAGAGAGAGTCATCTCTCCTTCTTCAGGGTTTAAAAGGATCCACGAAGGACCGTCCGTGTTTATTAATATTAACAGAGCGGGTCAAAAAGTTGGCAAAAAATAAATACAATTCTATTTTACTTTTATTTAATTCTATCTCCAAATAAAAATCGACCAATTTTATTTGAATTTAAAATCCAAAATAATATTAATATATCGATTTTAACTAAAGCAAACAATTACAGAACAACGCTTTAGTAACTAATTAAGCAATCGTACTATTTCTATATAGTTTTAGTATTTATCAAAATAATAAAAATATAAGATTATAAAATAAATAAATAATTAATGAAAAGATTTAAGTATCTTTTTTGAGTTTCTTTTTTTGAAGAAAGATGGAATTTTTTCAAAAATCAACCCAGGTTAGGTAAATAACCATTATAAAATTAAGAAGTGAATTTAATTTTATTTAGGGACAAATAAAAGATTTTAGTAGAAATATTTTTACATTGCATATTAGAGGGCCCCGTCCCCTCGGGAATCGAACCCAAGCGCTAACTAGCTTGCCGGGACGTTAGCCAAACTCTTAAGACCAAAATAAATAAATAAAGCAATACCTATTTCAAATTTTGTTCAATCTTATTGGGAGCTGTCAATAAATTATGTCACACAGTAAGGGGGAGGGGTATCTCAGATTTCTGACAAAATGTGACAGAGGGGTTCGGGGATCTTAAAAATTGTGATGTCACAAAAGTCAAGTATATTTAAATTATAGGGTATAAAAGTGATACTGTGACGTCACAATAAAGGGGCGCTCTTTGAAAATATGATAAAATGTCAAACATGGGGAAGGGGGTCTAAAAATCTTGGGGAGGGGGGGGGGGTAAAAACAACCCTTCTAACATATAATTAATAGCAATCTATTCCATCTTGGATCTAGAGGATGACAACCACTTCGGATTTTCTTAAATTCTTTAAAATAGTTGCCTTTATGGAAGAATTATAAAGAAAATATAATTATTCATTACTAACTATAATAATTATTATAACTATCTATTATTCTTCCATAAAAAAAAAATATATTTTCAATTAAAAACGGATAATTCACTCGAAACGTTCTAAATTATTTATTATTTTACGTTTTATGATTGTTTTTAATTTACTTAATAAAATCAGGGGTGCCCACAGGGGTAGGGGTGAGGGAGGTTATAAATTGTTACATTTTAGCATTATATGCTAAAAATAAAAACGATTAAGTCTTGTAACTTCAACAAAAGGTATTAAAAATCTCTACTAATTTTACTTTACCATACATGGTATGGTCAACTATTGTAATAATGCATGAAAGAAGTGGTTTTTTACCTTCTTTTTTTTCGAAATATCTCAAAAACGGCTTAAACTATTTTGGTTAAAAAAATTGAGCAAAACCATGGCATTTCGGTCTACAAAAAAGCTGTAATAAATGAACATCGAAAAAATTATATTTTTTGAGATAATAATTCTTTTGTCAAAATATCTGTTAGTCTGTGCGATGCCAAATTTTTGTGGACGAGCTAGCTCAAAAACTAGGAGTGAATATCGAAACCAAATTTTACACGTAGTTTTGATCAATTGAGATTAAGAGCTGATTAGATTTTGGTGCATATCGACCCAAAAATTAAGGGGGGTGGAGGGGGTTTAAAAATTAAAAATCTAGGCCATTTGAGCAAACTCAACCAAATTTTGTATATATAATCAGTGGGCCCCCAGGAGTCTAAACATGCAAAAACTAACCCTCCTCCCCTACATGATTATAAATAATTTTATTAAATATTAAATATAAGTGAGGGGCTAGGTTGTATGGGTATGGTAAAGTCAAGTGGATGGCCACATCAGAACACGTCACCTTATTTCAGAAGTGAATAAAATGGGGGGGATTTTTAAACCCGCTGTGTCACATTCACATTGATCTCTCCCTTTATTGTGACATCACACTATCACTTTTATACCCTATAATTTTTTAATTTGGCTTTTTTTGGGACATCAGAATTTTTAAGATCCCCGGGCTCACCTGTCATAAATCTCCCACCTTATTGTGTGATGTAATTTATAGAGAGCCCCTTGAAATAAAACTGTAAAGACGTCTTTTAGTTTGTTTAATAAGACGGGGGGGGGGGGGGTACTTTTCATGAAAATTGAGGAGGTCACCCCTGAATAAAACCATCTTTTTTCCACCATAGTTAAGTTGATCTGTTCATCTCTCTCATTCAGTGGTATTTCTTTGTCTAATGCAAGAGCAAGTGCTTCTGTGTTCTAATTTGGTAAATGCTGTCTGTCTGTCTGGATATAGCGAACATGGATTGGTGGGTGAGACGTCGCCGTTGTTGTCCTTGTTGGATGCAATTTCGTCTCTCAATCGGCATGAACACCCGCTGGCTGTTGCGATCGTGTTTGCTTGCTAGATTATGGAAATGAGAACCGGGGACATGACCGGCAATAACAAGCCACCCACCCATCTATAAGCAGCAGCCAGGTCGGCTGCCTGGCTTGCCAGCCTAAACCTGCCCTTTCCGATAACCAAAGCCATTTTGGAAACTATCATTATTAATACGAGCAGTACCTGTCACGCCCGGCACCGCTCGGCCCTCCGGACTGGTGGCCCTGGTGGGCAGCGTCTCGAGATGTGATTATTAGCTGTCCGTAATTATATGTTTTGAAAAAATATTTTTTTGAATAATGAATATTGATCAAAGAAAGATGAAAAAATATCATTAAATGCTTTATAAATACTTTATTAGAGCATGCAACCATTTCTCTCGAAGTTCCCGATCGGTTGGAAACCTTTTTCTTTTTTAATAATACATTTCAATATTTAAATTTATCTAAAAAGTGTCTCTAAATTAATTATATATAATAATTTTAAAATTAATTCTACTAAAATTTCAAATGACCCGCGCAGTAATAAATTAACAATTAATCTCATTATCCCATTAAATCATATCTCATTAAAACTTATATTATAAATTAAATATATATTATTATTATTTGTTGCGTTTGGACCCTTGGGATCACGCAAAGCTTGATGTTTCTTTCTGGTTGGACCTTCCACGCCTCTATCTTTTTCCGGAACGTGTTATCGAGTTCCATGGTCAGGCTATGTAATTTTTCCTGGCCGGATGAGTGTGTTGATGTTAAAGGTGCCCAGGTATGTATGGATTTTTGGCGTTATTCTTCCATTGTTTCTTCCTTGACTTCGTGATGGTCCGAGTCCCCCAGAATCTGAATGCCCGGTTGCCACTCGAGGGTGGGTGGATTGGTTACCACCTGGGGTAATCTTGTTTTTGCCTCTCACGATTCATGGTTGCTTGTTACGAAATTTTGTCCTGCGCATGCGCGAGGTTTTGTAGAACCAGAGATTGTCAGTTTCTGGAGCCGAGGGGCCGTTTTTTTATTATTTTTTCAAATAAATTCACTTTGCTTCTTGCTGGGATCGAACTGATGAAGACAAGGTTGATGTTCTCCTAATCGGATTAGAAAAGTTGGTGATTTAACCGATTGCGCTACTGACCCCTCTTAAATATATATAATATATATATATTTTAAAATTAATTTGTCTACTAAAATTTTAAGAATTTATATTTTTCTTAAATTCAAAAAAAAATTAATTTTCGTGGTATGAATTATTTCCAAAAAATTAAATATATATTAATATATAATATATTTAAAATTAATAAATTTGTCTACTAAAATTTCAAATGAGACACGCCGTAAATCTAATATTCTAAGCTATATAGAGGAATATATTAATATATAGAGATATTATAGATATATAATATAGAGAATAGAGATGTTTTATTTGTAAAATTTGACAATATAACAACTGTCATTGAATATTAGTTGCTTTTTCTCCCACATGTTCACCTTGCTGCGCCACGGGTACTGTCTAACAATGGTTTTTATATATATATATAGATAAAACTAAAGATTTGAGCATCTTCTTTTTGAAAATAGTTGTAATGTTTTTCAAAAATCAGCTCGGGTTCAGATTAACAAATAAATTTTAAAAGAGAAAGAGAATTTAATTTTTTGGACAGATTTTAAGATTTTAGTTGAAATATTATTAAATTGCGATATCAGAGGGGATTCATCCTCCCAGGAGTCGAACCTGAAAACTAACATGCTTTCCGGGCAATCAGCTCACACCCTCGAGACAAAAAACCTCTCTCTGAATCGCAATATAAGATATAAGCACATAAATTCTTTACTCCATCATTATATAACGGAAATTAAAAAATTTAGCTTAAAATGAAAAAAAAAAAGTTTTTCATACAAGTCCTCCTATTTAAATATAAAACTAAAGAGTTGAGCATCTTTTTTTTTGAAAATAGAATGATTTTCAAAAATCAGCTCGAGTTCAGATTAACAAATCAATTTTAGCTTCATGAAAATCTTTTTATTACATTTTGTTGAAGTTATAAGAGTTAACAGTTTTTATTTTTAGCACATATGTATAATGCTAAAATGCAACAATTTTAACCCCCCCCCCCCCCGAAATTTCAATAACGCATTCTGCTTGAGGGGAGGAAGGATTCAAAAATATTTTCAAACAAATATCAAAGAAAGGTGATATCCTATACTACTAAAGTGCATTTGTGCCTGTCTCTGTATGTATCTATGAATCTATGTCCGGCCCCCAACAAAAACAGTCGTAATAGCTACCAATTTAAATGAAATTATCTATATATATTAAATGAAGTTTTTGTCTGTACGTTGGGGTGGTGGTGTGGGTGGGGATTCTGGGCGGATTTCATGGGGGGTCCAGGGGGCGAGCCACCTGACTAGCAAGAGGGCCGCCGAAAGGGGGCCTAGCAGCTAGTTTTCTAATAAAATCGTCTCATAATTAAAAGGAGATATTATTAATTGCTAATGGGCCTAAAATTAAACGGGGGGGTTCATTCGTAAATAATTATTAATTATAACTTGTAAAGGTATATGGATGGCCATATCGGCCTATTTTATTGAACGTTTTATTTATAATCGAGGGGTGATCCGTGATTGGAAGTAGGTGTACACCTCTTTGGAAGTATTTTGAAAGTACTTGGAAATATTTGGAAGTACTTGAAAATATTTGGAAGTACTTGGAAATATTTGGAAGTAGGTACCTGGAAATATTTGAAAGTACTTGGAAATATTTGGAAGCACTTGGGAATCTCTGGAAGTACTTGGAAATATTTGGGAGTACTTGAAAATATTTGGAAGTACTTGGAAATATTTGGAATTACTTGGAAATATTTGGAAGTACAAGTGGAAGTAGGTGTACAGCATATTAGGTCGCGGTTCACCCCTCGTTTATAATTTACCTATCCTGTAAAAGTTCGATGTTTACCTCAACATTTCGGGTAGGGGGGGAGGTATTATTTCATTGAGATATCATTAAAAAAATTTACTTTTTGCACCCTTCAAAAAAGAAGTAAAAATAACAAACTCCCATTATGATCACTTTTTCGATATTGATAGAACAATAATATTTGATTTTCTTGAAAATTTTACTATTATTTCAATGAGTATTTCATATAGCTTCATATACACTCATTTAAATAAGAGTTAATTTTCAAGAAAATTAAATTTTATTTTTCTATTAAAATCGATAAAGTGTTGATAAGGCGGGACTATTTGCTATCAGTTCTTCATTTTTGAAGGGTTGAAAAAGTAATTATTTTAAAGATATTTCAATGAAATTATCTCCATTCATCTCTATATGAAATACTAATTAAAATATTAGTTAAATTTTCAAGAAAATTTTATTTTATTTTTCTATCAAAATTCATAAAATGTTGATAAGGGGGGACCCTTAACTACTTTTCTGCTTTTTTTGAGGGTGAAAAAACTAATTATTTTAAAGATATATCAATGAATCTCTATATGAAATACTAATTAAAATATGTAATAGTAAAATTTTCAAGAAAATTAAATTTTATTTTTCTATCAAAATTCATAAAATGTTGATAAGGGGGGACCCTTACCTACTTTTCTGCTCTTTTGAAGGGAGTAAAAAGTAATTATTTTAAAGATATTTCAATGAAATTATATTCATTCATCTCTATATGAAATATAAATTAAAATAATAGTAAAATTTTCAAGAAAATTAAATTTTATTTTATAATCTCTGGAAAAAGCTTTAACTTTTACTACCGATTTCACTTTCTCCCACAAATTACCTATTCCAAAGAATAATTTCATCAACATCGATGAAGATATTATTTATACACCTTTAATTGTGTATCTTTGGTTGTAAAACAGACACTTTTAGGCCGTGAATTTGGCACACATGAGTAACCTATCTATTTTCACACACAATCCACTAAATTTTTAAATCAATTGAATGATAAATGAACGTAGTAGCTGGGTCTTTTCTTCAGCCCCATTCTTAATTGATACAAAGCCAGTCTGGGCTTGTTAAAAATACATTCCAATTTTGCTTGTTGTACTAAACAGGTGTGATAAATTTTTAATAAAATGTCTATCTATTTGTATCTGCTTTTGTTGTATCAGCCCCGGGAAAAGAGGGTTGAGTTTTAACCCTTTCTTGTTAAAGTTCGTATCCTGCTGCTTTATCTCTGAACGTATTATAAAGTTTAATATAATCTTTAGTAAATTAAAATATGCTCGAAAGGATACAATGAAATAAGTTTCTCATTAAAAGGCAATCGCTTTATCATGTCACTACACCATTAATAATTTCTCCACCTCTAAGAGGGGGTGGATACGACCCCTGAGAGCCCCTTGAACCACTCACAGAACTTCTTACTGAATTCCACCTCTCATAGAAAGAGAGAGACACACATACACCTGATATTGGATAACTTTTTATTAAACGCCTTTCAATATTGTCTTCTTCTTTAATGTATATACGTCAGTGCCGTTTTGAAGGCTACCGGCTTTTGATGAAGATTAAAATGACGTTCTAATAAATTCTTTTATTAGAAATTTGTGGTTTTAATTATTCTTGGGTTGCCTTTGAATTGAATTCTACCACTCCGTGTTCAATAGAAAATTCTTCTAATTAATTAAATCCCCTAATTTTAATACATAATAACCAGCTGCGAAGCCCGCCTTCGGTGGATATATTGCTTGCCGCCCCCTGGACTCCGTGTAGCGAGTTTTAAAATAATAATTTTAATAAATTTGATTTGTCATGAACTATTAGTGGATTTTAAAATTTAAAAAAATCATATCGGCGTCGTCGCGCAAACCGATTATAATATGTATATAAGTATAGAGAGATATAGATATTTGTACACGCCAAATACGTCATATAAGACCCAATGACGCAATTCATGTGAAATAATTTTGAAATTTTCCTACTGGATAGAGTGGAAGAAGAAATGACGTTTTTTATCTACTTTAAAATGATGGTGTAGAAGGACTTCAAAGTACCTAATTTTACACGATTTTCGTACCTAACGTGATTCCCAAGCCATGTACCTAATTATGAATAAATTCATCAAATACGCCCATTTTCTTCTAATTAATGACAAATAAAAATAAAATTCATATCTCAATTCGGATTGTGAATCTGACATGCTCTACAAGTAATTCTGGTAGAGAAATGATTAATTAAATAATCAGTAAGTAAAATTTCAAGGTAAGTTTTACAAAATAAATTATTTTGTGAAACCTACCTTGAAAAATGAATGAATGAATTAATTAATTAATATCTCTTTGATTAAAACCCTCAATAAAAATCAATTAACTTACCAAATCCATATTAAATTAATAAATTAATAATAGATTGCCATTATTATCTTAACAGTTAGCCTATTAAAATTTATACCAATTAATTTATTTCTAATTAAAACCTGCAATTACCGAACCTAATCAATTATTTATTCGTCACAAATACATAGTTCATTTAAAATAATTTTATCAGAGATTAAATCAAAACACTTTTGCTTCATCTACCACATTTCTTCTCAACAGTTAATAAAGATCTAATAAAATGTGTGTATCTTACCGTAGAGCAAGTGTAGACTTGTGAAAGTGAGCTTGAGCAATGGCACGTGCCGGTTGAGGGACAGCTTTTTTATATAGTTATGTAAACTATAATATTTTTGCGTTTATCAAAATATGATTATATTTTCCTACTTGACATTAAATGACATGAAAATACAAATAAATTTTATATTGGTTTATATATTCATGTCAAAATGTTTATAGTAATGTATTGATTGTTTTTTCGTATATATATATATATATAAATACAATTCTTTTATAAAACAATTTCATAACGTTTATTAAAAATCCAAACGTTTCGGAAGAAATTCTACCTTAATCAATGCAAATTTCTAAAAATATAGTTGAAAAGGAAATCAAACTATTATATATCGTCACACACTGACACTATTGCAAGAACTAGGTAATTCCAATAAATTCATTGTTGAGATACTATTTCATAGCTAAAATTATTTTCATTATCATCATAGCTAAAACCGCCTCCGTGGTCTAATGGTCAGAGTAACTGACTGGCAACCCGGAGGTCCCGGGTTCGATTCCCGGCTATGCTCAGAAATTTTTCTGTAAGTATAGGGTCTGGAACGGGGTTCACTCAGCCTCGTGAGGATAAATGAGTAGCTGCTTGATTGAGAAGTAGCGAATCTCGGTTAAGAAAACTGAAACGAAGGTTGTAGATGTGCGTTGAGCTAACCACTTGACCCCTCGGTACTGTTTCCAATTAGGACAGCAACCATTTCAGTAGGCCAAGACCCATGAAGGGTTGTCGAGCCAGAGATTTATTTTATTTATTTATTTTATCATAGCTAAAATACCAAAGAATTGAAAAGTTTTTATTTTACAGAGAGTAGGAGAGTTGTTGAATCATTAATATAAACAAAGAGGTTGTCCTCTGCTTGATCCAAATACACATACACACATAATTATATTATATTAAATATTGATATGTATATGACAGTATCGTGCAGTCCATGGACGCTGTGTATGCGGGGCATTCCAAAAATATCTAAACAATTAGAGTATTTTCATACCGTGTGTCATAAAAAATTATACCTAATGTTAAATTTGAAAAATAACAAAAAAATCTATGATACTTTAGTGCAGTGATCTCCAAAATGGGGTACGCAGAAAATTCTAGGGGGTACGCCACATTTCTCTTCAAAATACTTTATGTCCTCTTATAATTTATCAAATGCATATATATGGATTTATTTTAAATAATTAAATTAAAAAAAAAAATACTTGATTTTCTGCATTTTTGGGGTACGCGGTCAAAAAAGTTTGGAGACCACTGCTGTAGTGGATGAAATTTGCCAAAAAAAAGGGGGGGGGGGGAGGAATAAAAGAAAATTTAAAAAAATTAAGGGTATTTTACTTATATATATATATTTGAGACTATAATTTCGAAGGATTGGCCTTCATCATCATCAGTCTTTTTTTTTAATTATAAATATTATTTTTCAACAATATCGTGTGGATATTGAAAATTTTCTTCTTTCTTAGCACAGACAACCTTAGCCCAAACATGAATTACTTTTTCGCGACACATTCCTTTTAAATTGTAATAAATGTTTATTTTCATCAAGCAGAGGACAACCTCTTAGTTTCTCTCTAAGAATTGTTATTCTTAACTGTAACAATAATAATCTGTATTCATATTAAGCATTTTATTCAGATAAGCACTTTAAAAATGGACGTTTTCGCCCCTTTCTCAGGAGTTTGAAAAATCAAATTTGCTAGTTCTTGTAATGAGTTGACGATATATTAAATGTATGTATATTTACATAAGCAACTTATTTCGGATTAAATAAATTATTTTTATATAATTCTTAATTTATGTACCCCATTGATAAAATGAGAGTTGAGTGTGTGAAATGTCTACCTGGTCTATTTGCTTTAGTGTATTTTTCTTCCCTCTGATTTAATAGTAATTATAATATACACATATATAGGTAGGTACTAGAGATTAGATAGATCAAAGAGTAAATCCTGCAAAGGGCTTTTAGGGAAAGAGGGGATTATTTTGACCGAGTGAAATGGCAACTAATTGGCTTGTATATGTGTGTGTGTGTGTGTTTTAGCCAGGAGGAAGGAAGTGTGGCCAGTGGGGCATTGAGCGGGCGGGCGGAAGTCCGGATTTGGTCATCATCATCATCAACATCATCAGAGGTAGAATATGGCACCGAGCAGGGCAGTCCGTGCAAGTCTGCCAGTGCGACTGTTCCTGGACGGGTGACCTTCTCGAACCGAACTGTGCAGATCAGATGTTGCTCCTCAACCGGCACCTGTCATTGTTCACGGTCACTTTCGCAGCTCTACACTTGTTCTATGGTAAGATTCACACATTTTAATAATTCTTTATTAACCATTGAGAAGATATAAATGAAACAAATAATGTTTTTTTGTTTATTATTTCTCTGTTAGAAGGGTTTAATTGAACTATTTCTGATGAATAAATTATAGATTTGGTTCGGTTATTGTTTTTGTATTGCTGGTTTTAAATACAGATAAATTAATTAGTTTAAATTTTAAAAATCTAATTGTTTAGACATAAAGGTAGATCTATTATTTATTAATTTAATATGTTACTGTTAAGTGAGTATTAATCAAAAAGTAATTAATTGATTGGAAATCTATTATTTATTAAGTTAATATGCGGATTTGTTAGGATAATTGTTTTATTTTATTGCCTGTTTTAATCAGAGAGAAATTAATTGATTGATTAATTAATTCCTTAAAATTTTAATAAGCTACCTGTTACAATATAAAGGCAATCTATTATTTATTAATTGTGATGGTGTTATGGAAAAGGGCCCTTATCTTCACCTGGTCAAAATCAAGCTAATAGCATCAACTGAACAAAGCGCTTTTCGTTCCGCCCAAAATTCCAAAAATTGACTCAGTTATTAATTTTTGCATATTTAGAAGTAAAAAAACATACTTTTGAGTTATAGCCGTTTAAATTTTGACAATTTTTAAGCATACAAAAATTATGAATTTGCTCCATTGTTACCCTCGTTATTATTCTATTCTGAATGAAAATTTGCTGCTGAATTAAAAATGTAATCAAAAATTATTTAGCTCACATTTTTGCCATTGCTGAAAAAACTGTTTTGTTAAGATAAGGGCTCTTTTCCCTGATACCATCACAATAATATGGATTATTAGGGTAATTGTTTTTTAATGCGTGTTTTAGTCACAGAGAAATTAATTGATTGATTGATTAATTGCCACAATATAATTTATTCATTTAAGATAAATTTGGTAGGATAATTATTTTATTGCGGGTTTTAATCAGAGAGAAATTAATTGATTGATTAATTAATGGGTAATCTATTGTCTATTAATTTAATCTGAATTTGGTAGGGTAAATTATTGTTTTATTTTATTGTGGGTTTTATTATTAGAAGAATATTATTTGATTCATTAATTAATTAATCTATTTGTATTTTAATACGCTAACTGTTAAGATATAAAGGCAGTGTTGTATTATTTTATTTAAATTCAACATTGTTTTCATGTATCTATTCAAAAGTAAAACGAGAACCACTTTTAGGGTTGATACCTACAATTTATGTCTTTGTGTCTGTCAGAGCATTGTAGCTGGTAAACTAACTAAGATATAAACATACAATTTATAAATTATACTTATTTATTTTGCTCGAAATCAAAAATTGTATCAAAATTCTAATGAAACCGAACTGATTGAGGATGTGTTCAATGATTAAAAAAGCTTCTTTGAGATGGTGAATAATATCTTTAATCTACACTACATTATTTATTAACTCTCTTTTTTATTAACATATATCGATAGATTTAGTAGAAAATTGTTTTCTTGAAATGTAGGCGTATACGGTATAAGGTTGGAAACCCATGATCTAGAGTGTATGTGTGTATATACGAGTAATTAAAATATTCCTGGCAATATCTTAAGAACGGATGTCATGCTGTAGCTCAGAGCCGGTGAGAATTTAAGATGAGAATAAAATAAATATATTAAGATCTACTTATGGGCACTTATTTGCATCTCTTAATCAGTACGCCGGGACAGGGTGGTATACATGACCTGCCTGCCGGGCGGTCCTAGTATTGAATTCGCTCTATTTTTTTCTCTCATACTATATATAAGAGCCTAGATTAATTTGTAACAACGCTGAGAGAATTTTCTTTAAAAAAATTACTCTCTTGCCTAGAATCGAACCGATTTTTTTTAAATATTTCTAATTAAAAGACTGATGATGAAGTTCAAACTTCGAAACCATATAGTCTCAAATAAAACACTTATATTAAAATACATTTTTATATTTGGTATATATAATATATAGATATATATGGAAAAGAAAAAAAAATATTTATTGATTCTTTTATAATTAAAAAATATTAATCTTTTAAAAAACAATCTTCAAAACGTTTATTTTAATTCCAAACGTTTGGGGGGGAATTTTTCCCTTTGTCAATGGAATTTTTAAATTAAAGTTTTAATTTTTTTATATATTTATATCTACCTATATGTTTATTCACTTCAAAAAGAGGACAACCTCATTGATTTCTCTTTATAATTATGAAAAAGTTTTAAAATTTATCTTTAATTCATTTTAAAACCAAAATTCATTTCAAATGCAAAACATTCCAAATATTGCCAATATATTTTAATTATCTGATTGATTTTTTTTTATTAATTAATTAATTTATTATTTTTTTTTAAATAAAAATCTCACCTCTATTTTCGTCCCGCGTTTGACATATTTTACAGAATGAAATATGACAGAAATTTTTTAAAATATTTCCATATATATGATGGTTAATAATGGTGATTGGAGGTATGAGAAAGGCAAAAAGTGGTTAAAAGAGAGGGGGCGGTAAATTTGTGTCAATGTGTGAGAGTGTGGGTGTATGAGTGTGGGTGGATAAAAATCCTGGTCACTGGTCCGAATATATTAACCCCCGTGAGAAATCATCCAGCCTTTCAATCTGTTTATTCATTCACCAAATCAACACAATAAATAATTTCAACACTAAATTCACATGAAATAATAATAATAATAATAATAACTTTAACCAATCTTTTCAATATTGATTTAATTTTTTTACTTTACACTATACAGAGTATAATAGGCAAGTGCTATTGTAATCTTACATAAAAAAAATTTTTTTCATAGTTTTTTTTCAGAAATATCTAAAAAACCGTTCAAACTATTTTGATCAAAAAAAAAAAATTGAGCGAAACCATTGCATTTTGGTCTCCAAAAAAGCCTTATAGAGTGAACATGAAAAAACTTATGTTTTACAAGATATTAATTATTTTGCCAAAATGTCTGTTAGTCTGTTGGTTGCTAAATTTTGTGTACGCTCTAGCTCCCCAAACTTTTTAGTGATAGGGTGAACACTGAAAACTATGGACAGGCCGGACATATTATACGGAACATATATTAATAATACGCTATTATATGGCATTAATATTTAAGGGATTTCGTGACAGCTTATCTATCTGGTTGATCTTTAAAAAAATCTTTTGTATTTCTGCAGAGTGACAACTTCTGCTTACTAAATTTTTTAATGAAAAAATTGTTAATAATGAAGTTAATTTCAAATACAAATCTTTGTTTTGATAATATTAATAAAAAGAATATTAAGATAAATTTTTTCTCATTATATTTAACAGAAAAACGATTTCAAGAAATAGAATTGGAATTCTACACTAGTGCTTTTGTTATATTCTGTTGGCTGGAAATAACTTTTTATTTTTTACATTTCTGAATAACTAATTAAGTAGACTGTCAAATCTATTGAAAAATGTATCATTCAATTCGTAAAAGTTGAATTATTGATTTGTATAAATTTGTTGTAAATGGTATTATTTGTATAGAAGTTACAGGCCTTTTAAAAGCTCGATCCATTTACTTCCATTTTAAACGGACAATTTAAATAATTTATTTCTCGGCAATGGGACAGACGATCACCTTCAAATTTTGGGAATAAATATTTAATGCATCAATGATTCGATGGTAAAAATTTCAGAATTTTCTTATAAAAATGATAAACCAGTCCCGAACCCTCTCAAGGGAAAATATTAAGTATATAAATATTTTTTTTTTAGAAAAATCCCTCAAAAATACTTTTATTATGTATTAATGAAAGAGTATTAAAAACTTGGAATTTATGGGAACCCTTTTCTGAAAGTTATTGAAAAGAAAAGGTTTGACCGGCACTGAAAGGGCCGAGTTAGGCGTTCTAGGGTTAAAGTCATGATGTGAACTTTCACAACAGATTTTTTGTTTTATTTACGGGGTCATACACATATTCATTTTTTTTACCTTTTAATAGAAATCACTAATTGAGGAAGATTTCTATTTTTGTTTTATTTTTTTGTTTTCCTTGTTCAATTGTCTTTTTAAAATCTGATATACGTAAAGTATCCTCTGACCTTGTTCATGCATTATACATTCAAGTAGACGTGTAATATTTAATAGAAAACCAAGAAGCATACCATATTCGATTGAATTTCTATTTCATTTCCAATTTTTTTTTCTTAAAATATCAGGGATGAGGCGATCAGCAAAATCAATCAAAACTTTTTTGCTTTCAATTTATTATTAAAAATTATTTTTCTCTAAAATTTTTTGATTAATATTAGAGCAACAGTCCATATCTGTCCTATTGGTAAGTGGTTCTTGGCACTACGCAGTCTCGTGGCCAAAAATATAACTAAGCTACTCGGGTCAGCTGCACAACTATCAATCATGTCGAGGATAATTTTTCAAAATTGTGATGGCGAATATTATTTAATTAAAGCACACAATATTGCATAAGATAGTAAACAATAAATTAATCTATCTTGTTTGTTTTTTAATATTGTTCTTTATACAATAAAAATTACCTGGAAAACCTAGCGTTTTCGGTAATTTTTTACTTTAGTTCAAAGTGATATATTAATATTATTTTTAATAATTTAATATTCAATAAAAAATACCTCCAATTAATTAAATTGGCAAATTGTAATATATAATAATATTTGTAATGAATTATTAGCGAGATATAAAATTAAAAAACCAATTAATTTTTAACAGGAAATTAAATAAAAATATAATTATAAATTTTGATTCAAACATCCACCTGTGAATAATTTCAATTAACAAAAAAAACCATCAAAAACAACTTAGCCGAAGATGAAACCGTAACAGATCGTATTTTCAACACAAAAAACCCCTAACCCGTGAATTTCATCCAAATCGTTAGAGCTCGTTTTTGATATATACGAGAATTGCTCGTTTATTATAATAAGATAAATATGACCCGAATGTGTTAGTTTTTATTTTTACCACCAGTCAGCGCTGTTTACCAACGGACAGATACCAATTGTTAATTAAATTTTTGTTGTTTAAAATTTCGACCATTTCTAAAATTAAACTTTGTTTCTAAATGCCGCTTTTTATCTAAAATTTTGGGATTAGAAAAGTCAAAATTGTGTCTCAGTTTAGTTGAATGGCTAAATTTGGAAATTTTTGTTTTAATTGAATATTTATGTTATATATTATTATTATTATTATTTATAATGAAGGGACTAATAAAACATTTGCTTACATTCAGTAATTTTATTTAATTAAGTGATTAATAGAACCAAATAAAATTACTTGGAAACATGCTAATATTTAATTACATCCTTTATTATAAATATAAATATCCATTACACATTAAGCCAGTATAAGTAGATTATTATTATTTAATGAAGTACATTTCCAGGTATTTGGACAAGAAACTAAAAAAATCATAGAATTCACATTTATTTGCGCAACGTTTCGCCAATTTTATTTAGGTTTCATCAACGTCAATGTAAATTCTTTGATTTTTTAGTTTCTTGTCCAAATACCTGCAAATATAATTCATTTATTAAATAATAGGGATGCGATTGAGTTCAATTCAATGCTCGACAAAAATGTGTATCTTTAAACCTAACAATGGATTCCAGTAGAGTTATATACGCTGATTATCATGCAATTTCCCGATTTCTTACAACAGGCCAGAGTTTTGACTATTATCGGCCAAAACGACGAAAAAGGCCATTTTGGCCTTATTTTCGAATCCATTAGATATTAAACAGCAATATTTGAAATCAAAATATTTTTTGACGTAATAGAAAACAGCTTCCTCATTAATTTTCAAATTACCACTTGTTTTTAGCTCAATTAGAACTCGAGTTATAACTAAAAACTAAAATTATACGTGATTATAAAGGATAATAAACATAGATAAAAAGATATAGTCTTAGTTTTTTAGTTATAACTTGAAATCTAATTGAGCTACAAACAATTGGTTATTTGAAAATCCAAGACGAAGCTGTTTTCTATTAGGCCAACAAAATATTTTGATTTCAAACATTGCTGTTTAATATCTAATGGGAATTGAAAATAAGGTCAAAATGACCTTTTTCCTCATTTTGATCGATAAAATTTCAAAACTCTGGCCTGTTGTTAAAAATCGGGAAATTGCATGTTAATCAGCTTATATAACTCTACTGGAATCCATTGTTAGGTTTAAGGTTACAAATTTTTGTTTAATAGTCCAAATTACGTGAAAAATAATTCCCGATAAAGATTTTATTGCTGGAATACCTTTATTGGTACTCCAATATTACTACCTTAAGCTTTCCCCCAAATCTGTGTTGTGAAAATTTTTCTACGCGCCTCAAAATGAGAAAATTTCGGAGTTTTTTCTGTTTTTCTTGAATAACTCTAAAACGGCTTATCAAATCAAAAAAGATATAGTCTTTAAATTACGCGTAAAATGATCACAATTTCATCTATTTAGGTTAAGTAGAACTGGTACTAGCGACTGTCAAAAATACACCCCGGGATCACTTTTGAATATCTCTATCTTGATGGTCAAAATGGGAAAAAATCGAAAAAAGTACGATTTTTAGGGATATTCAAAAGTGATCCCGGGGTGTATTTTTTGACAGGCGCTAGTACCAGTTCTACTTAACCTAAATAGATGAAATTGTTATCATTTTACGCGTAATTTAAAGAGCTTTATTTATCTAATGGATTTTTGATTTGATAAGCCGTTTTAGAATTATTCAAGAAAAACTGAAAAAACTCAAAATTTTCTCATTTTGAAGAAAATTTCCACAACACAGATTTGGGAGGAAACTTAGAGTAATATTGGAGTACCAATAAAGGTATTCCAGCAATAACATCTTTACCGGGAATTATTTTCTGTTAAAATCGTAATTTGCCTGGACTATATATATTTTTTTTATATAAATATTTATATCTATATATCTACTCGAACTTTTTTTATACAGATTTTACCATTTATTAAGAGAGACGAAAATAAAGTTTAATTTTCAGAAATTTCATTAAAAATAAAATTCCAATAAGTGTTATTCGTGTGTTTGTAATAATATAATTCAATTGAGTTGATTTTAATCAAGAGCTTGGATAAGTTCACATGGGGATGATTCCGAGTGGCTCGAAGGGGTTGAACTCGGTTTGGTCAACTTGGCTGGCTGGCCCCTTGAGAGAAAGGTCAGCCTCCTTTCTCTGCTGGGAAATTAAGCACTGATCCGGGGCGGCACTTTGTCAGATCTAATTATCTGATTCTTCTTTCCACCGCCCTATATATATACTTTGGGTGATAGAGGAAAGCATATTTCATTTCACAGTCTAAATATATTCAATTAAAATCATGAATATATATATATATATATATATATATATATATATATATATATATATATATATATATATATGTAAGAAAAAACAATACTAAAGTCTATTATACTATTATAAGGTTAAATACCATGAAAAGACTATTATACGGAAAATGATTCGTCAGTTTAATTAAATACGATACTTTTAAACAAATATTTAAATTAAAGCAGGATATAATATTTATATTTAATTACATTCATCTATATATAGTATAATTTCAGTAAATTACATTTTACAAGAAATTTTAGAGAAAAAAGTTGAGTTTTTTAACGAATCAGTTAATCTATATAAATAAAAATGTACTGTTACGCTTAAGTGATACGTTAAAGGATCTCCGAAAGTTCTTCAACGATTTCTTTGAAATTTTCTCACAACATTCCATTCAAACACACGAGTGTTTTTATAGATATCACACATGTGGCATGTAAAAAATATTTTTTTTTCGAGGAAACAACGCCAGCGCCTCTCTGGGGGGGGGGGGGTAAACTCCAACAAACAAGATGGCCGATAATAGCTTTTTGGAAATCTTTCAACTGTCAATATTATTTTTGATTAAGGGTACAATTTTGACAAGTAATTTATAATTCATTTACTGTTTTATAAATTTTAACGATAAAACGAAACGATTTTAAACTGATGGCTCCAATCGATTTTCATTAACCAGGCAAATTTGAAATATATATATTCGAATTTTGAAATGAAAGACTCCAATTCATTTTAAATTAAGAAACATTAAATATATTGATAATTGTTCCTCCCCCCCCCCCCTCGCCACTCAAAAATTAAAGATGCGAAACTTTTAAGAGACGATGTATTTTCGGTAGTTTACGGGTATACATTTGGAGTTTGGTTTTTTAAGAGGAATAAAATTTTTGGACCGAGACGCTGCCCGCCAGGGCACCAGCTCGGAGGGCCGAGCTTCGAGGGCGTGCCGAAGGCACGCACGAAAAGCTCGTATATAAATATTTTTGCACTCAACTATTAGTGAGTTTTAAAATTAAAAAAAAAAAAATTGTCATCAAATCAACGCTTTAAAATCCCAATGAAATCATTTGAGATTGGTGGATAAAGTGAAAATTTTTCAAGACTTGGTACGAAGGGCGCCAGTAGGGGAGGGGCAAGGGGGCTGTGGTCCCTGGGTTTCAAGCTCTGATTTTTTTATTAAATGTTTCAAGTGAAATAAATATAGTTTAAAAAAAAATAAAAAACATGCTTTTGACAGTAAATAATGAAGTAAAAGTACAAAATAATGTAAGAAACTTTATTATGTCCAATATTAACTAAGTGAAAAATCGTGCGGGGGGGGGGGGGGGGGGGGATTCTTTGAGACGCATGTAGGTACTTATAATTAATTTAAACATAAAAAAGTTTATTTCATTATTTTGTACTTATTACTTCATTACTTACTGTCAAAAGCGTGTTTTTTAGTTCTTTTAAGTATAATTTATTTTTTTACTAGTTTTTAAGGAATTTGGTGAAACATTTTTTAAAATTATTGGATACAAAATACTTGGTAGGTTTCACATTATCTTAATGAGATGGGGTGCAGGAGGTGGGGTGAAGTTGAGGGGGATTCGGGTGTGAGGGGTTCGGGGGGTACAGTGGTGGGGGCGAGGTGCGTGGTTTCGGTGGGAGGTTCAGGGGCGTGTTTTTTTTTTTTTTTTTTTTTTTAATTTGGTGTCCGTGGATCGCTCGGTGGATCCAGGAAATTAAAGCAGGATAAAATATTTATATTTAATTACATTCATTTATATATACTATAATTTTACTTACAGTTGGTTACCTTTTGTTGAATTTTAGTGAAAAATTTTTAAAAAGATTTTTAACGAGTCAGTTAATATATAAACATTTTTGCACTCAACTATTAGTGAGTTTTAAAATTAAAAAAAAAAAAATTGTCATCATATCAACGCTTTAAAATTCCAATGAAATCATTTGAGATTGGTGGAAAAGCGAAAATTTTACGATACGAAGGGCTTCCGTATGGGGAGGGCCAGGGGGGCTGTAGCCCTTGGGTTTCAAGCTCTGATTTAAAAAAAAAAACTAAAAAACACCCTTTTGCCAGTAAGTAATGAATTAAAAAGCACAAAATAATGTAAGAAACTTTATTATGTTCAATATAACTAAATAAAAATTGGGTTTGGGGGGGGGGGGGGCTTCTTTGGCACGTATGTAAGTACTTTTAATTAATTTAGACAAAGTGCCCCACGCTTTTTGACTTAGTTATTCGACATAAAAAAGTTTATTACATTATTTTGTGCTTTTTAATTCATTACTTACGGTCAAAAGCGTGTTTTTTTTTGTTTTTTTTTTTTAAAGTATAATTTTTTTTTTAAGTATAATTTTTTTTTTACTTTTTATTTTTTAGTCTTAAAATGGGTAGAATTCTAAGCGTACATCGCTAAACTAAATCTAAATTTGACAAGAGTCTAGTATATTTTTCCCAATTTCACCCACCTTTTGTTATTTTTTGTATTTTTACCATTCTGGGGGCCCACAGATGATGTATACAAATGTTGGTTGAGTTTAGACTAAAGTGAGCTATAATTTCCAAATTTCGCCCCCCCACCTCCCCCTAGTTAATTTTTTGGGCTCGGTTGTTTAAAAAAAATGTACTGTCTCCTGAATTACATTTGGAATTATAGATCCAGAATTTCAAATCGATACTACAATTAGAAATAGGATAAAATCTACATTCTAGATCGGATTTACAACTAACTTCTAACAAGTGAAGCTAATATACCAACCAAAACATTCTGTAAATAATTTTTATAAAAAAAATAAAACCGACTTCAAAAAAATTAAATGCATCAAATAAAATAATAAGAACTTAAAAATAAAATAAAATACACTAAAAGGTATAAAATAATTATCTTATTTAATTACAACTAAACGACGAAATTTTTACATTAAATCCCTTTTTTGAAGTCGGTGCTAAACATATACATTCTATGAAGGACGGATCTTATAGTACGTTTGGCTGGTAAGCTCGCTTATAAAGTTTGTTTGGCACCGACTTCAAAAAGTAATTTCATGTTAATATTTCGTCGTTTACTTGTAACTAAATTAGATAATTATTTTATACCTTTTAGTGTATTTTATTTTATTTTTGAGTTCTTATTATTATATTTGATGCATTTAATTTTTTTTGAAGTCGGTTTTATTTTTTTTATAAAAATTATTTTTATTTTTCTCTTTTTAGTGATGTTATTAATAGTGACTTAAGATAATTTTGTATGCATCTCGTAAGAGAAGCATCGGGCGAATGAATTAGAAAAAAATAAAAAAATTCAATTCATAAATATAGAAATTCTCTCGAAACGTTTGCAGGTTTTAAATGAACGTTTTAAGATTGTTTTTTTTTTTTTATAAAATATTTTATTTATTATAATTTCGATTATTTGCTCATAAGAATTGAAAATTTACGTTATTTCGTCATTGATCATATCATCAGAACTTGACGAAATTAATATGGGGATACACCTAAGGTCCCGATCCCTTTCTAATAAAAAAAGAATGATTGAAATCGTTCCATAAACAAAGAAGTTATGCCTGAACATACCTATCAAAAAAGGTACAATACAAATGAAAAAAAAAACGGAACCAATCGAGTACTAGACTGAGCCCAATGCAAAATAAGCTGACGTGTTCTGATGTGGCCATCCACTTGACTTTACCAAACAACCTTGCCCCTCACTTATATTTAATATTTAATAAAATTATTTATAATCATGTAAGGGTGGGGGGGGGTTAGTTTTTGCATTTTTAGATTACTGTGGGCCCACTGATTATGTATACAAAATTTGATTGAGTTTGATACAAGGGCCTATATTTTCATTTTTTGACCCTACACGCCCCCCCCCCAGCCCATTTTGGGCGGTTAGTTTTTGCATTTTTAGACTTCTGGAGGTCCACTGATTATGTATACAAAATTTGGTTGAGTTTGGTACAAGGGCCTAGATTTTTAATTTTTAACCCCCTCCACCCCCTTAATTTTGTGTCGATATGCACCAAAATCTAATCCGCTCTTAATCTCAATGGACCAAAACTACGTGTGAAATTTGGTTTCGATATTCACACTAGTTTTTGAGCTAGCTCGTCCACAAAATTTGGTAACGCACAGACTAACTAACAGACATTTTGACAAAACAATTATTATCTCGAAAAATATAATTTTTTCGATGTTCACTTATAAGAGCTTTTTTGCAGACCGAAATACCATGGTTCTGCTCAATTTTTTTAATCAAAATAGTTTCAGCCGTTTTTGAGATATTTTGAAAAAAAGAAGGAAAAAAAACACTTTTTTTCCCTGCACGATTACAATACTTGACCATACCCTGTATGGTAAAGTAAAAAATCATCGAAATCGGTTCATAATTGGCGAAGAAATCAGGTAACATAGACACAAAAAAAAATCAGTCGAATTGATAACCTCCTCCTTTTTTTGAAGTCGGTTAAAAAAACTGGCCTAGTTCGAAAAAGTAGTGAAATCTAATGTGCAGCCAGGTTATATTCACTAATAATAATTTTCATTCTTGACCCCCCCCCCCATTTTGAAGGGATTGAAAAATAGAAAGTGTGGATGTTTCCTTTGTTTGTGTCACCAACTCTACTAGCAAGCGAAATTTCATGATACTGGAATGATTGGAAGTACCCTAATAGCTATTTTCTCAGGTCCATATCTCAGAATCTATTTAAGCTATGTTATTGAAATTTGGTACTCTCTTCAAGATAGATTAAATAATTATATGTGTATAATTTCAGCTTTGTATCTCAAATGGGTTCCGAGCTGCAGGGGGATCCGAAATTGGCTCAAAATGGCTCGAACTTGGCCCTAGCACGCTGTACAACCTAAAGAATGTAAAAAAATAAATATTTTTATATCAAAATTCCTATTAGATAAAATATAGTTAAATATTTGAATTGGTATTGATTGGACTTGGCATGTGTAAAGCCCCCCCCCCTCACCCTATTTGGTGAATGCATGCATCTGATGATTTCTATTAGGAATTAGGTGCATACCTTGAGCTATAAATCAAACGGAAAATCATTTCACTCGAATGCCAAATGGTATATATGTGTATATATATATATATATGAAATCCAAATGGGCTAGAAGCGCAGCTGTTACGTTTTAACACACGTTTCTAAATTATTATTCACACATTTTATATACACATTTACAACGAATAAACCGATAGAAACAGATAGAGAGAGAAAACGAATTATCGATTCCAATATATATATCTGATTTTTCTTTTCACACTGTGGGATCATCATCAGTTTTATTGGCAGATAATAGATTTTAGTTGGAATTTGAAATTATAATAATATTTACATATTTAATAGAAATCTACGAAATCGATCACGATTCGACTCTAGTAATAGCCAGAACAATATTTCTAAATAATAAAAATTCAAAGAAATATTTTTATTTTATAGATTTTTCAATCATTTTGAAAAAAAAATTATATGATATTTAATAAGGATACAATTTTCATCATCATCATCATTGAGTATACAGTCCTAAGACTGGTTTGATGCAACAACGCATTCGCCAATTCGTTTATCCCTATGACATCTAGGGACTGGAACTCTCTTCCCCCGACCGTCTTTCCAGCTACTTATAACCTTCAATCTTTCAAGACCAGCATCAACAGATACCTTCGACTGCTACTCAATCCCTAAATCTCCCCTTATCTTCGCGTTACAAGGGTCCACCACGGACTACAGAGGTTGTACCTTCTTAGTGCAACTTCTTGTATCAATATCATTATAAAAAAAAAAACAATCCGTCTCCACTCGACTCTGTCCCCCGCCAGCTGTTTGACCTCTCTAAATGTCTGGCATCCCATATCCCCAATTATTTGGTTGAAATATTTTAAACTGGGTCTTCCCCTTCCCCTTTTCTTTCCCACCTCCCCCTCAAGATATCCCTAAGCAGTCCCCCATGTCTCAGTGTGTGCCCCATCATCTGACCTCTTCTCTTCTTCAGACTCTTCCACAAGGTTCTTTTTTCTCCGATTCTTCCAACAACTTCTTCATTTGTAATTTTATCCATCCATTTGATATTCATCATTCTTCTGTAGCACCACATTTCGAAAGCCTCTAATCTCTTTCTCTCTAGAAATTCTTTTTGGGCCTTAAATACTTATAAAGAGAAATCAATGAGGTTGTCTCATGATTGTTGCAAATAAACATATATAACATATCTTTCTATTTATACTTATTATATATAATAATCGGCTTGCGAATTCCGATACGCTATCTAGTGGTCTAAATTGAAACTAGCTACTGTAGGTTAAATATTCATTAAACAGCTGTGGTCTCTGTAATGAAATTATTAATATCTAATAAAATATAATTTTTTCGATATTCACTCATTAGGGCTTTTTGTGGAGCAAAACGTCATGGTTTCGCTGAATTTTTTTTTATCAAAATAATTTCAGCGGTTTTTGAGATATTTCGGAAAAACGAAGCGTAAAATACACTTTTTTATGCACAATCACAATACTTGACCATACCCTGTATGGTAAAGTAATAGACAAATAAATACAATAATAATCCATGATCAGAGACCAGTCTTAGAATTTGTTAAATAAATATAAGTTTGAGATCAAATTTTTTTTAAAAGAATCAAAATATAGGTATAGTCAGTTTCACAAAAACTATTTCAATTTTCAAACTAAAAAGTTCTAGTGTAACATTTTTAGATTTATAAATAGAATACTGAATTTTGGTAAAAAATCTTTTTTCTTCAGTAAAATTATAATTATTATAGAATGAAATGTACTTATATATTTGTGGTTATTTAAATATATAAAATAACAATAATATAATATTAATAAAATACGATTGAATTGATAGAGATATTTTAGACACCTGATTAACATTCTCGTGTACATTTTATTGACGTCATCTCAATCATTTATTTTCTATTTTTCATATTTTACCTAAAGCTATATAATAATAAAGTAAATAAAATATTAAAAACATGTGCTTTTTAATTAAATTAGATCGTAAGAAGTACCTTGGTTTATCTTCAAAAAGGTCATCATTTTAAAATTACAGAAAATTACTCAAATATGATCTAAAAAAAAGGTAATTAAAACAAATTTGGCTTTTTTTTGAGTCACGGCATGAAAACATATTTCTCAAATTTGGGTCTTAAATATCTGATTTTTAGTTCAATAATTAAAAAAAAATCCCCTTATAAAACACTGAAAACCAGAAAAAGAAAGACTTTTTTGAACCGTGTAATTTTAAATTCGGGTAAAAAAGAGTTGGGTGTAGGTAATAATGGGTGAACCGCGATTGGAATTAGGTGTACACCTTCTTTGGAATTATGTGGAATTATTTTGGAATTCATTAGATAATGCCCCTTCATCTATTGTCTTCTACTTGGAAATGAAAGTGAATTTGAAAGTAGGGTGTACAGTACAGTGTACACGATATTAGGTCGCGGTCTCACCCCCGATTTTTTTCTCCTTAAAAAAAAGGTCTTTCTAACCTAAAAAATCGTTATTCTCGTGAATAAAATGAGCCAAGAAAGGAAGTTCCCTTCCCCTTAGCCCATATCTTGAGCCCCCGAGGGTACACCACTGTTAATGAAGCGAACTACGTGACCGCGAGGAAATCATTTCAGCCGGCATGACAAAGCCCGCTAGTGTAAACTTGATATGGCACAGCCGTCTAGCCTTTACAGTGCTACGAGAGAGGAGAGAGAGAGAGAGAGGGCTGCAATTATATAAAGACACTTTCTAATTAAGTTGTTGAAATTGATCTCAAGGCAAACTCTCAACATCATATAACTTTAAGTGGAAGAGGCGCCTTTCATTTCATCCCCTCACCACCGCCCTGACCCCCTCTATCGTCCCTCAAACACACACATACATGTCACGCTGATATCTTTTCTCTTATACCCCCAGTTTCTAATCTTCTATACTCCTAATTGAGAAAATAATATACCTATATTAGGAAAGTGAAAATTCTGATACGCTATCTGGTTGTCTAAATTGAAGCTAGCCACCGTAGTTCAAAAAATTAAGCAACGGTCTTACCAATGTTCCCAATTATATGTCGAAATAATTCATTCGTTTAATTGAAAATATTTTCTTTAGAAAAATTACATTCTAGAATACTTTACTATTTTTAAGATCCCTAAGGGCCGCTTGTATGTCGCGAAGTAGATGCTTTTTACAAGTGACAAAGGGTAGATGGTAAATGGAGGGACTGGGATGACCAAGTGAAGTGCCTGTCATCTGATTGGCCATCCCAGTCCCTCCATTTAACATCTAACCTTTGTTAGTTGTAAAAGCATTTACTTTCCGACATACAACCGGCCCTAAGAGTGATGCCAAAAACCCCTAAAAAGGGTTAAAATTTAAGAGAAAAACCCTAAACTGATATTTTATAAAATGTAGGGTGTTGTCAACACTTGAATTTTTCCCATTAAGAGTGATGTCAAATGTCAAAACCCCCTAAAAAGACCGCAATTAAACAAAAACCTCTAAACTGATATTTTGTAAAACGTAGCGTATTTCGAAAATGCAACTTTTTTGTTTTTAAAATATAAATAATTTAATTAATGTAATTCAAATAAAAATGATACAGAAAGTATCAGTTATCCAAAGTTTTATTTAGTGTGAATAAAAAAATTATATATTTATAGAGTGAAATTTGGAAAAATAAATGGATAGGAACCCTTTTTTACCCCTTAAAAACCCCATGCAACTTTTTCTTCAGAAAATTTAGGGGGAAAACCCCAAATTGGATAACCTGGCTTGGAGTACAGTCCAGTCAGAAACATGGGACACTGACGAGCTCAGCGCTCGGATTAAGAATTACATGTTTTTAAAACCATAACGTGAAAACTATTGGCAAATTAATAAATAAATAATAATTAATTTATGGTGCATGAAATTATTAACAAATAATTCACACATCAAGGATATAATACATGTTACATAGTTGAATTTTACAATACAAGGTACACACACACACTATTCTACAATCATGCAATGGTAGTCCAGGGGTAAATTAGATGCAATTGAAGAACTCATTACCATCCATGTTATTCTACCTCACTTGTGTATGACAAGTGAATTGATGACGTATCTGGGATTCATCATCAGTTGTTGAGAGTTGAAGGGCACGTTTCCGTGTGTTACCGCGAGGAGGTGAACTCTCTTATCCTTCCTGTGTATTAGGTATCTTAATGCTAGAGTTCTGTTGGTTAGGACAACAGCGGTCTAATTATTAGTTAGTTTTTCTAAATCTACTTGTGTGTGTTCTAACCCTATTGGTTAGAATTTCTACTTGTTCAGAGAAGCAATAATGGTGCTCCTCTGAGTTGACTATTCTGGGTGTCTTATAATATTAATCATGCTTGAAGAGACCGAGACTGTTCGCTTCCCGTCCTTGTCGGACTGACCATTTGTTGGCCTGGCCTCGTTAAGTATAAGTCTATCTAGGTCTAAGAGATAAGGGAAAGGCAATGGCACCCAATTTTTTGGTGTCGTTTGTCTATTTTCGGTTTTATATTATTTCTGGAGTGAGGCTTCTTAATTGGATCATGCTCCTGCGATGCGGGAAGACCAGCCCAGCGAATTTACTGAATTTAATGTATACTTCTCTGGTTTCTATTAATTTAGGAAGGTTGTTCCGAATGTTTTCTATTAGGAGTTCTGGGTATCTGAAATCCGTGTAGAGCAGGCATTCGGAGAGAATGTGCTCGACGGTTTCTTCTATATTTGGACATTCTGGGCAATTTGGACTGGGTGTTTCTGATGCGCCTCTTGCGTATAAAGTGCCATTGATTGACCCGTATCCACTAAGAAGGAACAGCGTGTGCATGTCTGGGTTATACCATTTGGGTATGTTCCCGTAGTTGACATTCGGAAAGAACAATACAAGGTACATCGCTTTTAAGTTTGTACGAAACTCTAAATATAAATTCTTGAGTTGAAAAATTCACTAATAAACCTAATGGATTATAACTAATGATATTAGTACTAAAGAATAGTGTCCGCGGTGCGTAATGAAATCCACTCTTTGAATTTGGTTGTTGTTGTTATTGTTGTTGTCGTATTTTGAAACAGTGTAGAGTAGTGTGCGTGTGTCTGTCTGTCAGTCTCATTGTGTTGTGGTGTGGCAATCCATTTTAATAAGAAGGACAAGTGCAAGACAGAAGAGCCTGAGGGCTCAAGACTCTCTCTCTCTCGCTGAGTGGATGCACCCCCCATCACAGAGCTTGGCTCTAGAACCCACCAGGTGGCGCTGAATTAGCTTGATTAAGCGCCAGGCGATTAATGCAGGGTGTCGCTTCTTCATTCGCACTCGGGGGCTGATGGATGCCACGGCTGCTTGCTTTTGTCGAGTGATTAATGACACGGGCTCATCTAGTCTTATCCACAGACACAACAACAACAACCCAACACCCACCCCATCATCATCTACACCTATAATTTTATATTTTCTTACCATATTTGGTAAATGAAATCAAGATTCGCCGTTAGGGGCGCCACTTAAACAGAGACCATAATGACTAATCGTGCGAAACTGATATTCACTTTTGCTTAAGTATTGTTATAAAACAAGGCTAAAACCATTTTGAAGTAAAAAAATCAACTAGTGTTTGCAGCACACGACTTTCACTTACTATGAAAGCATCCCACCAATTTTCTTCTTTCATATTAATTTCTTCACAGGGTTTCAAATAGGGATAAAAAATAAATAAATAAATAAAAAATACCATTCACAGAACTTAAAAAAAAATATAGACATCGTTTAAAAAAATAAATAAATAAAAATCAATTTTGTTCTGACAGAATGGGTGTAGGTTCGAGGAGAAACATATTTAATAAAATTAAAACCACCACATCTTTTAGTTAAAGGGGTAAAAAATGTTTGTCGATTTGGACTAAAATTTTCAAATATTATATTTTTTAATTATTTTATTGAGAATTTCAAGCGTTGTTATGATAAAAACCTAAACAAACTAACAACAATAGAATTCCACAAAAGGAGTTTTTAACGGGTTATAGTGGTGTTTCACAAGTAAAAATAAAAAATTAAAAAATTCCTTTAATTATATTTTTGGAGTTTTATTTTACTCTATACATATTTCGGGTTTTTAGCCCAACATCAGAGGCTTATAAAATATTTTTACTTGTGAAACACCACTATAGCCCGTTAAAAAACACCTGTGTTTAATATGTTTTATTATAAACCAACACCGCTTTCCCTAAATGTTAACAATTTAATTAATTAGTTTGTTATATGATCAGCTCAATATTACAACTTCAAAACGAAAAACATCCAATCGGGTATTTGAACACATGAGAAATAGCAGATGATGAAGGTCAAACCTTCGAAAATATAGTTAGTCTCTAACAAATAAATTATATATACCTATATATAACCTTAAATTATTATTTATATATAATCAACGATTTGTGCTGTGTTGATTTAATCAAATGATTCAATTTTATTCAACCACCTGTTATTAATTATAGTTTAATTCGAAAACGTATAAAAATATTTTTTCCTCAAAATTGATACTTGGTTATATAATAATTAAGTACCTGGAGGCACCCAGCGATGCTCGGTAACTTCCTTGCTTCAGTTAAAAGCTTTATTTTAATATTATTTTTAATTTAAAATTCTGATAAAAAGGTCGATTTTTATTTGAGAGCCGTTTTCAAATTAAAAAAATACAAATGTATATATGTATTCGCCCACTGTACCCCCCCCCCCCCCGCTTGACCCCACCCCCGAAACCTCGCCCTACCCCCGGATCCCCGACCACTGCACCCCACCTCCTGCACCTGTTTTGATTCAACCATATGATTCATTTTTATTCATCCAATTGTAAATAAATAAAACCTATGAAAATGTGTTGTTTTTTTTTCAGAAAATTGAGACCTGCTTATGCGAAATATATTTTTAAATAAATTCTTGATTATTTTTATTCTATTCAATAAATAAAGTTCTTTATAAAAACAATTATAAAACGTTTATTAATATTTCTAACGTTTATGGAGAATAAGATATGTTAAAATCCACAATCACAATACTTCTTCAAGGCCTTTTAGAACAATGAATTAAGGCAACCCATTGTCTGCATGGGTACAAAGGAAAAGTGAAACGCTTTAAAACCCTAAGAATGGGATTTGTCTACCTTAAAATAATTAATTTGATTACGAAAAACCCCATCAAAAACAATTTTGTCGAAGATGAGACCGTGACAGATCGAATTGTCACCCCAAAAACCCCTAACCCGTGAATTTAATCAAAATCGGTAGAGACGTTTTCAAAAATATAACCAAGATACAAATATATATACAAATAAATATACAATTTTTGCTCGTTTAATAAGAGTAGATAGATAAGTATATTTTGAAATAAGTCCTTGATTATTTTTATATTATATTAAATAAAACAGTTTTTTTATAAAAAATCATCATTAAACGTTTTGGGAAAGAAAATAGTATTTTCTAAATAAGTCGGCTAAAAATGACCCGGAGGGTCAGCCCACAACACCTCCCCCAATGATCGAGAGAGGAGAAAAAATGTCCTAACTCAGCCCATTATCTATGTGCATACAAAAGAAAATGAAAATAAACTTTTTTAAGAGCCCAAACTAGTAATATTTGATCTTTGAATAATTTCTTTAATTAAGAAAAAAACCTATCAAATTAAAGTTACCCAAAGATGAGAGCCTGACAGATCGATTTGTTTGCAAAAACCCCTAATCCGTAATTTTAATCTAAATCGTTAGAAGCCGATTCTATAGGTATATATATATATATGTTGCAATAAAAACCCGTTTTAGTAAGAACGGGTTCTTACTAGTTAAAACTCGTTTCACTGAATACCTTTGGGACAACTAGAATTTACTGATGTTGATTGAGTTTGGTTCAAAGGTCTAGAATCTACCTTTTTGACATTCATTTTTCTTCATTATGGGTGTTTATTTTCAGAAATTTTCTAAACGAAAATGTCAAAAATTACATCCCCTACAACTTTGCTTCTAATTTTTGACATTTTTACACGTTTAAAATTTTTTTTTGAAAATAAACACCCAAAATGAGGCGTTAGGTCAAAAATGAAGATTCTACGGCCTTTGAACCAAACTCAACCAGCATTAGTAAATTCCTGTTGCCACAGAGTATTCAGTGAAACTTGTTTTAACTAGTAAGAACTGATTTCTTACCACTAGAACGGGGTTTTACTGCAACATATATGTACAAGAGTTGCTCATTTAATAGCATAAGATTTTTTAAAAAATTATATTTTCTCTCTAAAATAAAGACAAAAGTAAAAATGTGTTACAAAATAATTATAAAACGGACAATCGGGACCCGCGATTACCGACCCCCACTCGCGGCACTTTAGAGCTCATAAAAAAAATCTTAGTTGACCCCTATCGCCCAATAAAGCCCCCTAAAAATTTCGCGAAACCAAATTTAGATCACATACAACAAATAAATAGTAATAATTTTTATCGATTATTATTACCCATTCGATTGATTAACAGACAAATTTCGGCCACTACAGTTTGCCAACCACTTCCAGCCAAGGCGTATCTACTCATCATACAATGTCGAACGCCCCCATAGAAATCTACAGAATTCAAATTGTACCCACATAGTCACTTACGTTCCGGGAAGAATTTTCGAAAAAGCTCTCATCTAATCTAATCTAAAAATTAGATGAAGCAAATAATAAAACACCTACTTATCGGACGCGAAGAGGCGACGAGATATTGTCCTTTTTCGGTAAAATGAAAATATTTTCAAAGCAACAAGTGAAATTGGAACAAAATTATTTCACAAATTTTTATATAAAATATAACGATTAAAAAATAATAACAAAACTGAATAAACTACCCGAGTTCAAAAACAAGTAACCCACGAGTGACTGGTTTATTTTTTAATTAAATTTTCTTTTATATATAGATGGGTCGTGTAAAGAAATTACGTCAAAAACTTAATCGGCAAAAATTCGGAGATTGGTATCTGTTAAAAAATTGCAATTGATGGTATAATCGGTTTATATCTTTATTAGATATCTGAAATAAAAGATTTTCGACGGCATAAATCAAATAGCTACTGTTTTTAAATATGTATTTCACGTATAAATATAAAGGTGGAGGGGAGGATATTGGGAAAATTATTCAGGAGCAGAGAAAAGGAAGATATACCGTTCCGCAGAGATTTTTCATGTGGTTTCACGTGAAAATAAGTAGTTTCCCAATAAGACGTCATAATAAATCCATATCGGGTCAACAATAATAGTCTAGTCTAGTTAGTAGTTCGATATCGCTTTCAAGTGTTTGGGTGTTTATTTGCAATATCTATATATATAAAATTAATGTTTTGTCTGTACATTGGTCCAAATACGCCAAATTTTGCTTGCATGCGTTTCAAGCAAATTTGAACGAAAACACCATCATCAAAATTCCCGTCTGCCTGTCTGTATGTCTCCGCGGGTTCCGCGTAAATTTGCTCACGATTCACGTAAAAACGGTTTAAGGGATTATTATGTAATTTCATTTTTACTTAGAGAAAGTGGTGTAGGATTTAGGTGAAACATTAAATTAATTAATAAAGTAAAGGGTGTGTAGTTTCACAGTGAATGAAATAAAACTCAAAAGAGGTTCATACAAACTCAATATATTTCGGATTATTGTCCATCATCAGGAGTTTACAGCTTAAAACTAATAATAATTGAACGTTCTTAGAGTTTTATTTCATTCACTATGAAACTACACACCTTTACTGTATTAATTAATGTAATTTCATATTTGGATGAGATGTCTTCTAACTTAATCATTGTTATATAACATTTTGATATTTTGACCCCAAAAGAGGGTTCGGGGTGCGTACTAATAGAAACGATCAAATAACTCCTAAACTATTAACTCTACGGCAAATTTTGTTATGGGGAGAGGGTCGGTGGGGTAGATGGGGAGTTTTCGTGATTAATTTTCACTTTTATTATCCCCCAAACTCTACAAAAATTGCCAAATTTTAGCATCCTAGAGGTCATTAGGTACATATTTAAAATGATGAAAATTTTCCGAGGCTTTTTTTTATGGGGCATTTGACGCCAAATCAGACAGTTTGAAAAATTTTAATTTTTGATTTCCTTCATTTTTTGACATTTTTTTTAGTACCCATCAAAAAACTCTTCCTGGTAAATTTTGAAATTTTTTGATCATCTTTTTCGAATTTTAGTTTTTAGCTCATAACTTCTTCAAAAGTGCTCAAAAAAAAAAAAAATACAAAAAATCGACGAAACGTCTGGCCCATTTAATAAAAACTCTGTTTTTTATTTATTCTCCAATTTTCTGCTATTCCTGTTTTAATTAATTTTAAATAATTTTTTTCTATTTATTTCTAAAAAATATGTAAAAAAACAAACATTTTTGAAATTGGACCATTTTTGAAGCAGATTTATATGCGAAAAATCTCGTAAAACAATTTTTTATATAAAATCGCAAGTCATCCGATGCAGTAGTTACGAAGAAATTGTGATAAAACTCCATGATGACGTAATTTTAGTGTATTTTCTTTGTTTCATTACAATAAAAAAATTGACTTTTTTTTAATCCTTTTTATTAAGTAATCATTTAGGTCTTAAAAAAATAACTTCCATAGAATTCTTCAAGTTCTTACACCCAGTAGTTCCGGATCTATCGTAATGTAACTGTGATTTTTTTAATTTTTTTTCCACTCCTTTAAATATTGAATTTTTAAAAAAACAATCTTTGCAAGTATTTACTTTTAGAAAATATTTTAAATTATTATCTTAGTAGTTCCGGAGAAATCGAAATGAAACTGTGGTTTACCGTATTTTTTAAAAATTTTTTTACCTCTTGAAATTTAAAATATTTTAAAAATTATTCTTAGTAAGTATTTAGGTACGTCTTAAAACTAACGTCCAGACAACACTTCAAATCATTAGCTACAGTAGTTGCAGAGAAATTGTGGTAAAATACGATGATCTTGATGATTTTAGTTTATTCACGTTGTTTCATTCCAATAAAATTTGATTTTTTTTTAACTCGCTCTTAGCATGAATTTAGATCCTAAAATTGGCTTGCAGTTATCTAGTATCATTAGTTCATACATTAAATGGGCCACTGAAGAAGTCGAAATAAATCGACCAAACAGTCTGAGCATTTAATAATAACTCTGTTTTTATGTTATCGACCAATTCCCTCTTATTTCTGTTTTAATTAATTTTAAATAATTTTTTTGTATTTTTTTCTAAAAAGTATGTAAAAAATCAAAATGTTTTAGAAATTGGACCATTTTTGAAGCTGTTTTATGAGCGAAAAATCGAAATTCGATATCTTTTAAATCGGGGATCAAAAAAATTTCAAAATTTACCAGGAAGAGTGTTTTGATCGAGGGGTGATCCGCGATTGGAAGTGGGCGTACACCTCTTTGGAAGTTATTTTGGAGCACTTCGGAAGTAGCCTAGAATGTACTTGGGAACATTTGGAAGCATTTGGAAACATTTGGAAGCATTTGGAAATATTTGGAAAGCGTTTTGGAAATATTTGGATAGCTGATTTGGAAATATTTTGGAAGCATTTGGAAATATTTGGAAGAACAAGCGGAAGTAGGTGAACAGCATATTAGGTCGCGGTTCACCCCTCGGTTTTGATGGATAATAAAAAATGTCAAAAGATGAAGGAAATGAAAAATTAAATTTTCTCAAACCGTCCGATTTGTTGTGGAATGCCTCATAGATAGAAAATAAATTCTTCTCTTAATGCCATAATGTTTAAATAATTTATCAGTAGAATATCTATGGGTCGAATAGAGATAGAGGTAGATAGATGTAGAGTGAGAGGGTTGTTTGACTGGGTTGTCTGTGTGGTCAGTGGGGTCACCTGGTAAGCGTGCGGTCACTCCAACTCTTGATTAAATAATCAGCTCTCCACTCGGGCACATTCACATCAGAGAAGACATTAGATGATCGATTCCAACCCAATTGGATTTTATTATTTCGTCCAGAATAAAAAATATAATTAATAAATAAACATAGAGAGAGATAGAGATTAAAAAAAAATATTACGATTGGCATCTGACATTTGTATTTTTTGATAATATCTTTAATAAATATTTATTGATAATGAATAGACAGAGAGAGGAAAATTATTTTTTTATTCAGAAAATAAGTAGTAAATAAGTACTTACCTATAGATAGAGGAAAAATTTATTCTACGCATCAATGTATATTTTACACTGATAACGAAAATATGATAATTGATTGGTAAAATTTTGTAAAAATGAATGAAATACAGTAGAACCCCGATAAATCGTAAGAAAGTGCTGGTCCCTTGGAAAATCTCGTTAATTCATATAAAACGATGCATTTTAGTCCCCTCGGTATAATGCAGAGGTCGGGGAACTTTTTTAGCTATTACCCCAAAATATTTTTCCATAGTTCGCTTTACCCCTACATGAAAAGCAAAAAAAGCAAGGTAAATGTATCTTATCTTTTTATATTAAATTTTCATATTTTATAATTCTAATTTTTTGTTACGGAATCCTGAATAATTCTGCTATCGATCACAAAACAGAAAATAACTAAGAGTATTATACTTTTTGAGAAAAAAAATATTTTTGTCAGATTCATGTACAAAGTGTGACAGTAGTATATTAGTAGAGTCACTAGGTGTGTGTTTAAATCACGCCAGATTTTCATTTTAGTGTGGGGTTTTATTAATTCGCCATTTATACTAAAAGAGGCCAACCACTACTACATTATCAAGTTTAAAACAGAGCTTTGCACATATATTCAAATTGGAAATTCCTTTCTCATCCATACTCATATGTGTGTCGAGAAAGTCATTAAAATAATTCCGTGCTTGTAAGGTAAGGCGCGAGGAATTCCTTTGAACGCGAAACGTCAAAGCCCAAATTAGCAACCACTCACTATCTCTGCGCCAGTCCATTATAAATATGCATCGTGCATTATTTTCCAGGGATTATAAAATATATTTAATAATTAATTTCTATAAATTCGTGCATTTAGGCCCAGGGCTGAGCCATTCATAGAACCTGGGCCAAGGGATGAATATGCATGAGGGGGTGGTTGGTCCCGCTATTAATGCATTAAAACTTTGGCCTTCATGCGTATTGATGGCTCGCCGAGGCCTCATCAGCCCTCAAGATGTCAGGGGATATGTCAGCAACTGACTCAGGAGCACATCTTGTATTACGCAGCTACGTGAGTGGGCTCGAATATGATTATTTCACGCAGCCAACTTGAAAACAACGAGAGGGACATGACAGTCTCATGAGATTAATCTATTCTCAAGTGTTTGCTTCTTTTTTACTACTTTTAAATGCTCGAACAAAAACTTTTTTATATATATAAAAAGTAATTTTTTTTTATTTACCAGCATTTTTTTTGTTTGACATGAACGTATTTGAAGAGCTAAGTAGACTTTGGACGAAAAAGTAAAAACTTTTTCAAGACCCGAAACGTTATCCCGGCTAAGAACCTAGTCTATTGAACAATTTTCAACAGTTTATAACACATTTTTCAATAATTATATTACTTTTACTCTACCATACAAACAGCCCCGTAGCCAGAAAATTTTCATGGCGGGAGGGGGAGGGGGGTCAATCCTCAAAGAAAAATATTTAGTGAAAATGATTTTTTGTATTAAAACAAATAAGTTATTTAATTACGGTTAGTTTGGCATAAGAATCGGTTTGTCGTTGCGGTTACTCATCCCATGAGCCCTGCCCTTGGGAGGAGGGGGGTTCTGACCCAAACCCCCTACGCCCCTGCATACAGTGTATGGTCAATTATTGTAATCGTGCATGAAAAAAGTGTTGTTGTTTTTTCTTCGTTTTTTTCGAAATATCTCAAAAACGGTTGAAAGTATTTTGATAAAAAAAATTGAGCAAAACCATAACGTTTTGGTCTACAAAAACGCCCTAAAGACTGATAATCGAAAAAATTATATTTTAAGAGATATTAGTAATTTTGTCAAAATGTCTATTAGTACGTTACCAAATTTTGTATAAGCTCAAAAACTAGTGTGAATATCAAAACGAAATTTTACATGTAGTTTTGGTGCATTAAAATTGTGAGCTGATTTGATTTTGGTTGAAATTGAACCCAAAATTAAGTGGGCAACGGGGTTTAAAAAATTAAAATCAAAAAATTTTCAAACTAAAAATAACCTCCAAAAAATTGAAATTTTCTATAAAATGAACTTATAATAAAAAGAGAGTAAGAATTTAATTTTTAGGACATAATCTAGGATTCTAATAGAAATATTTTTATATTGTGATATCAGAGGGGATTCATATTTCTACTAAAATCCTAGATTTTGTCCTAAAAATTAAATTCTTTCTCTCTCAATATACAATGGTTTCATAATCATTAGCCCCCAGAAGTTTAAAAATTGAAAAAAACTAAACTCCCGAAATGGGGGGGGGGGGTTTGTATAGTCAAAAAATGAAAATTTAGCCCCTTGTGCCAATCTCAACCAGAAGTGTATGCTGTATGGTAAAGTCAAGTGGATGGCAACATCAGAACGTGTCAATTTTTTTTAATAAGCAAAATTTATGTGGGGGCCTCTCTCTTGTGAAGGCCCCGGGCAATTGCCCTGTTTGTCTTCCCTTAAATCCGACCCTGTTTATTTCACACCGGGCCGAAAAAGATTTTCTTGTATAAAATATGTAAGTGAAAGTCATGTTCCGGGCACACTAATCTACCAAAGTTTTACCTGATTATTAATTATATTGAAATTGATTATAAACAGAAAGAAGTGATATGAAATTAATTCTTCACTTAATTCAACTAAAAATTTTCTTCGGGGTTGGGGGGGGATTCTTTTTTCAAACTCATTGATTTATTTTTATGAATGAACAATTCTGCTACTTTCAGCATACTAAATCTTTTCAATTCAAGTAATTTCAACCCAAAAACTCATGTCTCCCGGCGAGCTGAGTTCGGCAAGCTTACCGAGTAATTGAAAAGTTTTTATTTTGCCGAGAGTAGCAGAGTTGTTGATTCATAAAGAGAAACAAAGAGGTTGTTCTCTGCTTGATCAAATATATAATACATACATCAAAATTAATCATACATGATTTATTTGTTTGAGATTATAGTTTCGAAGACTTGGCCTTCATCATCAGTCTTTTTTAATTATAAATATTTTTTTCATGGGGTCAGTATCATATGGATATTGACCCCATGAAAAACAATATTTATAATTAAAAAAGACTGATGATGAAGGCCAAGTCTTCGAAACTATATTCTCAAACAAAGAAATCATATATATATATATATGATTATATATAGATATATAATTTTAATATATATGTGTGTATGTATATTTGCATCAAGCAGAGGACAACCTCTTTGTTTCTCTTTATTTACAGAGTAATATTGCAATGCATCAAAGAACTTACCAGAATCCCCTTTAGGGTTAGTTTAAACCTTACAGGGATGGAATTATTTTAATGACTTTCTCCGCACATATATGTATATGAATTTTCAATTTGAATATGTGCAAATCTCTGTTTTAAACTTTGCAATATAGTGGTTGGCCTCTTTTAGTATAAATGGAGGATTAATAATGACCCTCCTCCCCTCCATCCTAAAAAAAAGAAGAAGAAAAGTTTATGCAAACTAATCTAACTTTAGATTATTATTTAAGTAAGTCTTCATTTAACTAAAAGCTTCGAAATCATTCATTCTCACTATAAAGGTTAGTCTAATAATTACGATATTATTATGATAATACTATAGAAGAGAGAAAAGGGAATATCAAAAGGTTGGGGGGCGGAAAGGGGGACCTTTTGGTCGATATTAAATATTCCTATGTAAATGGAAAATCTCTTTTAATAATAGAGATAGTTATTGTATTTTATGATCGAATAAAGATGTTTAAAAAATAGACACTTGGTTTCTATTAAAGTGCATTGTATATTATACGTATAGAAATGACTCTCTATTAAATCGGGTAGGGAGATATTTTCTAACAGGAATGAGGGTAGGAAATAAAAATAAAAATAAATTACGAGCAGAGAGGGCTGAATAGATGAACATTGAATATATTATTATTATTATTATTATATTTACCTATCCTCCGTAGTTAGAAACTGCATTTATTAGATAACATTAAAAAAGTAAATAAAGTTAACAATATATAAACAAACTTATTTATTTTGTTTACAAACTTTTAATTATTGCATCAGTTATTATTATAAATTATTTTTTAATTAAAATATTGTTTCATATATAAACAAAATTATACTTATATTATCATAGAAGTTTTAAATTTATAATTAAAATATAATTAAAATAAAAAATAAATAATTAAAAACAAATTGAAGAATATATCACGGAGGATCCAACAGATATATTTATTTATTATGAAATCAATAACGAATTTTATTCAATTAACTATACTAGTTCTGGCGAACCTAGCGTTGCTTGATAATTTTTCGCTTCATTTAAAAGTAATATCTTAATATTATTTATATTATTTTAAATACCTATTATTCTTCCAGAATAACTACGCTAGAGTTTGTATAATTTTTCTATCATTTCGTGACCCATAAAAATTTAAGCGCGACGTTGAAAAAGCCTCTCTAGTGTATTAAGTAAAAATATTCTGGGGGTCTTTAATGTACTTCAAATGGCACATCATTTACTCTGCATTATTAACAAATGAACAATCTTGTAATAATGGACAAATTAACTTCTAACAAAAATTGAAATTTTTTTAATTGTGCTTTTTATCATTGAATGAGGAATTGTTGTATCGCAAATACATGTATATATGTTGCAGTAAAAAGCGGTTTTTTAGTAAGAACGTCTCATCTCACAGATCATTTAAGGACACATACATGGGAGAGGCCTTTTAGCTGTGCTCGGTGTGAACAACGATTCTCAAAAAATCTCCTCTCCCAATCCATTTAAGGACACATACTGGTGAGAAGCCCTTTAGCTGTGGTCAATGTGAACAACGCTTCTCACATAAATTTGCTCTCACAAGACATTTAATGCACTTTTTCTAAACAAAATTTTTTTCGAATAAGTAAGCAGCAGTAGCATCCAGTTTCATTTCACAAATCACCGTTTCTTTTCATATGGTTTTTTGAACAATTTTTCTTACTCTAGTTTTCGAATAGATCATTGAATATATTATTTTAATATGTATTATTTGGTGTCGCAATTAAGCCAGTTCCAGCATTGAAATCATTGCGTTAACTTTTTATTTTCTTAAATTTTTTAAAATTTGTATCTGGATATCAGGAGCGAACAGGAGTGTTCTTTCCTTCCTCCTAAATTGGTTGAATGCACTTTTTCTAAACAAAAATCTTTTAGAACTCAAGAGTATGTGAAATGAAATAAATAAGTAAGCAGCAGTAGCATCCAGTTTCATTTCACAAATCACCGCTTCTTTTCATATGGTTTTTTGAACAATTGTTCTTACTCTAGTTTTCGATTAGATCATTGAATATATTTTTTTAATATGTATTATTTGGGGTTCCAATTAAGCCAGTATTACAGCAAGCCAATTCCAGCCCTGAAATCATTGCGTTAACCTTTTATTTTCTTAAAATTTTTAAAATTTGTATCCGGATATCAGGAGCGAACAGGAGTGTTCTTTCCTTCCGCCAATTTAATTTTAATCCACTTTTTCTAAACAAAAATTTTTTCGAACTCAAGAGTATGTGAAATGAAAGAAATTAGTAAGCAGTAGTAGCATCCAGTTTCATTTCACAAATCACCGTTTATTTTCATATGGTTTTTTGAACAATTTTTCTTACTCTAGTTTTCGAATAGATCATTGAATATATCATTTTAATATGTATCATTTGGGGTCGCAATTAAGCCAGTATTACAGCAAGCCAATTCCAGCTGACTTGACTCTACCCCCGGGGGTCAGATTTTAGCTGGATGCCTCGAGTCGGATTCGAACCCGGGTCCCAGGGTTAGCTCGCTGTCACGCTACCGCCTAGCCTATCTGACGATGAAAATTGGGGACGATAATGGAATTGAAATAATTATCGGAAAAGAGTTTGTTTTTTTTAATTAGTTTTTTCCTCTTATTAAAAACAAGGACTAAAAAGATGATCAAGGACACTAGATGGTGGAGAAGTAATCTCCGGAGTCGAAGCTAAAATACAATGTATACATTAATTCATGTAAAATAATTGGTTTAATAAAATTTATAAATTTTTTTAATTAATTAGAGATATTTTCTATTGAAGACAGAATGGGAGAACACAATGCTGAATCTACTTTAAAAACCCAACATTTCAGAGGATGGATCCTACTTATTCAGGGTTTAGAGGGTCAACGGAGAAACCTCCGTGTATATTAATATTATTTTTAATTGCAATTAAACTTAATACTTTATTCACAGTGATGCATTGATGAAGGCCGGATCGTATCAAAAAGTTGTCAAAAAATAAATTAAATTTTATTTTACGTTTATTTAATTCTAGCTAATAAAAATCGACCTTTTTCTTTAATATTAATTTAACGATTTTAACTAAAGCCAGTCAGGTACTAATTACTTCTTGATTAAAAAAAATATATATTTATGATTTTCGGTATCTTATCTATACTTATTATAATCGGCTTGCGCGACGACGCCGTTGTGATTTTTTTAATTTTAAAACCCACTAATAGTTCATGAGAAATAAAATTTATTAAAATTAGGAAATTTAACTTATTATTTTAAAACCCACTACCGAGTCAAGTAGGCGTAGCCTTCTGGTCAGAAATTACCCGCCTAAGGCGGGCTTCGTAGCTGGTTTAATTATAATGTATGAAATGAACATAGATAATAGAATAATAGCGAAAACGAAATTGTCCAAAACATAGAAGTCTCCTACCCATTTCCCACGACTGTTTGGATTTCCATTTCCAGTTCTTTCTTTCTTGATAAAGTTTAGATAAATATAGAGAGTTAGCTAGCTAGCTCTGGATTTGTTCCAATGTTGATTTTCAGCTATGTCTGTTTAGATTAAAGCCACGGGGAAACTAAATGAAATTTTCTCAACACTAAAATCAAAATACGATTTAAATTAAAAATTGAGAATAAGGCAGAGCTTGATGAATTTCAATTTAACATCCTGGAATGTGATATATGAGATATCTAAACTCAAATTTTAAGATATATTTATTGAGATGACCCATTTTAATCAAATATTTTTTATTTATTTTTAAGTAGGTGGAGCTGATCGGGGAGGGAATTTAATTAATTAGCTGATCAAGATGACCAACTAATGATAGATTTAAATTCGCTTCTCGAAGTCCCAGTAAATGAATAAATGAAACTGATCGAGGCTATTCTTCTTAATGAAGGAGTCCCTTGAAAAGCTTAAGTGTTTATTAATATTAAATAAGCTATATAGTTCAATTATTAAATTTTTTCGATTTGATGTAGTGGACTGATAACTTAATAATTAAGTATCTTTCAAAGGTGATAGATGAATGTGTTTAGGTTTATCAGGTAAAGGAATGTTAAAAAATAATTTTTAAGAACCGACTTTAAAAAATTAAATGCATACAAATAAAATACACTAAAAGGTATAAAATAATTATTATCTTATTTAGTTACAACTAAACTACAAAATATTAACATAAAATTACTTTTTGAAGTCGGTACCAAACAAACTATACCTATAAGCTAGCATACCCTCCAAACTAAGTAAGATCCGTCGAGTGCGATTCATAAAAGGTAGATGTTTGGCACCGACTTCAAAAAGTAATTTCATGTTAATATTTCGTCGTTTAGTTGTAACTAAATAAGATAATAATTATTTTATACCTTTTAGCGTATTTTATTTGTTGCATTTAATTTTTTGAAGTCGGTTTTATTTTTTTCTTAAAAATTATTTTTATTTTTCTCTTTTTAGTGATGTTATTAATAGTGATCATATCATCGGAACTTGACCAAATTAATATGACACCATCCCTAAGATACCCCCTTTTGAATAAAAAGAATCATCGAAATCGGTTCATAAACAAAGAAGTTAGGCCTAAACAAACCAAACAAAAAAGTATAATACCTGTGAAAAAAATGGGACCAATCGGAAGGTAGACTGAACCCAATGCAAATTTTTTTTTCAAAATCGGTTCACAATTGGCGGAGATATGAGGTAACATAGACACAAAAAAAATATCAGTTGAATAGAGAACCTCCTCCTTTTTTGAAGTCGGTTAAAAATGGCCCACTGAGCTAGTCAAAATACCTCCTTCTTTTTTGAAGTGGGTTAAAAAAACAATTTTATTTAAATGAATTTATCAAAATGGAAAACAAGTAAAAGGTTTGAAGAAAAGATAGAAGTTGTTAAATTGACTTTTAAGATAAAGGTCTATTGGTGTGTGGGTAGCCAAATCCCAGTTTGCGACGAAAGCGTGGGGGACACCTTTTGGTAACTATCCCTGAAGACTTGATAGCGATCGCTAATGGAGATGGTCCCTCGTAGATATTTTAATTCGGGGTAGTGTTTCCCGAATAGGAACTCGGACCTTTTAGGGCCGGTTGTATGTCGGTTGGTAAACACTTTTTAACCGTTGGCAAAGGTTAAATGGCTGGGATGGCCAATCAGATGACAGGCACTTTCATCTGATTGGCCATCCCAGCCATTTACCCTTTGCCAACGGTTAAAAAGAGTTTACAAACCGACATACAACCGGCCCTTAGTATACAAAACATTTATAAGTAAGGATCACAATACAAAGAAGTTCTAAACATTAAATAATATCAATTAGACATACCTATGAAATCCTGCATTTGCTCAATTCTCAATACAAGGCAACCCGACAATCATTTGGTTAAAGCCCATAGGGCACATCTTAGTCGTGGGACGTTTGGGGTAAAAGAGAAATATTAATATGGGATTTCCCATCTAGGTTAGAGATTCCCGGGGGTCAAATAAATATTTAAAAATTATTTGGTATTTCCCGATCAATGTTTTTAATTAAATTTATTATATTAAATTATATCTGGGTATGACATTGGACACCAAACTACGATGGAAAGCGCACGTTAAAATGAAAAAGAAAAGAATTAAATCTAAAATTTAGTAAAATGTATTGGCTGCTGGGCCGTCAATCGCAGCTTTCCATACCAAACAAACTATTAGTATACCAACAAATACTAAAGCCTGTGTGGACCTACGGGGCGCAGTTGTGGGGCTGTGCGAAAAAAAGTCATATTGAGACGATACAAAAATTTCAAAACAAGATCCTGCGCTGCATCGTGGATGCTCCCAGATATATGCGTACGGATCGCCTACATAAGGACTTGAAAATTAAGACAGTCAGCGAGTCAGCAAGGATCTTGCCACGAAACATAGACAACGTCTGGAAAACCACAGAAATAGTGAAGCATCAAGACTCCTCAATACTGCTGGGAGAATAAGAAGACTGAAAAGGCTAAAACCGAATGATCTTGTGTAATCAAATGCATTTACACTTAAATATTAAGCGACCATTGGCATAGGCCAAAAGAGTTGCACAATCAATGAACTTTTATTTGAGCGAACAAATACTCGTTACATGCGAAATGTAGTTGTATTTAAAAAAAATAATATTTTTTTAATAATATTTTGTAATAAAAAAAAAAAAAAGAATTAATTATATCAAAATTTCCTGTTAAATGTTAAAAAGTATTAATTAACAGGAATAGCAGGGAATTGGACAAAAATTAAAAACAGAGTTTTTATTGAATGGGCCAGACGTTTCGTCGATTAATTTCGACTTCCTCAGTGGCTCATTCTATCACTCTTTGTCAAAAGACAATTCCACTACGCGACGAAACATCCTTTAATCTTTTTTATTTAAACTATAATACATTGTTGGCTTATGCCTCAATTGCTCAAGAATCTTGAACTTTTTCACACTTGAACAATCAAAAAATTAAAAACCTTTAATCAAAATTTATCACAAAAGAAACAACATATTTCTTTTGTGATACATTTTGAATAAAGGTTTTTAATTTTTTGATTGTTCAAGTGTGAAAAAAGATTCTTGAGCAATTGAGGCATAAGTCAACAATGTATTATAGTTTAAATAAAAAAGATTAAAGGATGTTTCGTCGCGTAGTGGAATTGTCTTTTGACAAATAGTGATAGAATGAGCCACTGAGGAAGTCGAAATTAATCGACGAAACGTCTGGCCCATTCAATAAAAACTCTGTTTTTAATTTTTGTCCAATTCCCTGCTATTCCTGTTAATTAATGCTTATTATGGATACGAGTGATTTACCGTTAAAAAGTATATTTTAAAATTAATTAAAAAAGCGCGGCGTATTCGAATTTTGACAAAGTTATTAAATTTATTATTTTGAATTTTTATAAAAATGTTACCTGATTTTGTCAGCTCCAGTAGTTATAACATGAAAATTTGTTAGTACGATATTTCATGTTTTTACCCTAGACAAATTATAGCTCGATAAAAAACTTACAATCAAATGGATGAATAGCCTTAGATGGTATTATGACAATAAATATATTTTAATACCGACTTATTTTTTAGACTCGTCCTCTATGTTTGTTCATTATAGTATGGTCAAGTATTGAAAAAAGTGTTTTTTGATTCGTTTTTTCGAAATATCCCCAAAATGGCTGTAAGTATTTTGATAAAAAAAAAAAATTGAGCAAAACCAGGGCGTTTTGGTCTACAAAAAAGCTCTAATAGCAAACATCGAAAAAATTATATTTGAAGAGATATTAATTATTTTGTCAAACTGTCTGTCAGTATGTTAAAAGGCTGGTTACTAAATTTTGTGTACGCTCTAGCACAAAAACTAATATTCACATGTAGTTTTGATGCAATGAGATTAAGAACTGATTAGATTTTGGTTGAAATCAATTCAAAAATTATGGGTTTAAAAAATAAAAATTAAAAAATTTTCAAGCTAAAAAATAAATTGACACGTTCTGATGTGGCCATCCACTTGACTTTACCATACACTTCTGGTTGAGTTTGGTACAAGGGCCTAGATTTTCATCCCCTCCCCCCCATTTTGGGCTGTTAGTTTTTGCATTTTTAGTCTTCTGGCAGCCCACTGATTATGTATACAAAATTAAATTGAGTTTGCTCAAATGGCCTAAATTTTTGTTTTTTGACCCCCCCCCTAATTTTGGCGCCAGAAAAAATTATTTCTTTATTATAGGTTCATTTTATAGTATATTTCATTTTTATTGTTTATTTAGTTTGAAAATACAATTTTAAATTTTAATCCCCCCCTTCCCTCCTTAATTTTGGGTCGATGTGCACCAAAATCTAATCACCTCTTAATCTCAATGCACCAAAACTACGTGTGAAATTTGGTTTTGATATTCACTTTAGTTTTTGAGCTAGCTCTACCTCAAAATTTCGAAACGCACAGACTAACAGACATTTTGACAAAACAGTTATTATCTCGAAAAATATAATTTTTTCGATGTTCACTTATTAGAGCTTTTTTTTAGACCAAAATGCCATGGTTTCGCTCAATTTTTTTTATCAAAATAATTTCAGCCGTTTTTGAAATATTTCGAGAAGCAAAAAAATCCACTTTTTTCATTCACGATTACAATACTTGACCATACCACTGTATGGTAAAGTAAAAAAGAATGAAATATAACTAAAAATAAATCTATAAAAAAAAAGAGAGTATTGTTTTTTTCGGAGGCCAAAATTGAGGGGGGAGGTGTTCAAGAACACAGAACTAATTAATCAATAAAAGACCAGAAAATCATAAGATGGTGTCATCTATTAAATCCAATGGAATGGAATATTTTTAATTATATGTCAGAGGGGTTGTTTTTCACCCCCTCGGGAATCGAACCCGAGTGCCAGTAACAGCAATCCGGGCCACCTGGCTCACCTGCGGGATACGAACCTCTCTGACATATGCAAACGCGTAAAATATTTTATTCAAAGATTGTTATCTTAATTTGTAAAATTTCGCGATATAGTGATTCTAAATTTAAACATATAGCCATGCCATAAAATTTAAATAAAGGTGGTTGAGTGTTTCGAATTTTGAAGAAATTCAAAATTCGAAGGGCAATGGAATGACTTTTCCTAATTTAATATGAAAGATATTAATTTGCCGATGATAATAGATTCAAATTTACTAGAAAATCATAAGATGGTGTCATCTTATTAAATATTCCATTCCATCGGATTTAATAGATGACACCATCTTATGATTTTCTAGTAAATTTGAATCTATTATCATCGGCAAATTAATATCTTTCACAATAAAAGACCATTTGGTCGATTTGTAGAAAATATCTACAAACTTATGAAAATGACTCCGTTTGTGAAACTAAAATGGGGGGGGGGGGATTTAAAAATAATAAAATTTTCAAATAAAAATCCAAGAAAGCTGATATTTCTAATAAAATTGTCTCATAATTAAAACGATATATATTATTAATTGCTAATGGGTCCAAAATTAAGGAGGGAAAGGTTCTTTCGTAAATAATAATTATTATTATTTTTATTTATTTATTTATTTTTAATTTATTTATAATTTATTTACAATCAACCATTTGAACAGGTTATAAGTAAATTTGATAAAATTGATTAACAAACACACATACACAATACTTTGTCATTTATACACATGAAAGGGAAGTCTTCCATCGAAGTCACCCTTAATTGAATTTATTAGTCCAGTTGTGCAGAATGGCGCGCTCCTTGGTGTCTAGAATGTGATTTTTCTTAAGTCTCCTAGTTACTTGACTAGTGTCCAGAAGATTGATGGCTGATATATTTGAATGGTTTTCGAGTTTTTTGATATGTTTGTTGTACGAGTCCAGGATTACCTTTCTAACAGAAGGGACAACAAGGTCACTATGCAGATTTTCGTTTGTGAAGTACCAAGGCGCATTCGCAATACCTCTTAATATTTTTGATTGTATTCTTTGGATTTTACTGATGTTGGACTCACTAGCAGTTCCCCAGGTTTGACACGAATATGACCATATTGGTTTGAGAATTGATTTATATAATAGAACTTTAGTTTTTAAGGCAAGCTGTGAGTTTTTGCCTAGTAACCAGTATATCCTTTTGTATTTAATATTTATTTCGTTTCTTTTTTTCCAAGTGGTTTTTCCATGTAAGTCTTTGATCCAGATGCATTCCAAGATATTTGACTGAATTACTGTATGGAATTTGTTCGTAAATAATTATAAATTATTTTATTAAACACGATATAAGGGAGGGACCAGGTGTATATGGTCAAATCATGTGGATGGTCACTTCAGCTTAATTTTTTTCAAATCATAAAATTAGGATGAATCATAAATTGAATTGATTGATATTTTTTTTTGAATAATTTTAATAATAATAATTATTATTATTATCTTCCTATAATTATCTAGAAGGGATGATCGGGATCATTTTTCTCTTCTTTTGATGTGTTTATTGGCATCCAGCCCTTTTGTTATCCGAGCCTAATCATCTCTTATTATCATCCCGAGATTGTTCCCTAAGGGGTTGAATCCCCTACCCCTCTTTCTCTGTGTTATTCCTAAATATATCCATCTCGCATTTCAATAAGGATGAACAGCAGCTTTGCTTTTTGCACCCTTAGAACTCACCCCCCCCTCTAGTCTTTTTTCTTTTAAAAGAGCCCAGAACTGGAAGATATTCCCTCTTCTATCAAATAATTTTGGTAAGGAATGAACATTCAACTTCCCTTAATAATATCACTCCCCCCACACCCTTTACACCCCCTCAGGGGTCTCTGTCTGCCTCTGGTAAATGTTTCAAATTTAATTAAATAATAATTAATTGATTCAATTTCTCTCTAATTTCGAAATTACTTTGTCCATTCAATATCGAAATTGAATCCAATTGGACAAATTTGCTAATGTATATAAAAAATATATATGGTATATGTATATAATTTAATATAGTTTTGTGACGTGGAATATGTCTTTGTCCCCGAGTAACTATATAGAGTGTATATATCAAGAAAATCGATAAATTTGTCACTAGAATATCTGTTTGAACGTTGGTCAGTATTGTTTCATCAAGATAAGAATTCAATGAGGTTGTCTTCTGCTTGATACAAATAAACATATACATATTACAACTTCTTCAAGCGCTATACTCGATTCCGAGTGTCGGTAATTAATATCGGAATTATCTTCTCGATTATAATTTTTCTGGGGAAATATTTCACAGAGGTGGTTTCCCATTGACTTATTCTACATATATACACATATTTATATTTGGTATATATATGTAATCATCATCAGCCTGTCGATATCGACAATCCACTGCTGAATATAGGCCTCTTCCATCAAATGGAAGGGGGTTGGCATTAAGTCACCACGCTTGCCAGACGGATTGGTGACTAGGAATCAGATTATAGCCGGTCAAATATCAATGCAGGGACTCGGACTCAAGTCGGGACTCCTGCTTGAAGGCTAGTGTCTTTTAAGCTCTCGGCTAATCCGATTCCCATATATATATATATGTAATACTATGTATTAATCTAATGAAATGGTTGAAAATTTGCAAAATTATGTTGATAAAAAGTCAATTTTAGATGATAATTCACATTTAATCTCTCTTATTGGCTAAAATATTAATTTAATTGAATAAATCTAAAGAAAAAATTTGTATAAAATTTAATTCTCTACAAAAAAGGTCTTTAGAATAAAATCTTTCAGATTAATGGTTTTCAAGATAGAAGGGTTTAAAGATTTTTCAACATAACATTTTTTATCTTATTGGCTAAAATATTAATTTAATAGAATAAAACCAAATATAAAATTTGTAGAAAATTTAATTCTCTACAAAAAAGGTCTTTAGAACAAAATCTTTCCGATTAATGATTTTCAAGATAGAAGGGTTTAAAGATTTTTCAACATAACATTTTTTATCTTATTGGCTAAAATATTAATTTAATAGAATAAAGCCAAATATAAAATTTGTAGAAAATTTGATTCCCTACAAAAAAGGTTCTCTGATTAAAATCTCTCCGATTAATGGTTTTCAAGATAGAGCGGCTTAAATAATTTTCAACATAAAAAATTCCCGATCCACTGCTTGCTTTGAATGAATAGGCAAAGTGGATTTTTCATTTCTCGGTTCACATCAATTAAGAGTTAAACCGAACCGAACCGAACCGATATGAACCAAGAATCACAACGCTAATAAAAATCAATGCAAAATATAAATTTCTAAAAAAATCATTTTTTTTTATTCTTCAAATAAGCGAAATGATCTATAACTAATTCTTGGATGGCTGACACTTGAGGAAAAAATTCTAATAGTTAAAAGTCAATAGTTTCTCGCCGAGTTTCGGTAGCACCCCTTCAACAGCTTAACGGGGTAGCTACCCTTAGTAAAATATTTCTCGTTAATGAATGGTTTCAGGACGATTCTAGAACAATTTTAATCCATCAACTATAAATATGGCATGAATTAATTTTTATTATCAACCCTTCATCCCTTTAAAATGTCATAAAAGAAATTATTTTTTCTAGATTCTAAGAAATTCTCAATCACTAAGTATGAAAATATGGATTGAAATAAATTTCCGGATCAACCTCTTCATGCCCTAATGGGGTGACTACCCTTAATTTAAAATTTCACTAAAAAAATTATTTAATCTAGATTCTAGAGAAATTACAAATCACTAAGTATGAATATGGATTCAAATAAATTTCCCCATCAACCCCTTCATCCCCTTATGAGGATGAGTACCCTTAATTTAAAATTTTATAAAAATGTAGTTTCTAATAGATTCTAGTGCAATTCCGAATTACTAAGAGTAAATATGACCTGAAATAATTTTTCTGATCGACCTTTCATCCTCTAAAGGGGCTGACTACCCTTAATTTAAAATTTCACTAAATTTTTTTTCTACTAGATTCTAGAGCTACACTAAGTGTAAGTATGACCAGAAATAAGTTTTCTGATTGATCCTTCACCCCCAAAGGGGGTGACTACCCTTAACTTAAAATTTCACTAAAAAAATGATTTCTACTTGATTCTAGAAAAATTCCGAATCACTAAGTGTAAATATGGGCTGAAATAAGTTGCCTCATCAACCCATCATTCCCTAAAACCTTAATTTAAAATTTCACTAAAAATATGATGAGTCGGAGACTAACTAAGACCTACTAAAATTATCAGGAGTCGGAGTCGTGTCTTTTTTTAACCAATTCCACAGCCCTGTATTTTATAAAATAGTGCCTGGAACACTGAGCGATGCTCGCTAATTTTTTGATTTAGTTAAAAGCGATATATTAATATTATTTTTAATTTCTAATTAAGGTAAAAAGGTCGATTTTTAATCGCATCCAAAATAAAATTTAATTTATATTTTTTCAAACGTTTACAGCCGCTATGACCATCATAAAGACGGCCACAAAGTTTTGGATGTAATTGCAATTAAAAATAATATTAATATACACGGAGGCTCTTTCGTTTACCATTTTAAATTCTGAAGAACGAGGGACGATCCTTCGAATTGTCGGATTTTTCAAGAGATTGATATTCTAATAAATTATTTTATATAAATAGAAAAATACTTTTAATTAATTAATTAATAATAATAATAATAATAATAATAAATTTTATTGAACCAATTATTTTACATGCATTAGCGTATACATTTTATTTGAGCTTCGACTTCGGAGATTACATCCCCACCATCGACTGTTCTTGATCTTCTCGTGCTTGCGATAATGTTTTTAGTCCGTGTTTGTAGTAAGAGGAAAAATTTACGAAATAAAAAACCTCTTTGCCGTTTATTATAAAAGAAAGGAAAGAATCAGAGGAAAATGATGATGCTATGATGAAAGATGAGCGTTAGGTCCTGTAGAGTTCCAGTATTAGGGGTTTAGACTAGTTTGGGTCTTTTGTTTGAACCGATTGGTAATGTCGCTTAGGTTATCCAACAATCTCTGCATTCCTAGACCGACTAGGATAATTTCGTTCGATGTTCCGGGATTAATTAATTAAATTCACTAATTTTAATATATAATAATATTTGTAATGAAATATTAGTAGGATATAGAATTTAAAAACCAATTAATTATTAAAAGGAAATTGAATAAAAATGTAATTATACATTTTTATCGAGACAACAACCTGTGAATAATTATTTCAATTAACAAAAAACCCATCAAAAACAACTTAGCCGAAGATGAGACCGTGACAGATCGAATTGTCAACACAAAAACCCATTAACCCATGAATTTCATCCAAATCGTTAATTAACTCTTGTATATATACAAGAATTGCTCCTTTAATATAATAAGATTTACTTGTTTATAGTTGCTTTTACATTCCTTTTTAAAGCAGCTACTTATATTTTTTTCGAATTCCATTGATAAAGTGAAAATTTCTCACGAAACGTTTGAACATTTAATAAAAGATTTCAGATTGTTTTATAAAAGAATTTGTATTTATTATATATATAAAATCATCAATTATAATATATATTTTAGTTATGGAACCCTCAGTATCCAAGTCTTATTATTTGAAGTGAAATTTCTGTGGTGAGCACACAAATGAAGCGAGAATATTTTTATTTATTCCCCAAACAGCTTTGCGAGAGTGTGTATATATATAAATATGAACTTGGCTCTTGTTTAGATAATAAGTGGAATGTATAATATGTTAATAGTTTGCTATACTACGCTTTGTGGAATTGTATACATTGTAGTTGAAGGGTGAGGGGGGGTGAGCTTTTGACTGAGTGAGTGGCTCTTAGAAATGGCATGACCCAAATGGACGATTCGCTAATCAATACTCGATAGACGTTGAGTAACTAGATTCGATTGCCTGTTTCAAGTTCCCTGAGGACATTCCTAGAAATAGACAGACTGAAAGGGACAGACAGACAGAATGCCAATTGAAGGCCAAAAAGAACAAGAAGAAGAATATAATTGAAGAAAATCACGATAGGCGGGGGACATCTTTTAGAGATTTATAGAATACTATATAATATTCATCTAGATTAATTTGTAACAACGCTTAGAGAAATTTCTCTAAAAAAATTACGCTCTTGCCTAGAATCGAACCGACGAACTCTTGAACTATAGTCATTGGCTCTACCGATTACTCCATTGCGACATTAATATTTCTATCTTGATTTCTCTTACTAGATATTTTTGATTTGGACTTTGTGTCGAGATAATATTGTATTCATTTGAACTCGAATGAAAATGAAAAAACACCAATAGATTTTAAATTAAGAGACATTAAATATATATTAATTAACGAGGCAAATTTGAAATATAATTGTCAGCGCGGCTCCAATCGATTTTCATTAACCAGGCAAATTTGAAATTCTAATTTCTAATTTGGACTCGAATTTTGAAATGAAAGACTTCAATTCATTTTGAATTAAGAAACATTAAATATATTGATCATTATTCCTCCCCCCCCCCCTCGCCACTCAAAAGCTAAAGAGGTGAAACTTTTAAGAGACGATGTATTTTCGGTAGTTTACCGGTATACATTTGGAGTGTGGTTTTTTAAGAGGAATAAAATTTTTGGACCGAGACGCTGCCCGCCAGGGCACCAGCCCGGAGGGCCGAGCTTCGAGGGCGTGCCGAAGGCACGCACGAAAAGCTCGTTAATAAATAAATGTAAAATTACGAGAATCCATCTCTTCTGGCTTTTTTTCTATTTGGCAGAAAGTTATTAGGGTAACAGAAGCTTTCCTCTTCCATATGAATAATAGCTTTACTTGCCCGTTATGTAGCACTTCTAGGGGTTGCTAATATAAAACAGGATTTGAAAATAATTTGATGAATGGTAAAAATTAAAAAAAATTAAAAATATATAAAATTTTTATAATAAACTAGCTGCAATGGCCCGCCTTCGGTGGCTCTCTTGCTAGCCAGGGGCATGCCTCCTGGACCCTCAACCCACGAACCCCACCCTCATACCCCACTCCCACGTCTCCACTCGACTCTGCCCCCCGCCAGCTGTTTGACCTCTCTAAATGTCTCACATCCCATATACCCCATATATTTCAAACAAAAAAAAAAACATTTTCGAAAGCCCTACATTTTACGAAATGTGAGTTGAGGTTTTTTTTATTTAATTTCGTCTTTTTTAGGGGCTTGACATTTGACATCACTCTTGAAGGAAAAAAAATCAAGTCTTGCTGGAAATATCCTACATTTTGCAAACTATCAGTTAAGGGGGTTTTTCCTAAATTTTGGCCTTTTTAGGAATTTTTGGCATCACTCTTAAGGGGGAAAAATTATTATAAGTCGTGGTCATTTGGTGATATATTAGGTACAGAATTTTAATAATATGTTAGTTAATATGTAATAGTGCCGGAATATTGCAAAGTAGTAGGTTTTCCCGCATATTATTACAATAATATCATTGTAATATTATTGTTAAATTGAAAATGGAAGGCAGCCCAGAGGTAGTGAGGAAAGAAAAAATTAACACATATAAAATAAGGTGTAATTTATTGGAATCCTTCCTCCTTTCATGAAACCGACATTTCGGAGGATTTTTCCCTCCTTCTTCAGGGTTGCAAAGGGTCAATGAATGAAACAAATAAAATGTTTCCTTCTGACGTTTCGGAAGATTTTCACTCATTCATTGACCCTTTGAAACCCTGAAGAGGAGGAAAACCTCGAAACGTCGGGTTTGAAGGAAAGGAGGAAGGATTCCAGTAAATTACACCTTATTTTATATGTGTTAATTTTTCTCTCACTACCTCTGGGCTGCCTTCCATTACTTTCAATTAAAATTTCTACCAGTCCGTCTCTCTCCAGAGAAAATTTCTTTGCAAAAAAATTATTGTTAAATTTCAGAAATATTTTTCTGAAATTTCATTTTTAACCCCCCCCCCCGCGCCATTTTGGGTGAATAATTTTTGCATTTCTAGGTATGTACTTTTAATTTCTGTTTTGTATTTTTTTTTACTGATTCACACACAAAAAACTTTTTTTTTATAATTCTAATATAAGGCTATTCCCTCTCAGACTATCAATTTAAATTTAAATAAATAAATAAATATTGAATATAAGACAATCTATTTTAAGATTGATTGGAATGCTCATTATATCCATTATCAATTTCTCATTAAAGGAGTTATTTAATAATTTAGATTAAATGCATCCGATTAGAAACAGATGTCGTTAATTTTACATTAAATTGATATATGGCCCCCCGTCCCCTCCCTCCTCTCGAAAATTGAATTATCCATATCAAGATAAATAAAGCATACAACGTTGAGTGCAGGTGGTTTGTCGGCAGAGTTTGTTCTCCCTAGGAAAGTGGTTGGTTTGTTGCTCCTACTCCTAATACTCCTGCTCCTGTTGGTTACCATACTAGTCATCGGGCGTCATTAAATGTCGAGGATAAACAGTCAAGTTAGGGAATCGTCAGTCGTAGCTGCTAGCCAAAATGCGTTGATTAATATTGAAATGGCAAACCGACCCCCTCGGGTGGGTGGGACACCCCGCCCCCCTGCAATGTTATCTCCCAAATGTCTCTCGGCTTATCTCTATAATCATACAGAGAGAGAGCGAGACCTCTGCTCTCCACTCGGTTACGTTTCGGCGTTATATAAACACACGTTTGATGAATTATACAATTTATATACACATATATATATATATATATATACAGAGAGAGAAGTAAAGGCAGGCAACATATTGAATTGATCAGAGAGACTGTCGAAACTGACAGAGAAAAGGAATTTGATTAGGGATAGCGTGGTTTCCCCCGGAATACCATAACCTCAAGCAGGGTGATCAAAATATACAGATCTAATGTGTGTATCACACTAAATTTCACTTACTAGAGAAATTATCTCGAAACGTTAGCGGGTTTTAAATGAACGTTTTAAGATTGTTTTTTTAACCGACTTCAAAAAAAGGAGGAGGTTCTCAATTAACCCCTTCGCTGTCAAATTGGATAAAAGTCGAACAAGCGCTTTCGCCAACTCTTTTATCCCTATGACCTCCAGAGACTGGAACTCGCTCCCTGCCACCATCTTTCCCGCGACTCATAACCTTCAGCTATTTAAGACCCGTATCCACAGATACCTTCGACCCCCGCCCAGCCCATAAAATTCTTTCTTCTTCTTTTCACGATAGAGGGGCTAACCCAGGCCTTTAGGGGTTGCACCTTTTTGGTGTAACTCCATCTCTCATCATTTTCATAAAAAAAAACTGATTTTTTTTTTTTGTGACTATGTTACCCTATCTTCGCCAATTGTTAACCGAATTTGATGATTTTTTTTGCATTGGGTTCAGTCTAGTTTCCGATTGGTCCCGTTTTTTTTTCATTGGTATGGACCTTTTTTGCTATGTTTGTTTAGGCATAACTTCTTTGTTTATCAACCGATTTCGATGATTCTTTTTATATTAGAAAGAGGGTACCTTAAGGGTGGTCCCATATTAATTTGTTCAAGTTCAGAACGAATTAACGTAAATATCCAATTATTATGAGCAAATAATCGAAATTATAATAAAAAAATCTTTTATAAAAAAAATCAATCTTAAAACGTTCATTTAAAACCCACAAACGCTTCTAGAGAATATTTATGAATTTAATTTTATTATCAATTTCTGATTCATTCGCCCGACCATGCATTCATCTTAAGTCACTATTAATAACATCACTAAAAAGAGAAAAATAAAAATAATTTTTATAAAAAAAAATAAAACCGATTTCAAAAAAATTAAATGCAACAAATAAAATAATAATAACTTAAAAATAAAATAAAATCCACTAAAAGGTATAAAATAATTATCTAATTTAGTTAAAACTAAACGACAAGTGATTTCATGTAAATATTTCGTCATTTAGTTGTAACTAAATTAGATAATTATTTTATACCTTTTAGTGCCTTTTATTTGATTTTTGAGTTTTATTATTTTTTTGTTGCATTTAATTTTTTGAAGTCGGTTTTATTTTTTTATAATTTAATAAAAAGATTTTACTTATTATAATTTCGATTATTTGCACATAAGAATTGGAGATTTCCGTTATTTTGTCATTGATCATATCATCAGAACTTGACCAAATTAATATGAGACTACCCCTAAGATACCCCCTTTCCAACAAAAGAAAAATCATTGAAATCGGTCCATAAACAAAGAAGTTATGCATGAACATACATAACAAAAAATGTCAAATACCAATGAAAAAAAAACGGGACCAATCGGGAACTAGATTGAACCCTATGCAAAAAAAATAATCGAAATCGGTCCACATGGTAAAGAGAAATAAATGTTCAAACACAAAAAAAAACTTGACATTCCGTTGAATTGATAACCTTTTTTCGAAGTCAGTTAAAAAGAATAAGGATATTTCGTCGCATAATATAATCGCATTTAATAAAAACTCTGTTTTTTATTTTTTGTATAATTTCCTGCTATTCCTGTTTTAATTAATAAATTTTTAATTGATTAATAATGCGACTACAGTTTTGAGAGTTTTGCCTTCTTCATCAGTATAATAAAATTGATTCACAGGAATTAATTTAATTAATTAACTCAAATTCCTGTGAATCTATTGTAGTAGACTGATGAAGAAGTCAAAGTCCTCGAAACTATAATCTCGTTATAAATAAATTAAAAATTTATTTTACCAACAGAAGACACACTATTTTATTTATTGTCTCTTTCAATTTATAAAAATTCCGCTACTCTGGGCAAAAAGAAACTTTCAATTTAAAAATAATTTATTTTATTTAGGGTCAAATCTAAGATTTTAGTAGAAACTATTTTTTCATTGTATATATCAAGCAAGTTAGCGCTTGGGTTCGATTCCTGAGGGGACGAAGCCCTCTGATATGCAATGTGAAAATACTCTATGTACAAAATCGTACAAATCAATGAAAGAATTTATAACTTATATTGATAGTTTTATTTTTTTGAACCCACCCAATTTCAGCCACCGAAGGAAATAATAACTCTCTTTTTTATTATAAGTTCATTATATATTATTATCATTTGCGTCTATAATTTGTATTAATTTGAAAGTTTATAATAGGAAAATAAGCACAAGTTTTTATGTGTGACTTTTTTATTAATCAGCCAACGTTTCGTCGACTTTGCCGACTTCTTCAGGGCTTCAAATAGTCATGCCACACATTAGACTAAATTTTCTTGTTATCTTCGTTATCATTGAAGACAATCAGGAACACAAATTTCAAAAAATATTTCGCACATTCGCATAAACAATTTTTCCTTATTTTCTTTTAATATTAACAATTACATTAGACTATTTGAAGCCCTGAAGAAGTCGGCAAAGTTGGCTGATAAATAAAAAAGTCACACATAAAAACTTGTTCATTTTATAGTACCTATAGGTATTTCATTTTTCTTGTTTTTTTTTTGTTTGAAAATCTTATAATTTAAATTCTTACACCCCCCCCCTCACCCCCCTTAATTTTGGGACGATATCAACCAAAATCTAATCAGCTCTTAATCTCAATGCACCAAAACTACATGTGAAATTTTGCTTTGATATTCCAAGTTTTGAGCTAGTGCGTCCACCAAAATTTAATAACGTACTAACTAACATACTAGAAAACATTTTGAAAAAATAATTAATATTTCGAAAAATATAATTTTTTCGATTTTTAGTTATTAGGGATTTTTCGTAGACCGAAATGTCATAAATAGTTTTTAAGGAATTTGGATGTTGGTACTTGGTGAAACATTTTTTATAATTATTGGATACAAAATACTTAATACTTAATGTGAAACCTACCAAGTATTTTTTTATCCAATAATTTCGAAATGTCATTCAATTTCCAATTTTTTTAATCAAAATAATTTCAGCTGTTTTTGAGATATTTAGAAAAAAAGAAGCGAAAAAAACATTTTTCCATTCACGATTACAATACTTGGCCATACCCTGTATTGTAAAGTAAAAATTAATTCAAATGAAAATTGATATATCTCCATAAAACATTAATTTCTTCTTGTTTCTGAACATGTGTTAGGTTTAAAATGGCGATGACGTAATCTGCCCAAGGGGAAAAAATGTCTTCCTCATACTCTAATTTTGCTATTTTTTTTTTATAAATAAACTCTTCAGTTCTATTTAATTTTTTTGACGTATTTTTATATAGCTTTATGTAAAATATGAAAAATAAAAAATAAATGATTGAGATGACGTCAATAAAATGTACACGAGAATGTCAATCAGGTGTCAAAAATATCTATCAATTGAATCGTGTTTTATTAATATTATTATTAATAATTTCTTGATTAGTTTTTGAGAATTTTTTATTTATATATATATATATATATATACTATATAGATTAGTCCAGATTAATTTGCCGCAACGCTGACGTAATGCCACCGACAGGGAGCGCCGTCGGCATATTTGCCGCAAATTTGAAATATAATCGTAATTTGGAATCGAATTTTGAAATGAAACACTCCAATTGATTTTAAATTAAGAAACATTAAATAAATATATTGATAATTATTCCTCCTCCCCGCCCCCCTCACCACTCAAAAATTAAATATTTTCAATTTGCTTTTCTTTGCGCACAGAAAGAGCGCACGCCCGAGTTTCTCATGGCAATACTGGAGCAGCCTGTCATACAAACAACACCTGATCTCTTTTAAATATTCGGAGCCTCTTATCGATTATCGATCCCAAATTTAAAAAAAATGATTTAATATAATTCTACTCCTCACACGATCCCACTTATTTAAATAAATCTACATAATTCCACACAAAAAATATCACAATGCTGTAGATTATAGAAATAAGAAATAAGTACTCCCAGATTTATATCTAGATTCTCATTTCTTGTAGCTGTGTCAAGACGAAAATGAGGCGAAAATTTTAAGAGAGTATGTATTTTTGGGAGTTTACAGGTATATTTTTGGAGTGTGGTTTTTTAAGAGGAATAAAATTTTTGGACTGAGAAGCCGCCCGCCAGGGCATCAGCTCGTATCTAAATTATATATAACCAAACTTCTTGGGGATACAAATTCTCTTTTAAATAGGTGTTGGTTTTATTCTTTTTTGACAAAAAAACACATTTTTATCTTTTATTTTATTGTTACCCAAATATGTCATCATCAGCCTAAAACATTTCAATCATTACATAATTTATCTACAATGACAATTTCTCATCACACAACAACAACTCTCAACAATAACAACAAAATTACATACCTTAGAACAATCTTAAGATGGAAAAAATAATAATCTCGATGTGAGGGAATTTTTCCCATCTTAAGATTGTTCTAAGGTATGTAATTTTGTTGTTATGTTGAGAGTTGTTGTTGTGTGATGAGAAATTGTCATTGTAGATAAATTATTATTATTGTTATTTTATATATTTAAATAACCACAAATATATAATATAATAATAAAATGTTTCACCTAGAACCAACACAGAAATCTTTAAAAGTTACAAATATAATATATACCTAAGTACATTTCATTCTATAAGAAACTGAAGAAAAAGGTTTTTTACCAAAATTCGGTATTCTATTAATAAATCTAAAAATGTTACACTCGAATTTTTTAGTTTGAAAATTGAAATAGTTTTTGTGAAACTGACTATACCTATATTTTGATTCTTTTAAAAAAATTTGATCTCAAACTTATATTTATTTAACAAATTCTAAGACTGGACTCTGATCATGGAGCATCAATTATTATTGAATTTATTTGTCTTATTTTTTCTTTGTTTTCCTTTCGTGATTTCATTAAGAGTTTTTCGTTATCGTTTAATTGTTTTTTTTTAGATTCCACAACAAAACAACGTTTAGAGCAAAATATTTACTTAAGGAGATATTATTATCAATAATAATAATTTTTTCATTGATAAAATTAAAATATACTTATATTAAGGAAAATAAGACACTTAATGATAAAGAAATTTGCTAATGAGAAACTTTGATTTGATTTTATTTTTTTATTTTTCAATTTATTTTTATTAATTTTTTGTTATGATCATAACTCGTCTCTAGTATATAAATATATTATATACTAGTTGCAAGACCCGCCTTCGGCGGCCCTCTTACTAGCCAGGGGGCACGCCCCCTGGATACCCCCCCCCCCCCCACCGAAACACCCCCAGCACCCCCACCCTCCGCACCATGCGGTTGAGTTTCGTCAAAGAGAAAATTTTTTCATTTTTTGACCCTCCATCCATTTCGGGTGGTTAGTTTTTGCATTTCTAGCTCTCTAGAGGCCCAGAGATCATGTATAAATTACAAAATTTGGTTGAGTTTTCTCCAAGGGCAAGAATTTACATTTTTTACCCTCCCCCCCCCCCCCCCTTTATGGGAAAATTTTTAAACAAAAGTTGTCAGAAATCACATCCCCTACAACTTTATTTATCATAAAATTTGTCGTAGGGTTAATAGTTTAGGAGTTATTTGAAAATTTTCATTCGTGCCTCCCCCAAACTACCTTCTGGGGTCAAAATATCAAAACGTTATATAGCTAAAAACCTATGTTAGAAGACATCTGATGTAAATATGAAATTTCATAATAATCCCTTTAGCCGTTTTTACGTGAATCGTGATCAACTTTTCGCGGAACCCACGGAAACATGCATACATACACACAGACATACACACAGTAATTTTGTTGAGGGTGTTTTCGTTCATAACTTTGCTTGAAACGTGTGCAACTAAAATTTGGCGTCATTTGGAGCAATGTACAGACAAAACCTTAATTTTATATATATAGATACCTATATATATCAGTGGCGTTCAGTACATGGATGCTGTGGATGCGGCGCATCCCTAAAATTTCACAACGTCAAGAGTATTATCATAGTGGGTCAAATTTTAATCTTGTGTAGCTTTATTTAATTTAAAATTTATGGAACTTTTTAATTTGAAAATATGAAAAGAAATTTCTAAATTTAATATGGTATTTGAATCATTTGAGCTAATCTTATGAAAAATACTTCGATTTTATCCAAAGGTGAAAAGTGAATGACATATACTCGATTCCTGAGTTTAATTTAAAATCTAAAAATTGCATAAAAAATAATTATTCTTGAATGATAAATTAAAATATCAATCATGAGAAGTATCCATAGGGAAGATAGACTATTCGATCTGTTTTTAATATCCATTGAAAATAAACTGACACATTCTGATGTGGCCATCCACTTGACTTTACCATAACAACCTGGCCCCTCTCTTGTATTTAATATTTAATCAAATTATTTATAATCATGTAGGGAGGGGGTTAGTTTTTTCATTTTTAGACTTCTGGGGTTCACTGATTATGTGTACAACATTTGGTTTAGTTTTGTACAAAGGACTATATTTTCATTATTTTTACCCCATTTTGGGAGAGTGGTTTTTGCATTTTTAGTCTTCTCCGGGTCCACGGATTACGTATACAAGATTTGATTGAGTTTGCTCAAATGGCCTAGATTTTTAATTTTTAAAGCCCCCTCCACCGCCCTTAATTTTGGGTCCATATGCACGAAATTCTAATCAGCTCTTAATGTCAATGCACCAAAACTACGTGTGAAATTTGGTATTGATATTCAAACTAGTTTTGAGCTAGCTTGTCCACAAAAATTTGGTAACGCACAGATTAACAGAATAACTAACAGACATTTTGACAAAAAATTATTATCTAGAAAAATATAATTTTTTCTATGTTTACTTATTTTGGCTTTTTTGTAGAGCATAATGCCATGGTTTTGCCCAATTTTTTTAATCAAAATAATTTCAGCCATTTTTGAGATATTTCGAAAAAAGAAGGAAAAAACACTTTGTTCATGCACGATTACAAAACTTGACCATACCCTGTATGGTAAAGTAAAAATTTAATGTCAAAATTGAAAAATATCGAAAAATTTTATGAAACTTCGTTATCGATGAATTTTGTCATGATTAAAATAAACTTTTCAAAAATCAGCATCCCCTTGTTGAAAAGTCACCGCCCACCACTGATATAGGTATATGTTTATTTCCATCAAGCAGAGGACGACCTTCTTTGTTTCTCTTTATAATTCAACAACTCTGCTATAATCTCGGCAAAACAAAATCTTTTGAATCTAAGATATTTGCCTATCAAATCGTTTTGTATGTATGATGAAATCTATATACATATAGTATGCCTTATATAAATAAAATGATGGTATCAAGAAGAATTTAGATGGTATCTTTCAGGGTATAATTAATTCATCGTGTATTTTTGAATTATAAGCAAAATATGATAGAGAAATGCGATTATTTATCAATACAACGAGATAATAAAAATATTTCATTGTAGCAATTTCAAAAGTAGCTCAATGATAACAGGAAAACGTAATTAATCATTCATTAGCATTGTAAGCTATTTTAGGAGATTAAAAAAAATTATCTATGATAACTACAGTATATTGATTGTTTTATAAATTTAAATGAATACAAATCTGTATATATATATATATATAATGTGTCTTTCTAACCTAAGAGGTTTTTGGAAATGACTATAATTGGATGTGTTGCTAAAACAAATCGATTTTTATAGTCCATAATTATATATAGTTTATAACGTTAGTCACAACAATTATACAATAGTGTGTTTTTGACATCTAGAAACATTTGTCGCGAGTAAGGTTATAACAAATTTAAGAATAAACAAATTAATACCAACTTTGGAATAAATCTAAATTGAGTAGAACGCGGGAAATACGAAAGCTATTTTACATATATAAACAATTTTAAGGGGGGATCTTGTTAGGCTAGGTGGTAGCGTGTCAGCCTGCTAACCAAGTTGACCCGGGTTCGAATCCGACTCGAGGGATCCGGCTAAAATCTGACCCCGGGGTAGAGACAAATTTAAAAAAACAAATAAATAGTATCGTAAATTGGTTTATGGCTAGAAAGGCCGAAAAGCCAAAAAAAACAATTTTAAAACGTTTATTTAAAATTTAAACATTTCGGCAGGATTTCGCCCTTTATCAATGAACGCCCAGCTGCGATGTCCGCCTTTGGCAGGCATCTTGCGGACCATGAGGCTACCGTCTCTTCGTAGTGGATTTTAAAATAATAATTTAAAATTTTCTAATTCTAATAAATTGTATTTGTCATGAACTATTAGTTGGTTTTAAAATTAGAAAAATCATATCGGCGCGCGCAAGTCGTTTATTATTAAGTATAGATATAGACAAATATAAATATAGATATAAATGACTTTGAAATCTTGTTAGATCATATACATTTTTCGAAAAAGAAATACTTTTTTGAACCGTGTAACTTAAAACGTAAAAAATAATTGAGTGTATTAGAGGCGTATACACGGGTGGGGGGGGGTAAGAACTAACCATAATTAAATATATTTAATATGTTCAAAATAAATTAAGTTCTTTTTAATTTCTTGAAGAACCTATTTGTTTTAATAAAACAAATTCCACTAAATATTTTGCTTTGTGCATGGATTCCCCCCCACGAACATTTTCTGGTTACTCCACTGAGTGTATATATATTATCAGCGTTGATCCTTTTATTTTATATTTTACCCAGTAACTTACATTCCCAGTGAAATATTTATTTTTCTTGACCATGGCGGTTTCCTGCCTATTTATTTATTTATTTTTTATTCCTTGACTATGGCAACTTCCTGTCTACTTATTTATTTATCTGTTTTTTAAATTATTTATTTTTACTTAATTTAGCAACAATTTCTTCAAACTCGGTGACATATTCTAACTATTTATTTATTTATTTATTCCTAGTGTATTTAATTATTTATTTGATTTGTTTTTATTATTTGGCCGACATACGGTATTCTCTTTTTTTTATTATTATTATTTTCTTCTTGGAAGCAGCATATTAAGATTTCCCACCGTTCTGTTGTGGCCACACCATTAGGCATATAACCGGACCCTGAGTGGTATAAAGTGAGATGTGTAGTTTCTTAAAAATAAATAAATAAATATTATATTTTCATTCGGAAAAAGATTAAAGATTTATTATTCCTATATTTAAATAACATACTAAATATTATGTATATATCTACTCTACTATATATAAATGATTATGATCAATTGAACCCCCACTCAAGATAAAATTCTAATTTTATCCTCATTGAAATAAATCTGTTAATTTACCGTCCATATTTAAATACTTAATTTCTTTTTTGCTTCTCACTTTCTCTGATAAGATTTTAGAATTAGATAATAATTATAATAATAATAATTAGCTTGCGCGACGAGGACGGCGTGATCTCTCTGATTGGCAGTGCTTTGGCGTCCAATAAATACGGGGAATTCAAAAATAATTTAAAATCTTAAGATTTCAAGGGTGATTATAAATTATTTTAAAGGAGACAATAAAAAATACTCAATTTTCGACAAAAAAATATATTAAATTTCATATAATTTTGGCTACAATATACAAAATATAAATCGATCATTTTGCCTGAATTAAAAATTAAAATAATATTAATATATAGTCTTTAACTATTAGTAAATGGTAAGTACGGTGTTGCCCCCATGTGCTAGAAATTGAAGCTAATGCAATCGGGTCGCTGTTACAAATATCATATTATGCATAATCAAAGAATATTAAACTTTTATTCGATTATTATTTAAACCTTATTAGATATTAAATGTAGTTATTTTTATTTTTGTTTATAATAAATATAATAAATTGACTGTCAAAAGACCCAAATGAGCTAGTTCAAGCTTTCACCGCCAATTGGCGTATCTACAATTTCCAGTTACCAATAGAAAAAAATGATCTAGAGCAACGCTTTGGTTTTTAAAATACAAGTTTTCATATACTTGGTAATTTTTAAAGTGAAACGTTTTTTTTAATGTATCGAAACGTATAAAATGGAATTGAAATGATTGGAAATTAAAGTGGAATCGGCACTTGACGCGACTCACTGGTCAAAAGTGATAAAATAAACATCGGATGTGTTGGGAAAATAAATTACCTGTTCAAAGGGTGTGTGTGTGTATGTGTGTGAATGAATGGGGTAGAAAAGAGTGTGGGCTTTTTTGGGGGGTGCCTTAAATAAGTCAGCAAAGGGTAAAGGCTTGCCTACCCCCTGGTGTTTACAAATGAGCCAGGGCGGGTTTAATTGGGACCAGGGTCCAATCGGCGCCGGCTAATGCCCTTGTCAATCGACTTTTGCAATATTTATTTATTTTTTATATGCAAGCATGCGTGTTAATTAGTGCCTGACTGACTCGTCTCACTCTTGGGGTTTCCCTTGTTTACCCGTTTATACCAATTTCCTACTCCGTTTGTTGCAAACAACGTGTTGAGTAAGCGAGTAATACCTCCTACGTGGATTAGGGGAAATACCATCACACCTGCTGCTTTTTAAATAACTCTACCTATGCCTATTTAGAAATTCGAAATTAAAATGGGTATTTTCTTATAGAAGACACCTTAGAATGACAATTAAATTATTAATCAAGGTATTTCTGTAAAGATCTTTATTAGTAGAATTAGTAAAATCAATAATAATAGAATGGTTTTTAAGAATTTGAGTTTTATATAATTCAAAATAAAATGGTATTACAGTTTATCCGGACCAATTGGGACCAAAGGCAAACCGGATAATCCGGTTATATACGTAAACTATTAATATATTTGTTGCAGTAAAGACCCGTCTTTACTAGTAAAAACGAGTTTCGCTGAATACCTTTATGGCAACCAGAGCCCACCGATGCTGGCCGAGGTTGGTTGAAAGGTCCAGAATCCCCATTTTAGATCTTCCTCCTCATTTTGTGTATTTATTTTCAAAAATTTTTAAACGAAAATGTCAAAAATTAGAAGAAAATTTGTAGAGGGCGTAATTTTGAAAATAAACACACGAAAGGTCAAAAATGAACATTCTAGACCCTTGAACCAAACTCAACCAACATCAGCAAACTCTAGTCTCCATAAAGGTATTGATGGCGTTTTTACTAAAAAACAGGTTTTTACTGCAATATATTTATTTATTTATTAATGATGTTATGTACATAGGTCAGAGTAGACCCTTATAGTGTACAATCAAAAAAAAGAAACTGACAAATATAGAGATTAACAATATAAAGAAAAATGAAATATAAATTAGATACAAAAATACAAGAAACAGAACAAAACATAAAAATACAAAATAGAAATACAAAATATAAGTATATTACAAAATATAAATTACACAATATAAAATATAAGTTAGAGGCTATAGCATTAGCATGATAAAGCTTCAGTGAGTGTGTATTAAAAACAAAACAAATCCTCAAATAAGCGAATTTGAATTTATTACGATAAAAAAAATGTTTACATCAAAATACATATGTTAAGAAAAAATAAAATAACTTTTCATATCATTATTTTATATGTGAACATTTATTCAAATAAAAATGTCTACAAATCCGATCCGGATAAACGAGGTTTTACTGTATTTGAAAAATTCACCTCACTTTGGAAAAAATTAGATTCAAGACTTTCAAATTTTTAAAAAATATTTCATAAATTCCATAATCTCATAAAGCCGATTACCTAAGATTTTAAGGATATGATTTTTTTACTTTCACATATACCATATATTCTCTATATCATGTAATGATCAACTCCTGGTGGACGAAGCCCTCTGATATGCAATGTAAAAATATTCTAGTAAAATCTTAGATTCTTGACCTTAATTAAATTATTTTTTTTTTTTTTTTCTTTTATTGGCCTCGGGAACATAGATGCCCATTTAGCCAGCCGATCGTATTCGTTCATATTTCCATAAATTCGCCAGCCCTCAAATGCTGATCCCTAAGGCGGGCCGCTCGGGGGCACAGTAGGGCAAGCAGAGCATCCCAAACCGATCCCTCCGCAACCAGCCAAAGGGCATCACGAATGGCCGACGAATATAGAGCAATAAAGAACGTACTTGTTCATAAGTCCCTTCAATGAGGGATAAAACAGAAGACTTGTTTTAACAAGTTACCTAGTCTAACACCACTAGAAAAATTAATATATAGTAAAAATTGACTATGTGATGGAACCTATACCTAAATTATTTCTTAATATACCTATATTTGGTTTTCATTGTGAGTTATATTTTTGAAGAAAAAAATCCATCCAATTTTCAAAAAAAAAGATACTCTCAAACCTTCGGGTTAATTATAATAAAAAATTATGAAAGAATTCAAACCATTTATCGATTCATTCCTAATCAACAGGTAATGACGTTACTCTGACATACTGATTGATAGAGCATCATTGCTATCATTTTATCTATATAATAGCCCAGATTAATTTGCAGCAACGCTAACGTAATGCTGCCGACAGCGAGCGCTGATGCCGTCGGTATATTTGCGGCAAATTTGAAATATAATTGTAATTTGAACTCAAATTTTGAAATGAAAGACCCCAATTGATTTTAAATTAAGAAACATTAAATATATTGATAATTATACCCCCCCCTCTCACCACTCAAAAATTAAATATTCAATTCGCTTTTCTTTGAGCACAGAAGAAAAAATTAATCACATCTTATTTGATTTATATTTTATATATTATTATTTTTTTTAATAATTTGCCACTTTTTTATAATTTTTTAAAAATCTAAATTTTGTTATTCTTATTTTTTGATTTTTATAAAATTGAACGACTTAAGACACGGTTGCCCAAGTTTCTCATGGCAATACTGGATCAGCCTGTCATAAAAAACACCTGATCTCTTTTAAATATTTGGAGCCTTATATCGATTATAGATCCCAAATTAAAAAAAAGTGATATAATATAATTCTCCTCCTCACACTATCCCACTTATTTAAAGTACCAAAATGAGGCGAAACTTTAAAAAAAGAGACTATATATTTTCGAGAGTTTACAGGTATACATTTGGAGTGTGGTTTTTTAAGAGAAATAAAATTTTTGGACCGAGACGCCGCCCGCCAGGGCACCAAGCCCGGAGGGCCGAGCTTTGAGGGCGTGCCGAAGGCACTCACGAAAAGCTCGTTACCAAAATATGGTTCCGTTTTACTTTTGATAGGAACCTTAAAAAACTAACGTCATCTAATAGAAGTAAGGTAAACTACAATAATATTTAATAATATAAAAATATTTAAAGAAGATAAGGTATAAGACTACCTATTGATGACATGCATCTAAGGATCACAATCTACAAGAAAAAATGAAAAAATGTACTAATTTTATAAATTTTAGTCGATTTTCTTTTAGTAAATTAACTTGGCTAAAAGAAAATTGATTTAAAATTTTTTAAATTATTTATTTTTTCATTTTTCTTGTAGATTGTCATCCTTAGATGCCTATTATACTTAGACTAGGTAAAAAAAATATTTAAGAATCTTGTGATTAATTAATGAAAAAAAATCTTAATTAGGTTCTATGAGAATCTTCTCTTTAAGAGTCTTGGATATTATACATGTTTCTAGGCTGCTTCGCAGCCTAGAAACATATATTAACGTCCGTTCGATCCTCGTCTAGCAAAACGGCTTGTTTTCCATGCTGAGAGAGCCTCTCGGTTCCTCTCTAGACTTTCGTCTTAATAGTAGAAATTTGGAACTTCATATATATATACCATTCATATGAAATTTCGAAATCCCCACTAGGGAATCGATTTTCGAGGCCTTCATAAACATTTATTCAAGAATTACATTGAAATTCCATTAACTAAATCAAACAATAAAATTTTCTGCACATTTTGAATAAAACCAAATTCGATTTGATGCCCGAATAACGGAGAAAAAATTTCTAAAAATATTCGAATCAAAATGTCAACCAATTAATTTATTAATTTTACATCAAAATGTTAATTATTTTACTCGAGATGCCCCTCATGTCCTCTAGAATACGATTTTAATAATATTCCTTTCATTTTTTATATAGAAATTTTTAAATTGATTAATTATTTTCATTCCTATTTAACAGTATATCTATATATATCATTACCTTGCAATGCATTCCTGATTAGCCTATCCTTAACATACGGAGTGCCTATCCAGACTTGTCAGCCGCCTGGGCTCTCCGTTCCATAGCACGGGGGACAGGCCTGGGAATAGACATTCTTAAAGACTAATTTTCGGGCGCCACCGGCGTCCCTCCCTTGGTTAATTGCATTAGGCCACTTCTAGATCAATCAAAAAAGTTAGGCAATCTTAATCCGTTCAGAGACCAACCCCTAATCGGTTACCGCACTCTCTGGAATGTTTCGAAAAATATATTTATTTTATTTTATTATTATTTTTTATAAAAAAATAAATAATCAACAATTAATAAATAAATATTTTTTGTAATTGTCAATGAATATCTATTTCTTTATGCATATTTATTCTCATTTCAATGGTAGCCAAAAGTTTATTTATTTCCAACGTTTATCGGTGTGGATGTTAATTTATGTATTTGATTTACGATATGAAATTTGCCATGTTTTTGGGGTACATTAAAATTATATGGGTAAATATATATCTTTTAGATATGGCAATTCTAAATTATTTTATTTAATTTTTTCTTATAAGTATAACATAAATTTTATATAGGAAAAACAAAACAAAAATTGATTATACAAAAAGGATAGTAAAAAATGAATAAATAATTACACTTCTATTTACAAATGGAATGAAAATAAATATATAATTAAGCATATATGAATAATTATTCATTAGTAATGTATATATATATTTGGGATTTTATTCTCCGCTCCTTTCAATGTAAAATGCTTTTGAAAATAAAGATTTGTTTTCGCCTTGAGAAAGGCGTTTGCTTGCTCTTTGCCGGTCAGAATCCTTCGATAAAATGACAGGTGAACAGCAAGGACACGCCCCTTTTATAAAGAATCAAGCGCGCGAAAAATTATGCATACGTCACCTAAAAGGCGGGAATAATTAACCAATCAGCTTAATTGCTAATTAGAGCCAGGGTTATAAAAGCAGCCAGCTCCTCGAAGCAAATTCAGTTGTCCTTCAGTTGTCATGTGTGAGTTGTCAGTTGTTGAAACTCATTGAATGAGATAGCTCCCCGAGGTGACTGATCACTTGGGAACGATTTGCTAAAGAGACGGTTTGTGTCTATGTTAAGAAGCGAAGAAGTATACACGTTCTGTAATAAAGAAGCAATAAATGCGGGCCTTGTGCCATTATTTCATTCAAAGCATGTTTCAACTGCCTAGTGCAAATTCTTATTTAAAATAGCATTTTCCTGGCTTTACGCCGACAAGAGAGATTCTAATCTCTGAAGATTATCTCCCATCCAAGCCCGGCAAATCTCCTTCCAACTAACCCTTCGAGCCAAACATAATAAAATCATCCATCATCCTAATCATTTCCTATATATATATATATATATATATATAATCTTTGAATAAGCTAATTAATAATCATTTCTATATCCATAGTATTCTTTCCAATCTAATTCTATTATTAAAATTCTATTAGTAGATAAAAATTCTATTTTATTTATCACCATCATCATCATCGAATATACATTTCTAATACCGGTTTGACGCAACCACCTCTACTTAACTGATTCACTTCTTTTAAGTCCTATATCTACGAATTTACGGTGACCTTAGGTCCTTTATTTAAGAGGACAGTCCTTTATTTCCCTACTTACTACCCAAGTTAAACTTTATTTATGTTCTAAAATAGGCGATTTTTGTAATAAATGTTATAAACTTATGAATTTTATAAGGTATTTTTTTATTTTCTTTGATATGTTCTTTATTTTCCCCCAAAATGGTCACTGTACCTATATCCCATATCTTTCATTATCTGGAGAATATACTCCAATCTATGAAACTCTTCTTCTTTTTTCTTTTCCGATTTGTCACCTACAAATCCCTCATGTTTTAACGTGTGCCCTATTATTTGAACATTTTTCCACACTTTTCTGTCTATTGTCTCTAGAGCCTAGAAGAAGTATACCTCAAGATTTTGGCTAAAATCGAATAACCGGAATTATCTACGAAACAGATGATTTTAAAATCGCTTTTCTATTTTCCTGGATTTAAGATCACAAATTAATTTCACCTTCACGAGAAACAAAGAGGTTGTCCTCTGCTTGATGCAAATAAACATATACACATATATCTCAAGATGATATATCTGTATATATATTATTTATTTGTTTGAGACTCATAGTTTCGAAGACTTGGTCTCATCATCAGTCTTTCTTCAACTATAAATGTTTTTCGTGAGAGTCAATATCCATATGATATTGACTCCATGGCGCTAACATTTATAATTGAAGAAAGACTGATGATGAAGACCAAGTCTTCGAAACTATAGTCTCAAACAAATAAATAATATATATACAGATATATCATCTTGAGATATATGTGTATATGTTTATTTGCATCAAGCAGAGGACAACCTCTTTGTTTCTCTTTTGTGAATCAACAACTCTGCTACTCTCGGCAAAAGCAAAAACTTTTTTCAATTAATTTCACCTTGTGCATTTGTCAATTTGGAACGATATTCATGGATCTATTCCATCTTCGGTTTCATAAAGCCCTTGCCGATTTTTTTCAATTAAATCTCCCTCTCTGGCATTTTAAGTCCTATCAGTACACCTCCAAATAATTATCTTGAGTCAAATCCCTTTTCACTTTCTCTCGCCATTTCTTTCGTTATTCATTTAAATTTCTATTGATATTAGAATTTTCACAAATATATCCTTATCAAGATATATTTTTTCTTCAGTTAATTTCTTTTCGTTTAATTTTTATCTTGAAATTTATAATCTTATCATTTGATTCATTTGCTTTTTGACTCTCTCTGATATCTTACGTTTTATATTTTAATATTCAAGATTTTCTTGTCTTTTCAATTAGAATTATTAAAATGAATTTTTATATATGTAAAGTCCCCTGTGGACTGGGGATAGAATAAGTCCACAGTATCCCCTGCTTGTCGTAGAAGGCGACTAAAAGGGGTTGGACGTGAGGCTAATTATCTCACTCTTTAAAAAATCCCTGAGTGTCGTGACGTTCGATGGAATTGTTAACTTCTCATGGAGTCTTTAAGATCCATCAAATATATAAAGCTGGAGATAAAGCTAAAGTTGTTCGTTGATTGGTTTGAGAACCTAATCTCAAGAAATATTAATCCGATTTGAAAAATTATTTTTGCATTAGATAATCTGTTTATTGAAGAAGGTTCTAGAGTATATAACTTCACCATGCTAGGACCCTAAGGTATCCCTTTTCGGTCCCTTCAACCCTCCCCGATAATATGTGAATATATAGGAAAGAGCTCTCAAGCAGTGAGTGGAAAAGAAGAAGATTAATATACCTATATTTAATTATCGTATATAGTATTTAACAAAGAGTAGTTAATTTATATTTACAAAATATATGTATTTGCTTTACCCAAATTACCTAATTTGTATTGATTTTATAAAATTTTGAATTTTTCGGAAAAATTTCAGAATTTTCATTTATATTGAAAAAATTTGATTTTTAATGAAAATTTTCAATATTTTGATTTTTTTTTTGGAAAATTTGAAAATTTCTTAAGTATATTGTTTTGGAAAATTTTATTTTAACCATCCTAAGATCGGATTGGGTAACTCATACTTGAGAACGATCGAAACGTCGTAGTTATTATTTGATGTTTGTGTTCATTAATTCTTCTTTTTCTTTTTAATAGACCTATGGTCTGTTTATTCTAACTTGCCCTGCCATCGTTTTTTAGGCCGACTTCTGTTATTTTTTTGCCTGCTGGCTTTAGTCCAATTAAACTGTTCTAAAAAGGGCCACTTGCGGGAAAGTTTTGTGGTAGTTATGATTTCTACCATCCCATAAGTCTTTTAATAATTTTTAAAGAGATAGGTGTTGGTTTTCTTCTTCTTTTTGTGAAACCTACCTCGCAATTTTAACCAATTTTTTATTATTATATAAGTTTTTCGGTGTGCTGAATCCGAATCTGAGATTTGCTAACAAAATTTCGTGACGGAACATTGTAAAAAAATGCAAAAAAATGGTAAAAAATCTCACTTTTTGACGATTTTTTGTTTATAACTCGAATACTATTAAGTTTTCGTAAATAACCTTCCTATTCAAAATGAAAGTACATACAATTTCCTATAAATTTTTAAATTTAGGTTTTTTTCTCCGACTCACCATTCTAGCTCAAGCGCTAGTTGAAAATTGGCCTATTTTGTCAGTCTCCGAAAAACTCACTTTCATCACATTCAGCAAACCAAAAAACATATAGGATAGAAGAAATCGAAACTAGCCCAAAACTTTCCGGGTAAAAACACAATTTAACTGGTGTATTGTTTATTAAAATTTTCTTGAGAATTCGGTCTTAGCGCATTTTTTCCAGGTGTGAGCACCAATTTTCTCTTCTACATTTGATCTAGTCATCAATCTTTCACGTTTTTCATTTCTTGGTTTATTAAACAGCGATAGGTCAAGAATTCTTCTAAGTGTCTTCCAAAAAAGATCTGCCTAGTTTTGGCTGTATATCTGGTCTTGTTTCGACTACCTACGTCAGTATTGGTCTTACCTTAACCTTATAGTCTTAATATCACATTCCAGACACACAAACAGAAAACTACATTCTTATAAATAATTATTTAGAAATTAGTTTTAGATACTTCTTTAAAAAATCGTGTGAATTGAATAATTAGAACCACTCGACAGACTATAGGTATCAAGATTAAGAAAAATTGTGGTGAATTCAATACCTTGATAGAAGTTCAATCACCTTTATTTAGAATAGGGCTGTCAAACCCGCGGCTCGCATGCGGCCCAGCACTAGAATGAATGAGGCCCAACGTAAATTTATAAATCAAATTTATTGAACGCGGTGTTGGTTTATAGTGAAACATTGTTAAAATTAAATTAGGTTAGAGTTGGTGGTGTTTCACAAGGAGAAAAATTAAAATACAAAGATTTTTTTTAGTTTACTCTATATAGTATTTCGAGCTCTTAACTCATCGTCAGGAGGACATTGACTAAAGATAACATAAAATAATGAACAGAATTTATTTTAATTTTAATATGATGGACAGTTATTTATGACTTAGTGTAAATATGAAAGAATTATCAGGGGATGGGATGGCCTTAGAGCCGAAAGAACAGATGTAGGGGACAAAGGGCTGGAATAAAGAAAGGATATTTATATTATATAAATTTATAAACTTCCTTAAAACATTGAGATTTATATGTAGTTTCTGGAAAAGACATAACAATTAAGCATGATAATTTGGTTTGTCTGAAATAAGAAATCCGAAAAGTTTTCAAAAAATAAGTGCTAATTTTAAATTTTGAATCTGGACTAAAATTCAAGATTTCCGTAAAAATATTCACCATTTCCATTCCATTTTCATGATAAATAATTTTTTATCTACAAACTTTCTGACACATATAACCTTCAAACTTCAAAACCTACGCACTCCACCCTTTCCCTTAATTCCTCTTTATATTCAGTAATTCAGGAATCTTTCGAGATTCATAGGGACCGGATCTTCATGAGCCTCTTGCATTCGATAGAATAAAAAAAAATTATCTGCGGCCCGAGACATTTTTTTCTACAAATGTGGCCCGGGTAAGCTAAAATGTTGGACACTCCTAATTTAGAAGATAGTTAGGAGTATCCCATTAAATCATTTCTCACAAGACTCAAGAAATTGGAGTCATATACTACCATATATTTGCACTTTGGCTTCCGAATAAATACCTACCATTAATTATGTGTGATTTAAACAAAAGTTCAACCTTTAATATATTTAAAATATTTTGAAAAAAAAATGTTAACTGCAACTTATAGTACTAAAACAGAGGTCTTTACCGAAATAGAATATTAATCTGAACTTTTCCATCTGTTTTACTTCACTTTTTCCTAAGATTCTGAAATGAATGGTTATGGTTAAGTCCGCTCTCGCTTATTTCATTTAAGACTTTTCTATTATTTACCTCCCTTCTTTTTATTCTCCCACACACATATAATACAATAAAAAACCCGTCTCCTTTCTCCTATTCGTTGAAGAGATCACCATCAATCTATCGCTTCAGTGATCACCAAAAGAAATCAATAATGGAAAGATTAATAACTGACAAATCGAATTGCCGCTTGGGCTGATATTAAGAGAGTTCCACGTCTGGTTATTTATTAACAGCATCCAAGAGGGCAGAAAAGTGGTCATCATTTGTAATTATTATGGATTTAAGTTTGACTCATAGGGTCAATTTGAACTTTGGTCATTTGGCTTCAGCCATCACTTCAACTCGTTTATCTTCTTGCCCCCCCCCCCCATCTTTTTCCATTCCACCACTTTTTCATTATTACTTTGATTCTTTTCAATCAAAGAAAGAGAAAGTAGAGTAGTGGAAAAAGAAGTAAAAAGTGGTGGAAAATTCTCTCTCTCTTTTTCTTTGGCTCCTGATTCTTCTAATAAGAATGAAAGAAAGATATTTTAGAAGGGAGGCCAGACAATACAACTATAAAATGGAATTTTATCTTAGATTCAATTTTTCTCTTCTTGTTTTGGCTCAGATAGAAGAACAGTAAGTGTCTAGATATATTTTCTTTTTTAAGGGGGTTTGAAGGGGGTTGAAGGGTTAGATGGAGGATGAGTAAATGATTGAAAGAAAGAGCGCCCTTTAATAAATTGAAATTTTTATTATTATTATTATTATTTTAAAATAATGGTTGGAAAGTTGTTTTTTTGCGATGTTTCGGAATTTTTTGTTTACTATTTGGAATCTGTCAGTTGGTAAACAGCGCTGACTGGTGCCCAAAATAAAAACTAACACATGCGGGTCATATTTATTTTTATTTTATAAAAAGAATTACAGTAGAACCTCGTTTATCAGGACCGGATTTGTAGACATTTTTATTTTAATAAATGTTCACATAGATAATAATTGTATGAAAAGTTATTTTATTTTTTTAATATGTATGTATGTATTTTTTTAAACAATTCTATGTAATTTTGATATAAACATGTTTTTTTATCGTAACAAATTCAAATTTGCTTATTTGAGGATTTGTTTTGTTTTTATTACCCATATATCCGGATTTTCGATTATCCAGTTTGGCTTTGGTCCCAGTTAGTCCGGATAAACGAGGTTCTACTGTATTAAAAAAAAAGATTTACTATTTTATTCAATATTAAATGATTCTCCATTTCAATTTTGAAAAATTATCCTCGGCATGATTGACAACTGTGCAGCTTACCCGTTTGTTTTAGTTATATTTTTGGCCACGAGATTGCATAGTGGCAAAAATCACTTACCAATAGATGTAAAGTAAGTGGAATTGAAAAAGAAAATTCAATTTAATGTGTTTTAAAAAGTGTACATTTATATATAATGTTTCGGTCCTTTTTTTGAACCTTCATTAGCATACACTTGAGATACAAAAAACTGACAATTGTGAATACTTTAGTTTCTGAAGAATAATAAGTGTGATGAAAATTTACACATTCACCAAATAGGTTGCAGAGTTTAAATTTTTCAAGGGGTGCTCAAAAAATAAATAAATAAATAAAATAAAATGTTAAAACAAAGTAGAACTGAAAACTTTAATAAAATGAATATATTTTTACACATATTATATTACATAACATTTATATAATAACCAGCTACGCGCCCTGGTTTTAAAATAATCATTTAAATTTCCTAATTTTAATAAATTTTAATTTTTCATGAACTATTTTTGGGATTTAAAATTAAAAAAAAAAACACTTAAGTGTCGTCGCCCAAGCCGATTATAATAGTCATAGAGAGATATAGAATAATATATTTAAATATCAAAAAAATAAATTCATTTCAACAGTTAAATAGTGAACAAAAAATTAATATTTAATATATTTTAGAATTTTTTAACCTTGGAACACTACCCATTCAAAAATGTTTATTTTACTACCCTAGGGTAGAGGTGTACCCCAATAAAAAAGTCATAGAAAATAAACTTTTAACTTTTATTATATACTAAAAACATATCTCGTGACAAACTTAGGCTCTAAGTAAATGAATGTTACCAATTTTGAGTCACTTTTGAGTACTCAAGGCATACTTTGGTTTAATGCTCTAAACATAAGAACTTATTTCGTTTATTTCATATTTTACTAGTTTACTAGAAGTTTCCGTTTGTATTAATCTGAGCGTAAACACCCATTCCAAAAGTTATTATCAAATATGACACCATTTTCATCATATTTTAAATTAACTTATATATTTTGATCAAAATCAAGTAAGTTTATTCAATTTTGAAGAAAATTTTTAGGAAACTTTGCATGAGGCTGGCTCATTTCAACAGTTAGGTAATTAGCTATAATTGTCGTGGCAGCACTTGGGTTCGATTTACATAAGGGTAACCATTCTAATTTTTATTCCATTAATCTTACGGATTATTTTGTCTTTTTGATTGATAATTCAAACACCTTGTAAATATTTCCATCTCCAACTTAAGAATTATAATGAAAATATTTCAAGGTGTTTGAATTATCAACCCAGAAAGAAAAAAATAATCCGCAAGATTAAAGTAGTAAAAATTAGAAAGTGTTACCCTTATGGAAATCGAACCCAAGTGCTGCCGGGACAATTAATAATTAATCTGTTGAAATGAGCCAACATCATGCAAAGTTCAAAAATGCATATTTTTTCAAAATTCAAAAAACTTATTTGATTCTGATCAAAATATATAAGTTAATTTAAAATATGATGAAAATGCTGTCATATTTGATAACGAGCTTTTCGTGCGTGCCTTCGGCACGCCCTCGAAGCTCGGCCCTCCGGGCTGGTGCCCTGGCGGGCAGCGTCTCGGTCCAAAAATTTTATTCCTCTTAAAAAACCACACTCCAAATGTATACCCGTAAACTACCGAAAATACATCGCCTCTTTAATTTTTGAGTGGCGAAGGGGGGGGGAGAACAATTATCAATATATTTAATGTTTCTAATTTAAAATGAATTGGAGTCTTTCATTTCAAAATTCGAGTCCAAATTAGAATTATATTTCAAATTTGCCTCGTTAATTAATATATATTTAATGTTTCTTAATTTAAAATCTATTGGTGTTTTTCATTTTCATTCGAGTTCAAATGAATACAATATTATCTCGACACAAAGTCTAAATCATAAATATATAGTTTTAGTAACAGAAATCAAGATATAAATATTAATCTTACATTGGTCTAATGGCTAGAGCTCATGCCCTTAGTTCAAGAGTTCGTCGGTTCGATTCTAGGCAAGAGGGTAATTTTTTTAGAGAAATTTCTCTAAGCGTTGTTACAAATTAATCTAGACAAATATATATAGTATAACTTTTGGAATGGGTGTTTACGCTCAGATTAATACAAACGGAAACTTCTAGTAAACTAGTAAAATATGAAATAAATGGAATAATGCTACACTTGATCTAATATAACTTTTATGACATTTGAACTTATTATGCTTTTTACATGAAATCCGCGATTTGCGATCTTTTTTTCTACCAGACGATGGCAGTTTAGGTATTGGAATGATAATAAAATAGAAAAAAAATTATTTAAAGTGTTTTTATATGCGATTTACGAGTTTGAAAATTTTAATCTTGTTTTTGAAACTGTATGTAGGTACTCTCTTCGATTTGTTTGATATTTTTTTATTTTAAGCTTCTATTATCTATTGGTATCTTATTTGTAGAATGAATAGAAGTTTAAAATAAAAAATTATCAAAAAAATCGAAGAGTATATAAAGTTTCAAAAACAAGATTAAAATTTTCAAACTCAAAAATCGCATATAAAAACACTTTAAATAATTTTTTTCTATTTTATTATTATTCCAATACCTAAACTGCCATCGTCTGGCAGAAAAAAAGATTTATATATATATATATATTTGTATTTTTTTCTAATAACTATGTAAAAAAACAAAAATTTCAAAAAAAAATTGAATTTGGACCATTTTTGAAGAAGTTATGAGAGAAAAACCGAAATTCGAAATCTTTTATACCAGTGATCAAAAAAATTTCAAAATTTACCAGGAAGAGTTTTTTGATGGGTACTACAAAATGTCAAAAATGAAGGAAATCAAAAATTAAAATATTTCAAACCATCCGATTTGTCGTGGAATGCCTCTCTATATATTTTTCGGGATACGAGCCCTTCACCAGTACTTCAAAGAGAAAAGTTTTCTCGTATAAGCATCACCCTGTATAAATTTAATTATATATATAAATTTCTCGATATCAAATACAATCCTCTTAGGTATATTTCATTAGATTATGTACAAAAAAGAAGCGCTTTCATTAAAATCAACTGTTAATTGCTTTTGCGTTTGAATTAATTAAAATAAGCTAATTTATTAGCTTATTCTGTCTGCTCTATTTAAAGTTCTTTTCTTTTTCCATTTTACATCAGAGGGTGTGGGAATTTAAATAGAAACGATACAAATTCTTAACCTTTCTCCCCTCCACCCCCTCTACACCCTTATCACTTCCCAATGCACAACCCCTTTCTATCAGATTCATAACCTTAATTAAACTTGGAGTTGTATTTAATGCTGGAAACGTGACAGCACATGCTGGCCTGGCCAGACTTAGCACGTATTATTATGCATGCACAGATAGATACACGCCCTTGATTAAAAGACAACCCCAATTGGAACATTGATTCAATAATATTTAAATATTTCACTGATATATATTTGAAATGAATTTAGGTATAAATTGGAGGATAAGGTAAAAAGCTGTTCTTAAAAAACAACCTACTCTAATCTCAAAAACTCATATTGAACATCATTTCCTCTGACTTTAGCACGATGTAAGCAGAGTAAAATTAAGGGCGGTTTCTTGTAGATATATGATTTTAGTGATTGTGCTTTGAAGTAGTTTGCATGTTATTTAACAAATCGTACTCATGGAACAAAAATAAACAATAGAGCAGGGGTGGCCACTAACCTAACTTTGGGAGCCGCAAATTTATAAAACCCTATCAAAGCGAGCCACATTGCTTGGAGATTAATTAATGGTTTATTAAAAAAAAGACACCTTTTTTTTTATTTTATAAAATATAAATGAAGTAACATATATTTTTTGCTTTACTTACTTATAACATTACAAATTAATTTAATTTTTGTATTATAATTTTTTTAATTTAATTAACTATTATACAGGGTGGGCCACAAAGATCTACCACATTTTGAAGAGATATAAAAAATTAAAAAATTTAACTAGAAAAAAACTAAATATATTTTTGAAAATAAAATAAATGAAATTTTAAAAAAAATGTATTTTTAACATTATCAAACAAAAAGAGGGGGGGGACAAAAAATTCTAGCCCTTTTGACCAAACTCACCCAAATTTTATATACATATTCTGTATCCAGAGAAGACTAGAAATGCAAAAACTAACCAAATTTTGTATACTTAGTTTGGTCGAAAGCGTTAGAATTTTCATTTTTGACCCTCCCCCATTTTGGGTGGTTAGTTTTTGCATTTCTAGCCCTCTGGGATTCACAGAATAAGTATACAAAATTTGGTTGATTTTGGTCGAAAGGGCTAGAATTTTTGACCCTCCCCCATTTTGGGTGGTTAGTTTTTGCATTTCTAGCCTTTTGGGGGCCCACAGAATATGTATACAAAATTTGGTTGAGTTTGGTCGAAAGGGCTAGAATTTTTGACCCTCCCCTCATTTTGGGTGGTTAGTTTTGCATTTCTAGACTTTTTGGGGCCCACAGAATATGTATGATATACAAAATGTGGTTGAGTTTGGTTGAAAGGGCTAGAATTCTCATTTTTGACCCCCCTCTCCTTTTTGTCTGATAATGTTTAAAATACATTTAAAAAAATTCATTTTATGTTGTTTTCAAAAATATATTCAGTTTCTTTTTAGTTAATTTTTTTCATTTTTCTATAGGTCTACAAAATGTGGTAGATCTTTATGCCCCACTCTGTACTTTTTAAAATCAGTGTTATTCAAGAGGATTCAAGAGCCGCACGATATTGACTGAAGAGCCGCATGCGGCTCGCGAGCCACGTTGTGGCCACCTCTGCAATAGAGTCTCTATTTCTTTAAACTATAATGGTGGCTGTACTCTAGAGCAGGGGTGTCCAATCCGCGGCCCAACACAGCAATGAATGCGGCCCTACATAAAATTATAAACTTCCTTAAAACATTGAGGTTTTTTTGTTACTAGAAATCATATCTGATACAATTTGATCTGATTTTTTTTTCTAAAAAATAAGAAATTTGTAAATAAAAATTGACCCTCAAGTCTTCAAAGAATAAAAGGCAGATTTTCAATATTGAATGTGAAAAAATACATCAAGATTTCCCAAAAAAATAATCATAATTTTGGCATATTTTGAACCAGTTTTATAGATTTAAATATTTTATTTGCAAACTTTCTGATTGAATAATAAATGGAAATGAAAGAGAATTTAATGTTACCCTCTTTATTAAAATTTCATAAAAATTATCTGCCCAGAAAGAAATATTCCTCCTGGCTTCACAATATTTATTCACTTTTTAGAAATTGGAATTTACATATACCTATACTTGAAGCTATTTTCGAAAATAAAATTCACTAAAAGCAAAATTATAAGCATAACTATCTAAGAAAAAATAACGAAGTTTCGAATATTTAAAAATTATTCTTCATCTCATTTTTTCATATTTTTTTTAATATTTATTATTTCAGTAATTAAAACTTCATGAAGTGGTAAATGATTTAAAAACAAGTAAAACAACTCGATGACATTTTTGATTCTTTGTAATTGTTCAAAATTGCCACAATTTTTCACTAGTCAAATGAGTAAATTCACCATCGCACTCGGACCCCTATTGTCGGCAATTTAACTCCACTCCCACCTTTTTACTCTCGATAGCCCAGCGACCGCGCCAAACTAGTTCTTATACTATTAACCTCCCCATGGTAAACATCTCTTAGAATTGCATTAGGTGTGTTATTCGCTAGACTTGTATGGGCCTGAAAGGTAAGAATATTCTGAAAGCTAAAATTCATATCCTATACGTGTTCATTTCTTTAATTATTTTTCTCTTTTTTCCTGAAAGGTTCATCAATATATGTTTTGCCGAGCTTAGCAAAATATGTTTTTTGGTTTGCCCGATAGCTTGGCAACCAACAAAACATATAAACTACCTTACCCATCATGGCGGCAAGAAACCCAACCCTTTCTTTTTCTGAGCAAATTCAGAAAGGTCAACTCAAAGTCATTTTAGCGCTCCAGGTCTTGAGCAGCGCCCACAGCCCCTACACGGCGCATTCAATTTTGCGCAAGGAATCGAAGAACGGGAGCCAGGCTCCAAATGGCCTATACCTTTCCCAAACACTCTTCTTGATCAATCTACAGCACTCCACAAATATAAAGCCTTCCCCTTTGTTGATTAATTAATAAATTTTATATAAACGTTAAATTGTTTTACCTGTTGATTTCATACACCTTTGAAGAGAACTACCCTTGTCTTCCCTCCATTTTTTTCTTTTACAGGATATCATATATGTATAGCATTAATTAACTAGATAATCACAACAGCCCCTATCGAAACATTTCTTTTATTATAAAGTAAAAACAGATACCTTGGAGACTTACAACCCTCATAACAAAAAGGAGCGATACTTTCAAACAGTAATGGTAGATAACATTATTCTACATTATTAACTATTTTTTTTATTAACAAATAATATCAATTGAATTAGTATATTTTATATCCGCCCCGAGGCATTTGCTTGTTCTTCAAATTCGGTTCGTGTAACCCTAAAGGTTGGACACCCCTGCTCTAGAGGAACGTTTTTCAAACTTTGAACTTGAAGTGGGGACCACTTTTTATAAGCCAGAACAGCACAGCCCCCGCAAGCGGGGGTCCAAGTGCCCCACAGGGGCCCGCCTCCTAGATGTTTTTTTAAGGGGTTATGTTAGAAAAAATGCACAGGGTGACCAACTTTTCCACTTCATAAAAAACATACTTATTCCATAATAAGAAGCCCGGCTCAGATTTTGGGCCCCGGGCCAGAAATTTGATGCGAGGGCCATGCAGAACACTTCTGCGGGACAACTTATTCACGTTCTCTTCGAATTTTTATATCTATATACATATATATATATATTTTTTTACTTTATTTTCAACAAATTTCATAAAATGTCAGTAATAAAAGATAAAGTGAAAGACGATTGCAATGCATAATTTCTAAACTCAGATTTTTAGCTAGAATTTGTTTAATAAGCAATTCATTTAATTTTTTTTCTGTCTTTTTTGAAGAACCACTTCTGGTCCACGGACCATAGTTTGAGATACGCTGCTCTAGAGAGTTAAATCTTTCCCCGTTAATCAGAATAAAGTCGACATGGCACATGTGCAGTTTAATACTTGTATTACTTAACGTATTTGTTTATGGGGATATTATTAATTAGAATTCCTACGCAAAAGTACATTATTATTTGAAATGTAATTATTTTAAATGATTTAATTTAATTTTTAAAATTAAATTGAAGGATTTATCTCTCCGAATATTCCTATATACGATTTTTGTTTTTATTGTTGTTGTACTAACTCACAGTTGGCATGTCTGTAATTTCCATTTAAATATTTGGAATTGTTTCGTCAATAGCATCAGACACACACACACACACACACTCACATAGAGAGACAGAGATTGTAGTAAATTACCGATAAACTTAAAAAAAAATTCAATTCGATTAGATAACTTGACAGAGAAGCTGAAAAGATAGACAGACAGGCTGTAGGTAATCAATTATCAGTAAATCTAATAGGGAATTTGAATAAAAAGAAAATAAATCCGAAGGTAAACACATACATACATACATACAGCTGAAAATAATCTTGTGTAGATGGCATATATCATTATTATTAACATTTAAAACAGTCAAAATAGCTCGAATAATATTTAAGATAACGAAAACTCATTTCTTTTTTTATATCTTACAATATTAAATAAGCAATTTTTGTATATATACTCGGTTTCTCAAAAACCAATTATTTTACGGCTCTAACGATTTCATTGAAAAGATTTGGTTTTGCCGAGAGTAGCAGAGTTGTTGATTCATAGGGGGAAATCAATGAGGTTGTCCTCTGCTTGAATCAAATTGGATGAAAATTTGGGTTTTTGAATCGTTGACTTTTTTAAACCCCTAAGAAAGAGGGAATATCATCAGAAACGCCTTTTTTTCTTTAAGAGGATGAAAATGACTTTGTAATAAATTATTTTATTCCGAATTTATAGTTTTCATTGTCATTAGGGCTGTCTTTCTGTCAATTCACCATTAAATTCTACCAGTCCGTTTTCAATAGAAAATACCCACCTACCTATATATTATTATATAAATAAATACACTTTTAATAAAACAACAATCCCAACACTATTAGAAATCCAAACATTTCGTGGGAAATTCACCCTTAATCAAAATAAATTCGGAAAAAGGAAATTTAAATCAAGTTATCATAGTTGATTTAAAAATTTCCTTTTTTAAAGCAATTATTACTTTTCCAAATTTTGATTGATAAATGGGATAAATTCTTCCAAAACGTTGGATGTTTAATTAACATCTTGAGATTGTATTTATAAAAGTATTGTACCAATTTATTTATACACGAAAAACAATCAATAAATTATTTCAGAAAATTTAATTATTATTATTTTTTTAATTTATATTTATTTACCAATTATTTTACATGAATTAATGTATATATTGTATTTGAGCTTCGACTTCGGAGATTACTTCCCCACCATCGACTGTCCTTGATCTTTTTGAGCTTGCCAACATCTATTTAGTCCTTGTTTTTAATAAGAGGAAAAACTAATTAAATAAAAAAACCTCTTTTCCGATTTAATCAATCGTCTCAATCCTTAATTATTTTTTATTGAACCAATTATTTTACATGAATTAATGTATACATTGTATTTGAGCTTCGACTTCGGAGATTACTTCTCCACCATCGACTGTCCTTGATCATCTTTTTAGCCTTTGTTTTTAATAAGAGGAAAAAACTAATTAAATAAAAAACCTCTTTTCCGATAATTATTCCATTCCCGATCTCTCGTCCCTCCTTAATTATTATTTTTTTTATAAATTTTATTAAACCAACTATTTTACATTAATTAATGTATACATTGTATTTTTTGCTTTGATTCCGGAGATTACTTCTCCACCATCGAGTGTCCTTATTCATCTTTAGTCCTTGTTTTTAATAAGAGGAAAAATCTAATTAGATAAAAAACCTCTTTTTCCGATAATATTTTAATTCCATTATTCCCCAATCAAGTCGATTCGTTCAATCTCCAATCCTCCCCTTAACTATTTTTTCAAATTTTATTAGCTATATAAAAATTTTTGTAATAAAATATTAGTGGGTTTTAAAATATAATATAACAATATTAATTAATAAAAGTGAATTGAAAAAAATTGTTTATTCTTTTATCAGAATTGATAAATGGTAGGTACCTACCGTGTTGCCGCCATATGGTAGAAATTGAAACTAGTGCAATTGGGTCGCTGTCACAAATGTCATTCAGAATGTATAATCAAAGAATATTATTTAATAAATAGGTTTGGTTTTTATTTATACCTATGTCATTTAAACACTGAATCACTGTCAGAAGACCCAATTGAGAGAGTTCAAGCTTTCACCACCAGTTGGTGTCTATGGATTTTCCAGTTACCAATATCAATGAAATTATTCTAACATAGACATTTTTCAATTTCAACACCAGAAAGAACTTTCTACAACTTTTACGTTTTGACTTATCGTGATCGGGATTCAGACACAGTCATATGAATGAAAATGATTTTTCTCCACATTTCAGACATTTTTTATTCACAATTAACAGAAAAAAAGAATTTTAAGTTTAGCCTACTCTCCTGGCATATTGATAATTTTTGTTATATCGGCCCCATTATGTATTTGTCATATTTAATCGTAGGTAAAAACGAGCAAACTATCTCTCTTTAAATTCTAGTATAATGATATATAGATATTGAGTCTAGACCGAACATGGCAATCAACAACAACATTCTGGTTTTGTCTGTGGCTAGCCAGAGCTTGAGCGAATTAATTTGAATAAAAGTTGTGTTGTTTAATCCCTTTCTGTTGACAGGGCGGTAATTAAATACATGTATTAACATTTATGACTGCTGGGCAAAATAAATTCATAGAAAAGACTAACAACGCGCTTCATTAAAATTACTGTTTCTGATTTGCCAGAACTTGCTTGTGTAATGACATTTCTAATTAAATTCAATTAGATTATTGGTATAGAAAAAGTAAAAAAATTAATCTCTCCGGTTAGAACCGCCCCATATGATAATAGCTCATTAGAATAAAGTTTACTGCTTATAGTCCAAGAGCTGGTGACACATTTTTGACTACGGATTTGACCCAACTAGAAATAATGCGTAATAGTACCGTCTATGATAGTTGTACAGGGAATGGCCAGTCTGGCTGGCTTAGCAGGTGGACCAGGTACTGCGCATGGTGTGAGTGCGGTAAAAATACATATGTGTTAAAAAATATTTTTGACCCACAATGAAATTATAAAAATTATAATTTATAGTCAATTATAAACATAATATATTCACCCCAGACCATTTGAGTGGTAGCATGATGCTATTTTTTTCATGTTGTAAAAATACACTTTGGGTGGTCTGGTTCCACGTCCCACCACTCAAATGGTCTGGGGTGAATATATTATGTTTATAATTGACTATAAATTATAATTTTTATAATTTCATTGTGGGTCAAAAATATTTTTTAACACATATGTATTTTTTACCGCACTCACACCATGCGCAGTACCTGGTCCACCTGCTACAGCCAGCCAGACTGGCCATTACTTGTACAACTATCATAGACGGTACTATTACGCATTATTTCTAGTTGGGTCAAATCCGTAGTCAAAAAATGTGTCACCAGCTCTTGGACATTAGTAGGGATGAGCATCGATAGCTAAAATATCGATGGTAACCATAACGATAATATCTATTGACCTGAAAACATCTATGTATATTAAAAAATTCATGGTTTCAGAAAATTAAGCAAAATTCATAAATAAATTGAAATATTTCAATGAAAACTATCGGTAAAAAAATCGATGTTTTTTTGAAGGCAATGTTATTATTCTCTAGTTAAAAATCTCAGAATTTGGAAATTATTCATTGCAATCGTCTTTGACTTTTTGTCCTATTACTGATATTTAATGAAATTAAAAAAAAAAAATGATAAATTCGAAGAGAACATGAATAAAGGTGGCCCCGCAGAAGATCGAATATCCTTTTAGAAAATAATTTTCACATATTTTTTCTTCTGTCTTTCTTTTCATAAGACGAAAAATATTGAGAAAAACCCTCATACTCTTTTATTTATTTTTATATAAAAAAACAAATCAAAATGAAGTGTCATATCCGGAAGGTATAATTCATTAATAAGGGAGTTGAGTTGAGTCTTGCCCCCTGGTATTATTTTAAAATTTTTTTAAATTAATTTTTATTAAAACACAATTCTAAGGTCGAAATCTGTTATGTGTTTTTTTTTTTTTTTTTAATATATATGGTTCCGCCAGTGAGTTGAAAATTTCATTTATGTACTTTCTGAAAAAAGACACATCTTTGTTTTAATTATTTTCTAGGTTTTCAATTAGAGTGGTCCTGTTTAAAATATTAGGTTGATGCATAATTATGGAACGTTTGTATTGACGCGTTTTTCTTTAGCCAAAAATGGCTTTTTGTTTATTTATTTTTATAAAAACAAT
>JALMQS010000083.1:17679293-17700895 GCA_024734495.1 Forficula auricularia | reverse complement strand
TCGAGGGTGTAAGTTTTTAAAAAGCAATTAAAAGACTTATTACATTTATTTGTTTATTGAAGAAAGATTACATACACTTGTAGTCACAGTCAAACAAGGATTTAAGTGGTTATTGTCGGTGATTTATAGTTAAATCCCGAATTTAAGCAAACGTACAATGAACGTTTGGGTTTAATTGAATGAGTTTACAACTTGGATTGAATTTGTATGGAGTTGTATTGAATTTGTCAGTGATTTAAATAAAATCCTGAATTTAAGAAAAGGGCGTTAGGACATAGCCACCGGCCGACTTTAATGGAGCAATAATGTTCTCCGAGTCTGAGGGCAGGCGACTTATATAGGAAATATCCCGCTGATGCAGCAGTTTGACTGACGTCATAGAAAGTGCAGAGATCAGCAAGAATCAACAATATAACTCGTCCCTCCACAAGACGAAAGTTTAGGGGTTGATTTCCTCTAAACTTTCGTTAGCCTCTTTGACTTCATTGAGTGGTTCCCTATAGATTTTATACAATTTAATTATTTTATTTCTAGTTAACAATATTATAACTCCGATAGTTAACATTATTATTAATAGAATTGTTATAATATTGTTTGTTTTGTGGGAGAACCATTCAATTTCGTCGATTTGGTCTAACTTGGTTTCAGATATTTCAATCCTTGTAATGTTGTGGAATGTTAACTCCTTGTTTTGAGTTTCAGTTAATTTATTTAATTTTATATCAAAGGTTGGTAGTTCTTCTACTTGGTTTTTATAAGTTACGATATTATTATTATTGATTGAACAATTTGAATTTTTGGTTTTATAAAGTCCGAAATTTAAATATTTGTTTATTCCATCGCATTTGACAAGGATTTGCCTTTCTGTTACAAAGATTATGATTTGGTTGGAGTTTGGTACGACAATATATGTGGGAAAATGCTTTAATTTTATAAGTTCACAATTTTCGTTAGTTTGTTTTATCAAAATATTCTTTACACAATTTGATTCTACAGTGTTTGATAGCTTACAATAACTTATTTCATTATTTAATATACAATTAGTTACAGAGTACAATTCGTTTTTTATGGTTATCACTGTTTGTAGTGGCTCGTTTAACAAGAAGATTTTGTTGTCTTTAATTACTGGTAATGGTATTAATTGGAGGACGTTACTTTCTGTCTTTTGGTAGGTGGGTATTTCTAATATAATATCAATGTAATTTTGGTGGGTTTTGCAAATGGGGCGAATGAAGGTTATAGCATCCCAATAGTTTCCTAGTTTAATGTTTGAATTATTGATTTCCAAAATTTCTTTTAAATCGTTAAATGTGATTATCGATTCATGTAGAATATTTATTGTACAGAATGATAATGCAGTTTCAATGTTCTCGATCGTGATTAATATTGAATTTAGAGTACTTATTAGTTGTGAGATTAGGTTAATTAGTCCTTGCTCACTGTTTCTTTTTAGCTGCGAGTCTACTAGTGATAACATATTTTTGAAATTTTCTTGGTTTAGATTGATTTTATCTAATTGGCGATTGAATTGTTCGGTTAAGTTGTTAAAGGATTTTAATATTAAATTATTTTGAATTTGGAGTTTATTTTGGTTTCTATTTAAGTTTTCTAGAATTTGGTCGTACCTTTCTCTATCTTCATTATCCAAATTTCCCGTTATAGTTTTAATTAGGCTGCCTAGTCCGTTAATTATGCCTCGTTTTTCTCTGTTATTTCTATTCAGGTTTTGTGTTTTGATTTTTAAAGAGTTTAAGTTGTGATCAAGTAGTTTGAAATAGGAGGTGTGTTCTTTATAAAATTTGGAAGGGGTTATGTTTTTTAGATTATTACTTGCTAGAGATAGCTTACTGAATTCGTCATGGATAGGTAACAGGTTGAAAGCATAGTGTACATAGTGGTAAGTGTCGAAGAGTCGGGTTTCTTTGAATTTTGTCAAGAAATAGCCGGAGTTGTCCATCTCCTCTATTTGTGCTGTTGTCAGTCCAATCAGTCCGAAGACGACGGCGTGGGCGATGATGGCGATCCTACAATTGTTCGTGATTTAGTAGGTCTTTTTATATTGGACAAGTGAATTTTCGTGGTCTGTTTATGGTGTCGGGGAATAATTTGTCCGACTTTTAAATTTTTATCTATTGATTTTAATTTTTCGCGTTTAAATTTACTTCCTGATTTGATACACTTTTGTTTGTTTTTTACGAATACTGTCTCTGGGATTGGGGGTAAATTTTCCCTATCTTTGTTTCTATCTGAGGTAGTTTTTTCTTTATTCTCCTCTAATTTTGCTTTAACTATTTCATATAACTTTTTGGTTTTTTCTATGTGGTTCTGAACATAATTTGAAGTTATTTTTTCTTCTAAATTTTGTTCTAGATAATTTTCAGTGTTAATATGACCATTTACGATTTCGAGGGGAGATAATTTTGTTATAGAATGAGTGGTGTTATTATAGGCCATTAATGCATAAGACATTTTTTCTGAAATGGTGTTATTTTTAAATTGGGGTTCGGAATTTAGAATATTTAAATGTTCACCTATAGTAGAATGGAATCTTTCAATGTTTCCATTAGATTGGGGGTGTTGGCTACAGATGAAGTGAATTTTGATTTTATAAGTTTCGAGAAGTTCTTGGATAGTATTATTTTTAAATTCATTCCCATTGTCGGATATAATAATTTGAGGTATACAATGGTTACTGAAAAATTTGATTAATTTCTTTGTGACATCGAAACGAGTTAAGGATTTTAATTTATACGCTTGAGCAAATTTTGAAAAGGAATCTATAATTGTGAGAAATTTTTGGTTTCCGATAGTGAAGCTATCGATGTGAATAATTTCGAAAGGTTTAGATGCGGTGGGCGTTATGTTTAGTTTGACATTAAGGGGGTGTCTGTCATATTTGTTTATTTTACAAATTTCGCACGCGTTTATAAATTCACTAATCATATCTTTCATCTTTGGCCAATAATATTTAAGTTTTAACTTATCGAATGTTTCGTTGATACCGCGGTGGTTGGTCTTTCCTAAGTGATAATTTTGGATTTCTTCCAGTTGTTGCTCATTTGTTTGCAAATCTTTCAACAACGTGGTGCATTCATACAATTTTAGATTTGTTTTATCGAAATGTTTTTGAATAATGGATATGAATTTTTCCTGGATTGGGGATTCAAAATATAAGTGGTATTTAATATTAGGGACTAAATACTCTTTAATAATTTGGCAAATTTCTCTTTCAATATTATTTTTTATTAGTTTAATATGAAATCGTTGTTTTTTGTTTCCGAATAGTTTTTCGATCTTTATTAGTTGGGTGGAAAATGGTACTACTTTTATTATTAATTGGTTTTTGAATTTGTTTAGGGGCTGGTCAAGTCGGGGAATTTCTAGAATTTCTGTGGTTGCGTCTGAGTCTGAGGAGTGATTGCTTTCTGAGTCTGATAGATTTTCAGGTTCAGGTTCAGGTTCAGGTGTTGTGAGAACGTTAGGTGTTGCGGGAATATTTACTGGATTCACAGGATTTGGTTCGGGTTGGGTTCGAAAGTTTTCTGGGTTAGTTGCCCAATCGTTAAATTGATTCATGTACTCTTCTAATGTGGGTTCAGGGTCGGTTACTAGTGGGTTAAAATTTATTCTGGAAAGTGGGTCAGCTACGCGATTTAACTTTCCTTTTTGATGTTCAATATCGAAATCGTATTCGCTGAGTTTTATCTGCCAGCGAATGAATTTGGCATTGGGATTTTTCATTGATTTTAACCAGACGAGGGGTTTGTGGTCCGTGATAATTTTAAATTTTCTACCGAATAGGTAGGGCCTAAAATACTGGGTTGCCCAGACTATGGCTAAAAGCTCGCGCTCGACCGTGGAATAGTTTTGTTCGTGGGAGTTTAGCGTACGAGAGGCGTATGCTACCGGTAAGTCCGAATTTGAATCATTTTTCTGTGAAAGAACCGCGCCTATGGCAAAATTACTCGAATCAGTGGTGAGTGTGAAGGGTTTGTTAAAATCAGGATAGATCAGGATGGGTTCATTAATTAAGAGAGTTTTGCATTTTTCGAAAGCGTTAATGAATTCGGGGTCTTTCGGGTTAATTTTGTTTTCTTTTTTCAGAGTCCGAGTGAGGGGTTTCGTTATTCGGGCGAAATCGCTAACGAACCTTCGGTAATACCCGATTAAACCTAGGAATGATTTAACCTGTTTCTCGGTGGTTGGTAGTGGGTAATTTTGTATGGCGGAGATTTTGTCAGGATTTGGTTTAATTCCCTCAGGTGTGACTATATGGCCTAAGAATGGGACTTCTTTCTGGAGGAAATCACATTTTTCAATTTTAATTTTGAGGTTGGCTTTACGAAGCCGGTCGAAAACTGTTTTTAAATGGGTGATGTGTTCCTGGAGGCTTGGGGAGAAGACAATAATGTCGTCTACATAGACTAGACAAAATTTGTTAAGAATACCCTGGAGGACGTTGTCCATGGCTCTCTGAAAGGTGGCTGGTGCGTTTTTAGACCAAAAGGCATTCGTAAGAACTCGAAATGCCCTTGTTCCGTGTTGAAAGCCGTCTTTTCAACATCCTCGCTTGCCATCTCGATTTGGTGGAAGCCGCTAGATAAATCTATTGTACTTAAGTAACGACTTCTATCTAACTTATCAAGGAGGTCGGTGATATTGGGTATCGGATATTTGTCGCTTATTGTCTTCTTGTTTAGTTGGCGGTAGTCAATGACGGTACGATATGTTCGTTTGCCGTCTTTGCTAAGTTTTTTGGGCACTACCCATACAGGGGATGACCATGGGGAGAAGGAAGGTTGAATAATTTTTTGTTCGAGCATATCCGAAATTTGTTTAGAAACTACTTCTCTATAAATTTGCGGATAGCGGTAGCTTTTTGAGTAAACTGGTTCATCATCGGTGGTGCGGATCCGATGTTTAATTTGGTTTGTAAATGTTAAAGGCGTGTTTTCGCGATAAATTATGTCTCTATAATCTGTTATCAATTTTTTGATTTTTGATTTTTCCTCACTATTCAAATTTTTTAACGTTTCTTCAGGAATGGCGGCGTTTGACGCTTCAATCGCTGCCAGGTATTTGTCTTTAGATTGAGTATTTAAAAATTTTAATTCGAAAGAGTTCCTAGAGGTTATTAAGCGGTTGTTTTTTATATCAATTTTTGCGCGTAATTTTTTCAAATTATCTAGCCCGAGGAGATAATCGAAATTATCGTGGAAATCGAATATATGGAAATTTAGAGGTGTGTTTGTTCGAAAAATTTCAAAGAATGGGCTATTTACGCAATATTTTCCTTGGCTAGTGCCATGTCGAGTTCGAATGAGAATAGATTTTTTTTTAATAGAGTCCGCGTGAAAATAGCTAGCAATTTCTGGTTGAACGAAAGAGTTTGTGCTACCAGTGTCGATAAAAATTTTTCGGTTTGTTGTTGGATGGAGGATGTATGGTAGGGAAGGAGAATCGAGAGAATCTATCTGCTCTAGTTCTCGTCGGTCGTAGGTGGGTCGGCTGTTGGTAGATTTTCCGAGGCTATTTCCTCTAAAAAATTACCGGGATCGTGTTCGGGTGTATAATCTGATGTGTAGTCAGGTGTATATTCATGTGTGTATTCATCGAAGTTTACCTCATTTGGATCGGCTTGTGCCTCGTGGTGGTTCAAATTAGGTCGATTGAATTTTGAGGGGAAATGGCTGGGGCTTTGGCTGCTAAATTTATTGGTTGGAGGAGAGGGTCTTGGTGAGAATAATTTCCTTGGGAAGTGATTTTGTTGTGTGTGAGGTGTGTTAGATAGGTTTTGTTGGTTATGCGGAGTCCGGAAGGGTGGGTTGTTTGGTGTAGCAGGACCTCTGCTAAAAGGTGTTGAGGTTCTAACTGGATTGAATGGTGTGTTTGGTTTTTGGTAATATTGTTTATTAGTAGGTGTGTTAGAAGGACCAAATTTTTGTGTTGTTAGCCTGGCTTCATATTGGAAGTCGTTAGTGAGCATATTTAGGGCATCTCCTAAGCTTTGGGGGTTTTTAGTCCTCATAGATTGGCCTACTGGGTCTCTAAGTCCTCTTAATAATACTCGCAAGGCTAAATTTGTGGTAAAGGTTTGCAATGATCTTTTCTCATTTTCGTCGAAATTTAATTCTATTTTTGAAATAATTTGCTGTAATTTTGTAGACACTTGGTCATGGAATTCGAAAGGTGTTTGGGTTTGATTTTGTCTGGTGGATGTTAACTCTAAAGTGAGAGTGTAGACATCCTTTTTATCTGAATACGTTTCTATTAGGAAGCTTCTTAAATCATCCCAATTTCTAGTATTGTAGCTGCTTAATTTGTTGGCAGCTTCGCCTTTAATTTTTGAAACTATTGAATGGATAATCACATCATTTTGAAAATCATCTACATCAGTAAAGTTATAAAATTTGGAGATTATTTTATCCGAGATTTCGATAAATCTGGGTAATATTTGTTGATCGCCTGTAAAATCAGGGATCATATCTAGGTATTCCCTTTTAAAGGGTTGTTGTGGAGGTTGCATTTGGAGGGGTGGTGCTTGAGGGGGTGAAGGTTGAGGGGGTGAAGGTTGAGGGGGTAGGTTTTGAGTGGGGAGAGTTTGATAAGTTTGAGTGTTGGTTGCTGATGTTGTCGGTAGATTCAGTGAAGAAGGTCTGATAAGGGGTTGGTTAGGCATTTTTGATTTGTTTCTTTTAAATGAAAAAATTTTGGAATTAGGGCTAGAAGTCCTTCCTATCTAAACGAACAACGAACAGTGATTGGAACAAGTTATTATAATACTAGCAATGTATTTTATTATAATAATTTAATATTAATTTTATTTACTTATTCAATATTAATTTTATTTACTTAAATTTACCTTAAGAAAAATATTTATTAATGTAAGTTTTGAAGATTTGATTTGATTTTTTTTTTTGATGATTAATTATTAATTATTAATTATTTATTTTGTTGAAAAGGCTGTCGGTGTTTCAGTGATGAAACCCGAATATTTTTATTTAAAAATAAAGTTGAAGTTATTTATTTATTATTATTTAAAGTTTAAGAGTTTATTTATTTAGTTTTTTTGTCAGTATTTCGAAGTGAAATCTGAGTTTTTTATATAAATTGTATTTATTTATATTTTTATTTTATTTTTTTTTTTTTTATTTTTAAGGATATTCCTTGTATTTGTTTGAAAAGTTTAAAGTTATTCTATTTATTTAATTGTGACTCACATTGGCTGGCTGCTTAATCCAATTTGCACTTGACACTTTGCACAACACTGATAACAGCTGGGTGTTATTGTCCTTGAAGACAGGCGGCTTGTTGTTGTTCCCTGGGAGGTGACGTAACTCGTCGCTAGGGATGATGTCAACTCGAAGCTGGATGTGTGCGTGGGCGTATGCTGGTTTCTTTCTTCGTAGGTGGGGTACAAAGATTTGAAAATCCCCGAATTTGAGTTTTAGTGGCCCAAATTCGTTACCCGAGTCCTACCGCGACTGCGCCAAATAAGTCTTGTGGTCGAGGGTGTAAGTTTTTAAAAAGCAATTAAAAGACTTATTACATTTATTTGTTTATTGAAGAAAGATTACATACACTTGTAGTCACAGTCAAACAAGGATTTAAGTGGTTATTGTCGGTGATTTATAGTTAAATCCCGAATTTAAGCAAACGCTACAATGAACGTTTGGGTTTAATTGAATGAGTTTACAACTTGGATTGAATTTGTATGGAGTTGTATTGAATTTGTCAGTGATTTAAATAAAATCCTGAATTTAAGAAAAGGGCGTTAGGACATAGCCACCGGCCGACTTTAATGGAGCAATAATGTTCTCCGAGTCTGAGGGCAGGCGACTTATATAGGAAATATCCCGCTGATGCAGCAGTTTGACTGACGTCATAGAAAGTGCAGAGATCAGCAAGAATCCATTTCTAATATAACTTCTATAATATCTCCTATATATTAATATATTCCTCTATATAGCTTAGAATATTAGATTTACGCCGTGTCTCATTTGAAATTTTAGTAGGACAAATTTAGGTATTATATATTAATATATAATTAATTTTTTGGAAATAATTCATACCACGAAAATTAATTTTTTTTTTTTGAATTTAAGAAAATATAAATTCTTAAAATTTTAGTAGACAAATTAATTTTAAAATATATATATATTATATATATTTAATTTATAATATAACTTTTAATGAGATATGATTTGATGGGATAATGAGATTAATTCATAATTTATTACTGCGCGGGTCATTTGAAATCTTAGTAGATAAATTAATTTTGAAAATTATTATATATAATAAATTTAGAGACAGTTTTTAGATAAATTTAAATATTGAAATGTATATTAAAAAAGAAATAGGTTTCCAACCGATCGGGAACTTCGAGAGAAATGGTTGCATGCTCTAATAAAGTATTTATAAATCATTTAATAATATTTTTTCATCTTTCTTTGATCAATATTCATTATTCAAAAAAAATATTTTTTTCAAAACATATAATTACGGACAGCACATCTCGAGACGCTGCCCGCCAGGGCTACCATCCCGGAGGCCCGAGTGGTGCCGGGCGTGCCGTACGGCACGCCCGGCACTGCTCGTAATAAAATAGAACTGTTTAATAAACACATTTTTATTTAGAAAAGTGTTATATAGCCAGGGACGAATTTCCGTTACAGAATGAATTTTGTTTGTAATTGAAATTTGACCCTTGTTAGGGGCCATCTTTTTTACATGCTTTATATTAGCTTCACCTGTATCTATTTATCATTGAGACTTTCGTTATTTTAAATTCCTTAAACATTTCTCTATAAAAATAATTATGTATCTACTCAATTTAAAAAAATTATATAAAAATAATCTCCTCCTTTTGTTAACTCAGTTGAAAATAAATACATTTCATTCTGTTAAATTCTGCAAATTTTTCTCTATAAAAATAATTAAGACTAAAAAGTAAAAAAATAAAAAATAAATTATATTTAAAAAAAAATAAAAACATGCTTCTAAAAAAGTACAAATTAATGTAATACTTAATCAAAAAGCGAGGGGCACTTTGTCGAATTTAATTAAAAGTTTCTGCACCCCACACTTTTTGATTAAGTATTTAATTATTTTGTACTTTTTAGAAGCATGTTTTTTAGTTTTTTTTAAATATTTTATCTAATAAATTTCATATACTTCAATATTCTCGTTTGTTAAAATTCTTTGATTTTCCTATTATTCTATTTAAGCCATATAATTAAAAAAATAATAATTTCAAAAGTAATAGTAAAAAAATTTTAGAAGGAATGTTTTTGAAATCACGAATAGAAATGTAAAAATGATATTCACCATTGAAGTTAGATTTGGGTGTTTGTATTAAAACCTTTTTTTGTGTGTTTTCTCAAGGGAAAATTTTTTCTTTAAATTAATGAAAGATATGCTTTGACAATATCTATTTATTTGGAATGAGAATTTCGAAAGGGGAAAAGGAATAAGTATTTTAAAAACTGAAGATATGCTGAAGTTGGCCGGGATTTATTTTTTAATAAAAAATACAAGTTTTTTACTTATACAAATCAGGGATCAGTAACCTTTTAAATAAGGACAAATTATTTATTTATTTATTTATTTCAACGGCATGTGCCTTTAAAAACATAACAAATTATACAGTAAACTTTCAGGCGGGCATTTACCTTTATATATTATAGCCCTTTTCATTTTTTAAATAATACTCGAATAAGGACTCGACTTAACGGCGAAGTACATCTTATTCTACGGGGAGAAAATATTTTGTTTCCCCACTAACTTTCAGCCAATGGATGTCAGGAGGGGTAAATACCGGTGAATTTACATGTAATTATTGATGTTATATATATATATCGAAGAGTTGTCATGCTCATCGTGATTATCGCTAAATGTACTTACTGTTTTTGCTTAAAAACTTTAATGAATCAGGGATGCACCTAGTTTAATTAAAAGTAACCCCCATCCTCCAGTTTCATGAAATATACCCCCTCTTACCATTTCATTCAGTTCTAAAGAATTAGAAGAGCTTATTATTACATTTTGTTGAAGTTATGACTTGACGGCTTTTACTTTTTAGCATATAATACTAAAATATGTAACAATTTTCTACCTCCCCCCCCCCACAGAAATTTCAATGACGCACTCTTCGTCTTAACCCTCTTTCACTCTGAGCACCCCTGAATAAATAAAAAATTTACGATCACAAATTGTTACTTGAACAAAATAATCTAATTATCATTATTTTTTTTAGTTATCAATTAAAATATTTTTCTCGTGCAATGTTTTTGCTAAATCCTGTAATTACTGAAATATTGTATTGCCATCGCAAAGAGATATGATTCCAAGGAAAGGTCTAATCCTTAGAATTCACCTTCGGGCACAAGGTGAATTCTAAGGATTTACCCTTTGTCAACGGTTAAAAAGAGTTTAACAACCGACATACAACTGACCCTTAGACCTTTTCCTTGGAATCATATCTCTTTGCGATGATAATACAATATACCGACATACAACTGGCCGTGAGTCTGTGAGTTACCAAATTTTTGTGGACGAGCTGGCTCAGGAACTAGTGGGAATATCGGAACCAAATTTCACACGTAGTTTTGGTCCATTGAGATTGAGAGCTGATTAGATTTTGGCACATGGGGTAGAAGGGGGTTAAAAATTAAAAATCTAGGCCATTTCAGCAAATTCAACCAAATTTTGTATACATAATCCGTGGGCCACCAGAAGTCTAAAAATGCAAAAACTAACACCCCCTACATGATTATAAGTAATTTTATTAAATATTAAATATAAACGAGGGGTCTAGTTGTATGGTAAATTCAAGTGGATGGCCAAATCAGAACGTGTCAGCTTATTTTATATTTTGTTTATTGGGCTTCCGAAAAGGCCGCCTCTTAGAAAATAGGATATTTACAACTCAGTATTTATTTTAACTTCACACTAGTAAAGGAAGATATGAAATTCGCAGAAACAGTTAAACAATGGATTATTAGAAGAGTTGGTAAAATAAAGGACACTTTTTTTGGTATAGAATTGTTATCCATTATTTAATGTTCGAATTGCAAGTGCCAAATTAAATTTTTGCCATCCCTTACGAGTATAACGGGACATTTAGCCTTTCGTGGGACGTCTCTTCCAGGGCTCAAGAAACGGGACGGGTCTTGTGGGACGGTTGCCAATAAGATCTCATCGCAAACAAATAAACAGACAAAGTTAAATAAAATAATGTAAGAAACAAGAAAGAATTCTGTTAATTTGTTTTAGATTTTTCTATTAATAATATTAAGTGTTTATAACGAGTAATGAAAGGAAAGGAGTTGGGATTTTATTCATTACCTACCTACCCGATGATATCATAATTTATCAGCTCACGTAAAGCGCAGCTAATGTGATTTCGTGACGAGAGGTGGGAGTGTTAAATGAGAAAATGAATGAACGTTTACCTTAATTTAATGGCTTTCTTACCGTACTCTAGACCCGAGACAACACTTGCCCATTATCTTTAATTAAAAGCATAACAATTGAAATTAAAGAGAAATCGAAATTTTTTGTTTTTATTCAGAGAAGCTCGGTTTAAGCAAGAAAGCTGGTACAAAGATGGAGTTTATTAAAAATTTCAGCTCATTAACTACAACCATATTAGAATAATTTGATTTTTTTTATCTTAAAAGTTAAGTAATAGAATTCGATTTCTTTAGAAAATAAGCTGACGTGTTCGGATGTGGCCATCCACTCGACTTTACCATACAACCTGGCCCCTCACTTATATTTATAATCATATAGGGGAGGGGGGTTAGTTTTTGCATTTTAGACTCCTGGGATCCCAATGATTATGTATACAAAATTTGGTTCTGGGGTCCCACTGATTATGTATACATAATTTGGTTGAGTTTTCTTAAATGGCCTAGATTTTTAATTTTAACCCCCCTCCACCCCTCTTAATTTTGGGTCGGTATGCACCAAAATCTAATCAGCTCTTAATCTCAATGGACCAAAACTGCGTGTGAAATTTGGTTTCGATATTCAAACTAGTTCTTGAACTAGCTCATCCACAAAAATTTGGTAACATACAGACTAACAGACATTTTGACAAAACAATTAAGTATTATGTCAAAAAATATAATTTTTTCGATCTTCACTTATTTGGGCTTTTTTGTAGACCGAAAGGCCATGGCTTCGCTCAATTTTTGTTAATCAAAATAGTTTCAGCTGTTTTTTGAAATATTTCGAAAAAAAGAAGGATATTTCCTTCCCACTTTTTCATGCAAGATTACAATACTTGACCATACCATGAATGGTAAAGTAAAATAGCCAAAGTGTCTTCTATTGAATCCGAATTATTATTTATATTTTTTATTACATCTCAGAGGGTTGTATTTTTTTTTACTTGTGTTAGATATTTTAGATTGGTTCCACCTTGAAGAAGAGCAGTTTGCGCAGATTGTTTTTTAGGATTCCGTTCAAAAGTAAAACGGGACCCTATTAGTGTCTGTCACAGCATTGTAGCTCGTAAACTAAATAAGATACAAACTTGACATTTATAAACAATATATATTCATTTTCCATGAAATCATAAATCGTATTAAAATTTTAATCGAATCACTATTTTGGGAAGGGTCGAATTTTTGTGGGGTAGAAAATAAAAAATATTTTTTATCATAGAGTGTGAGATACCCCTATAAAGATCTCATGAAGTAAAATTGGATTCATTTTTTTTTAATTGCAATAATTTTAAATGACGTTGTTCAACATCTCAAAAGTGACCATTTTTAGGTGATTTTTGTCACAAATAGACAATTTCCTGTAATGTGATTGATATCAAAAGACATTGAATTCACAACTAAAATTCTGTAAACTAATAGAAACTTAAAAAAAATAAATAGTTTATTAAAAAATTTTTAAATATAAATTATGATGATTAGTATATTTGATGTCTATATCTAATTATTTTAAAGTTGTATGCATTATGAACTGTTCCAGGTGAAATTTTATGTCTACAAGATATGTTTGACAAAAAATATTATTATTAGAATAATTCCATTATATTGAATTAAATGAAAAAAGTTTGTATTTTCACTGCAGAAAACGGATTAGATTAGCCTAGCTTTAGAACTTCTGGTTCGAAAATACAGAAAACAGGGGGGCCCACAGGGGGTAAGACGCAGAATCCGTCATTGAAATCTCTGAGAGGAGAGGGGGGGGGGGTTGAAAATTGTTGCAAAATTAGCATTATATGCTAAAAATAAAAATGGTCAAGTTAATAACTTCAACAAAATGTAATAAAAACCTTAGAAAATCATAAGATGGTGTCATCTATTAAATTCGATGGAATGGAATATTTTTAATTATATGTCAGAGGGGTTGTTTTTCACGGTGAGCCAGATGCTGTTGCTCTAAGAAAATTCGAATCTATTACTATCGGCAAATTGAAGTCTTTTATAATAAAAACCTCTTTAAATTCCTTAGAAGTGAATAATAAAATATAATGTAAAGGGAGGGGGGGGGAGGTACTTACCATGAAAATGTGGGTATCATGAAGATAGTGAAGGTGGTCACTCCTGCAGGAAACATCATTTAATTATTTATTTAAGGCAGTGTCATAATTAAAGTAAAAGAGTTTTCACTTTTTCCCCTAATTATTATTCATATCGTAAAATAATTTACAAATAAATAAATAAAAATATGAATGACTACCGTGGTGACGAATGAATGAACAACCTTCAGACATGAATTCCCCTCTCTTTCTGTCTTTCTCACGCACACTGTGACACCATTTGACACGAAGGTTCATCTCCTGAAATGATATTTCCACCACTCGTAATAGTTGTACTAATATATTAGAGAAGAGAGGGGGAGAGGGACGGTATTCAAATATTAAATTGCTTTGCGTGAGCATTGGAGATAGGAAATTTAATCAGGAAACACAATAAAATAACGAGTGAAAATGTCTAACGGAATTAACGTCTCAAGTACCAACAGTTGGCCTATATACAAGGCCATGAGTCAACCACCCTAACAGCGAAATTTTGAATAATAAAGCAAAAAATAGGAAATCTCAAAAATTGTTGGAATTTAATTACATATATTAATAATAATACCAGAGGCGACTATGGGTCAGTGGCTAGAGTGTCGGGTCGCTGACTCGAAGAAGGCTGGTTCGAGACTGAGTCTCATGCAGATCAGATATTTGCAGTCGCCTCCTCTTGGAAAGCAATGGCAAACTACCAAGATTATAATTGCCTAGTCAATCTCTTCAAACTAGCCGTTCGGAACCGGTGTTAAAAAGTAGTTCCAGTATATCTGTGTAAAACAGCTAAACACACTCAGCACAGGTATATGGTATGTGGAGAGGTGCCGAAACGTCAGGGAGACCTGATATGGCACTTAAAGAATAATAATAATAATACCACTGTACTAATGTAGTTATAAAGAGACTAACAGATCTATACTTAGGATTATTTAAATAAAATAAGCTGGCCAAGTAGAAGTTGGACCTCAGACCGAGTGTAACGTATCTTATATCATACAATATTTTCTTAAGGATATCAAATTGTGTATTATATTATGTGTCGTTGATAAAAAAAGAAATAATGAGTTTGTGTATTTTTATATAATTTTAATTTAAGCCATCTTACACGACATTTACATAAATCACCTAAAAATGGCCACACGTTATTTTAAAGCAAAAACCTAATGATAATGAAAACCACAAATTCTGAATAAAGTAATTTATTAGAAATATCATTTTTCCTAAAAAACGGACGATTCGGAGGATCATCCCTTCTTTCTTCAGGGCTTAAAAGGGTCAACGGACAACTGGGTACTCCATGGATGGTATTAGGATGTTATAGATTATACATGGACACCCGGGGCTCGGATCTCCAAAAGCGACTTCCAGGGACTTATAATCTGCAAATATCTGAGTAATGGATGGCCTTCGGCCAAACTTTGTGCATTGCCCTCATCAAGATGGCCGGAACGGGTCCAAACAGTGCCAAAAAATAAGATTTAATTTAATTTCAATTTTATTTAATTCTGACTGGAAATAAAAATCAATTTTTAACCGACTTCAAAAAAGGAGGAGGTTATCAGGCTCGATTGATTTTTTTTTTCTTTCTTTTTTGTGTCTATGTTACCTGATATCTTCTCCAATTGTGTGAACCGATTTTGATGATTTTTTTTGCATTGGGTTCAGTATAGTTTACGATTAGTCCTGCGTTTTTTTTTATTGGTGTGGACCCCTTTTTGTTATGTATGTTCGCGCATAACTTCTTTGTTTATAAACCGAATTTAATTTTATTTATTATTATTATTTCTCTGTTTGGATCAGTATAGCTCCAAGATAGTCATGATACCTAACTATTTATTTATTTATTTATTTTATGTATGTTCAGCGAGAACTTTTTGCCAAGTGGACCCATTTCGATTATTCTTTTTTTATTGGAAAGGGGGTATCTTAGGGGTGGTCCCATATTAATTTGGTCAAGTTCTGATGATATGATCAATGACGAAATAACGTAAGTCTCCAATTCTTATGAGCAAATAATCGAAATTATAATAAATAAAATCTTTTATAAAAAATCTTAAAACATTCATTTAAAACCCGCAAACGTTTCGAGATAATTTCTCTATTTATGAATTAAATTTTTTTTATTATTTTCTGATTCATTCGCCCGACGCTTTCTCTTACTAGATGAATTCAAAATATTATCTTAAGTCACTATTAATAACATCACTAAAAAGAGATAAATAAAAATAATTTTTATAAAAAAAAATAAAACCGACTTCAAAAAATAAATGCAACAAATAAAATAACAATAACTCAAAAATAAAATAAAATGCACTAAAATGTATAAAATGATTATTTAATTTAGTTGCAACTAAACGGCGAAATTTTTACATAGAAAACAGAAGCAAACTATATAAGCGAGCGGTATCCGGCATACGTACTAAGTAAGATCCCTCGAGTGCGATTCATAAAATATATATGTTTGGCACCGACTTCAAAAAAGTGATTTAATGTTAATATTTTGTCGTTTGTAACTAAATTAGATAATTATTTTATACCTTTTAGTGCATTTTATTTTATTTTTAGAGTTCTTATTATTTTATTTGTTGAATTTAATTTTTTTGAAGTCGGTTTTATTTTTTTATTTATAATTTTACTTCAGTTTAAAATTAAAAAAAAATTTTAATTTCTCTCTTTTAACTATAACAAAGTAAAAACTTACCGAGCAGCGCTTGTCCGTCAGGTAATTATATTATAATATAGGCAGACGTTTATTTATTCAGTTTGAACGTGTAAGTAAACATGGGAGGATTTTATTTATTTATAATTCCCTCTTCTTGATCGTTTTTTATTTTTTTTCCTCTTCTCGTCTCGTCTATGTCTCGTTCTCTTCCGTGTTGCATTTCAAGATCATAGCCCAATGATAAAAGGATGCCTAGAAGAAGAATTCCCGTCCCCCTCTGATTCGGAACACTGCGATCGTGACTCTCTTTGCAAACTATCAATAGGAAATTGAAATCATCATTCCATGGATTCATTCCCTCTCTACATCTATCTCTTTATCTCTCTATCTTTATATTGCATTTTATTTAATAGCTAAATCAATTTTATCCCTGATTGAATTACTTGCAAATGAATAATAATAATTAATCATTTATTAAATCTACATTTACATAATTTGATTTATTTCATTTATGATTTATTAATACAAGCCAGCCAGCCAGCCAACCAGTCCCAATGACTTGACATCAATCTCAGCTGACGTGTAACTTAATAAATCAAAAATTATAATTATTAATAAGAAATAATAAAGGACCTGAAAAATCGATTCTAAATTCAATTTCAGGTATTGTTCAAATATTTGATCTGTATTTAATTTGTATATAATTTGTATATAATTTGTAATATATTAATGTACAATGTATCATAACCTATTAAATCTAAATTCAATTTCAGAATTCGATTTTCATTTACCTAAGAAGAAACTTACAAATCGATTTTTCTCCTACCACCAAAAGATGCCGACTAAAGTAAGGATACATCTAAAAAAAGAAGAGATTGAAGGTTCCTTGGTGAATTCGATCAAAAGCATAAAATTAATATCGGATAATCTAGTCTATGCATTTCCTGAAGAACATCAAGGTGAGAAATCACACAAAGAACTAAGCCAAATTACTTTAATCAAGTCAGCGTTTAAAAGCATGTCCAAAGAGGGACATTTCAGAAATGTTAATATAACTTTATCAGATGAGATTAAGAAACTATATATAGATGAAGACAATAATTTTATATTTAAAGATTTTTTTTTGGAAGAATCAACTGAAGGAAGTCTAGATTCTTCAATAAGATCCAGAATCGATGAGGATAAAACTGATACTCTCAATAACCTGGACTTAGAAATTAAAAGAAAAGAAAACATATTATTAGATATCGAAAAAAATTTAACTTAAATAAATTTTATGGCATTCAACAAAATGCAGCAGAATGGTTAAAATTTTTTGAAATAGAATGTGAACGACATAAAATATATGATAGTATTATGAAGATACAAATTATAAGATTCTTCTTAGAGGGCAATTCAAAAGAATGGTATAGAAGTAACTTGAAAAAGATATCTGATAACGATTGGTCAAAATGGACAAAATCTTTTTTATTGATTTATGCAAAAAGAGGTTGGGCTGAAGTTAGATATGCTTACAAATTTAAGTATATAGATGGTTCAATAATTGATTACAGTTTAAAAAAAGAAAGTCTCTTACTAGATGCTGAACCTTCGATCTCAGAAGTGTCAAAAATAAATCACATTGTTATAGGTTTACCTCAAAATATACAAGATATTCTTGATAAAGAAGAAATAAAAAACACAGACCAATTGATTAATATTCTTAGAAAATATGATTTAGAATATTTAAAAAAAGATAGAAAAGAAATAAAAAAAGCCTAATGACAGATATGTTATAAAGACACCATGTTACAAATGTGAAAAATTAGGATGGCCAAACAGATACCATCCTACTGCTATATGTCGTAATGGAGAAAGATATAAAGAAAAATATGAAATAAATTTAAATGAAAATATTGAGGGGTTTAAGAACCAAAAAAACTAGACGGCCCCGGTAAAATCACACCATTGTTAACATTAAATGTACTAGTTGATGAATCTAGGAATATTGAAGCTGTTTATGACACAGGTTCTAATGTGTCATTAATAAATTATGAAATAATACAAGAACTAAAAAAAAAATAAAAAAAGATAAAACAATATTTAAAACAATAAATGGTGTGAATTTTGTAGAAGGCCGGGCCCACTTGCTACTTAAAATAAATAAAATATCTGATTTCATAGATATATATGTCGTAAAAAATAATAACTTTTCATACGACATGTTACTTGGCTTAGATGCAATAAAAAAATTTAAACTGATTCAGAATGAAGAATTAAAAATATTTCAAAAGATTAACAGTAAAAATGTAAAAGAAATAAAAAAAGATAATTTTAAATTAAAAGAAATGAATAATAAATTAGAAGAGATAGACACATTCCAAAAAACAAATGATAATACAAAAATAATTGAAAAAGAATTAAAAATAGATAATATTGAATTAATAGAAAATAATAAAATAAAACAGATAAATTTAAATGAATATATAAACATTAATGAATATGAACATTACTTAAGTCATTTAGACGATAAAAAAAGAAATGATATAAAAAACTTATTATTAAAAAAAGAAAAAGGTTTTGCTAAGGATAAATATGACGTTGGAAGAGTCCAAAATGTGGAAGCTCAAATAAAATTAATGGAATATAAATATGTGTCAAAGAAACCATATCGATGCTCTTTACCAGATCAAAAAGAAATTGACTACCAAATATCAAAACTTCTTGAAGCTGGATTAATAGAAGAATCTAGTTCACCTTTTGCAGCCCCAGTTACATTGGCATTCAAGAAGGATGAAGGCAGAAGATCACGTTTGTGTGTCGATTTCCGAGAACTTAACCGGATCCTTATTCCGGAAAGTCATCCTTTCCCAAGGATTGAAGACATAATGGTGAAAGCGGGTAGTTGCACTTGGTTCTCAGCTTTAGACATAAATTCTGCATTTTGGTCAATCCCAGTGAGAAGTAAAGATAGAGACAAATTGGGATTTGTTACCCAAAATGGTCATTGGCAGTGGACTACTTTGCCATTCGGTCTCAAAGTGTCGAGTAGTATATTCCAGAGAGTGTTAGCAAACATAATAAGAAGAAACAAACTAAGTGATTTTTGCATAAATTATATTGACGACATATTGATATTCTCTAACACCTTTGAAGAACATTTAAAGCATATCGACTTATTAATAGATGTGATCCAAAAGAAGGTTTCAAATTAAAACTTTTAAAATGTAATTTCGCCAAAAATTCAATAAAATATTTGGGCCATATCATTGAGAAAGGTCAAGTGAGACCATATAAGGACAACCTTATAGCAATAAAATGTTTTGAAAGGCCTAAAAACAAGAAAAATATAAGACAATTTTTAGGGAAGTGTAATTTTTATTATAAATACATTGAAAATGCAATAAAAACATTAGAGCCTTTACACAATTTATTAAGGAAAAATGTCAAGTTTGAGTGGAGCGAGAGTTGCGAGCAAGCATTTAACTCAATAAAAGAATATTTGTGTTCAAGCCCAATACTTTCAATTTACGACCAAGACAAAGAGGTTTTTATATACACCGACGCCAGTGTTGAAGGTCTTGGAGGTGTGCTTAAACAACCACAGGCAAATGGTGTTCTCCACCCAGTAGCCTACTTCTCAAAAAAATTGAACCCCACCCAAAAAAAGCACAAGGCTATATACCTAGAATGCCTAGCTATTAAAGAGGCCATAAAATACTGGCAACATTGGTTAATAGGTCGACAATTTACTGTAATAACTGACCATAAGCCTTTGGAGACTTTGCGAGTAAAAGCAAGAACTGATGAACCTCTCGGAGAACTGATATTCTATCTGTCTCAATATAATTTTAAAATTATATACTCTCCAGGAAAAACAAACTTAGAGGCTGACTCTCTATCAAGAAACCCAGTATTAGAGAGCTTTGAAAACGAAGAAGACATCTTAAAAGTAGTAAATATAGTATCTTTGGAAGAAATCATGAATGATCAGGAGTTAAACAAAGAAGAGTTAAATAATTCTAAGAATGTAGTAAAAAAAGGTGATATCGCATTCAAAGGTTTGAGAAATAATGAAAGAATATTTGTATCAAGAAGATTTGGCGATGAATTAATAAAAAAGGTTCATGACTTCTATGGACATATTGGTGTTAAGCATTTGCTAAATAAAATAAGACCTCATTATTATTTCAAGAATATGGACAAATTAATAAGAAAATTTTGCAGAACATGCTCGACATGCATTGAAAACAAATCAAGAAGAGGCAGATTAATAGGACAAATGTCACAGCTTGGACCCGCAAAAGAACCATATGAAATCATGTCAATTGACACAATTGGAGGATTTTCTGGGAATAAATCATCTAAAAAGTACATGCACATCCTAGTGGATCATATGACAAGATATGTATTTGCTCTGACCTCAAAAACACAGACAGCAAATGATTTTATAAAATTGATTGACCCAATAACAAAAAAATTCAATAAAGACATTATTGGGCGATCAATATGCTGGGATAAACTCAAAAGAGCTAAAAAACTACCTCAAAGACAAAAATATCAAATTAATATTCACTTGTGTTGATTGTCCTGAATCGAACGGTTTAAATGAGAGGGCAAATCAAACAATCGTAAACAGAATAAGATGTAAAATAAATGGGGATAACAAAAGAAGAAATTGGTCTGTGATAGCAGATGAATGTATCAAGGAATATAATAATACTGTTCACAGTGTTACAGGATTCGCACCAGAATACTTACTTTTCGGAAACAAATCCGAGATAATTCCAAGAAGTCTCCAACAGGAAAGTAATATGGAGAAAGACAGAGAGCAAGCAGTAAAGAACTCGATCGAAGAATTCAAAAAAAATAAAGCCAGAGTAGATAAAAGAAGGAAGGAATATGAATTCAAGAAAGATGAAATGGTATATGTCGAAACAGGCAGCAAATTAAACAAAAATAAACTAGACAAGATCAGAAGAGGACCTTTCCGAATTGTGCGAAAAATTTCAAATTCCATCTATGAAGTAGCATTTAAAAAAAAAGGGAAGAAAACAACATTGTTTCACAAAAGAAAGTTACTGCCAGCTGATGTCTCGGAGGGGGAGATTTAAGTTTGAAAACTGCGCGTCAAACTCAAGCCAGCCAGCCAGCCAACCAGTCCCAATGACTTGACATCAATCTCAGCTGACGTGTAACTTAATAAATCAAAAATTATAATTATTAATAAGAAATAATAAAGGACCTGAAAAATCGATTCTAAATTCAATTTCAGGTATTGTTCAAATATTTGATCTGTATTTAATTTGTATATAATTTGTATATAATTTGTAATATATTAATGTACAATGTATCATAACCTATTAAATCTAAATTCAATTTCAGAATTCGATTTTCATTTACCTAAGAAGAAACTTACAT
>JALMQS010000083.1:17622104-17679193 GCA_024734495.1 Forficula auricularia | reverse complement strand
AAAATGATGGCGGACTAGTTTGGGGGTCACGGCGACCAAGGTTTTGGAACGCACTGCCCTCAGCGGGGAAGATTGGGCGCCAGAAAATGTTGAAGCAAGAACTACACAGGCACCTAGCCTAAATTCTTCAGAGGAATAATCTTGTTGCATTCCATTTTGATGTTTTGACTATTAATGAAACCTCTACTGAAAATGTAGAAGAATCGACTTAAAATCAAAAAGACTAAATTCTTTTTTGGTAAACAACTCAAGCTTGAGTTGTTTGCCATAAAAGAATTTAGTCTTTTTGATTTTAAGTCGATTCTTCTACATTTTCAGTAGAGGTTTCCATTAATAGTCAAAACATCAAAAATGGAATGCAATAAGGTTATTCCTCTAGTATTAGATAAGAATCGATCGTTATTTTTGATTTTAAGTCGTTTCCTCCATGTCTTCAGCAATGGTTACCAATAATAATCGAAACGTCAAAAACCTAATGTAGAATTGTTATTCCTCAAGTATTAGATGAGAATCGATGGCTATTTTGATTTTAAGTCGATTCCTCTATGTCTTCAGCAATGGTTACCAATAAAAACCGAAACGTCAAAAATCCAATGTAGAATGGTTATTCCTCGACTCTTAAATGAGAATTATTTTTGAATTAATTTCAATATGAACTACAAATTGCAAGTGATATCTGATTAATAATAAAGGAACAAACATATTAATATTTCAAATGAATTTGGATAAAGTTTAGCAACGATCCGTTGCAGTTTATTTGTTTTTGTTTTCATATCCTATATATTTTAATTTTTGTTTTGTTTTTTATCCTATATATTGTAATTTTTTTCTCCCTCTCCTTCTATATATTTTGTATTTTTACTTTATCCAATGCTAAGCATGGGTAAAGTATTGTAATCGCTCTCGGGGCAAGCGTGGCTTCAAAGGGTCCTCAGGTAAAGACTACGGAACGCATGGACTCAATTAAAGTCACAAATTGTAGTATTCAATTAGGTTGAATTTTAGCACGTGACGGTTTTGCCAAAAATTACAAGGGGTCTCGTCGAGAGGCCAAAAAGTGCGATTTTTTCATTTAGTGCGTGCGGATGGATGGATGGATGGATGTATGGATGGATGTATGTCTGTTATCGCTTTTTTGGCCCACGATTTTTTCCACACCGTTGCACCGATTGAAATTAAATTGAAAACCTACCATTAGTTTAACAAAATGAAGCGCTGATTAGTTTTTGGTACATATCGGCCCACAAACATTAGTACTTTATTTCAGTACTTTTTTAGTTTTTTCTAAATATCTTGAAAATGACTTAACCAATTTTGATGAAATTTAATATCCTAATTAAGTACCTTGGGGACCACAAAAAAGGTTAAATAAAGTTTTTAGTAAAATTATATTTTAAAGTACTTTACTCTAGAGTAAGATGGTACTTTTTTTAATTTTTAATTCTTTAAAATTTATTCATTTGAAAGTTTTAATATAGCTCATTTAGCCTTGCTTAAGTAAGAATGGATAGGCTTCTCTCTGTGAAATGCTAAAAATTTGGGAGGAATTTTTATGAGTAACCATAGCAACTGCGTTGTTTTCTTATCCGTTACCTTTGCTGAAGACATAGAGAAATCGACTTTAAACCAAAAATAGCGATTGATTCTCATCTAGTACTTGAGGAATAATCATTCTATATTGGATTTTTGACGTTTCGGTTTTTTTTAGTAACCATTGCTGAAGACATAGAGAAATCGACTTTAAACCAAAAATAGAGATTGATTCTCATCTATTTTTCAAAAAAATGCCTACAGATACAATGTTATAATAAATAAATAAATAAATAAATAAATAAATTTTTTGAACAGGAGATAGGGCAATTTTAGACGGTCCTGAACATAATTTTTTTTTTAATAAAAATCTCATAGTTTTTAAAGTTATAGCCAATGTATATTTTTTAAAACATAAGTCAGGCAAAAATATTTTTTTTCTTCAAAAGTATAGTACTTATGGTTTTATTTTGAATTATTGACAATAGCAGGATTATTCAGGATTTCGTAACAAAAATTAGAATAATAAAATATGTAAATTTGTAGCCACAGTAGTGAAACGATTTTCAGCATTTTCAAAAAAATGCCTATAACTCGAAAACTTTGGAGACTTTCATTTAAAAAGAAAATATGTTCAGGACCGTCGTAAGTTGCCCTATCCCCCTGTTCACTGTTTAACGTTGTGATACGGGACACCCTGTATATTTAAATTTATAATTTTCTCATTAATATATTAAAGAATAATCAACATATTATCGAGAATTGTTTTGATCGCGCTTTTCGAACAAGATATATATCGCGAGACTACTGCGGTTGAAGCTATTGGAGTCTGCTGAGTCTTAAGTCTGGACAAAGAGAATGAAAAAGATATGATCCATTTTTAACCGACTTCAAAAAAGGAGGAGGTTCTCTATTCGACTGATTTTTTTTTTTTTTTTTTTGTGCCTATGTTACCTCATATCTCCGCCAATTGTCAACCGATTTTGAAAATTTTTTTTGCATTGGGTCCAGTCTAGCTTCCGATTGGTCCCATTTTTTTCCGATTTTTTTTCATAGGTATTAGACCTTTTTTATTAGGTTTGTTTAGACCTCTTTTGTTTATCAACCGATTTCGATGGTTCTTTTTTTATCCGAAAGGGGTGTCTTAGGGATGGTGTCATATTAATTTTGTCAGCATTAATGCAACAAATAAAATACACTAAAAGGTATAAAATAATTATTATCTTATTTAGTTACAACTAAACGACGAAATATTAACACGAAATTACATTTTGAAGTTGGTGCCAAACATATACCTTTTATGAATCGCACTCGACGGATCTTACTTAGTACGATTGGCGGGTACGCTCGCTTATAGGTATAGTTTGTTTGGCACCGACTTCAAAAAGTAATTTCATGTTAATATTTCGTCGCTTCTAGTTGTAACTAAATAAAATAATAATTGTTTTACACCTTTTAGTGTATTTTTATTTGTTGCATTTAATTTTTTGAAGTCGGTTTATATTTTTTCTTAAAAATTTTTATTTTTCTCTTTTTATGCTATAAGCCAATGTCATTTTGCGTTTAGCCCGCATGATACTTGGATGGACCACCAAATGAATTTGAAATCTGAGATGTTATATATTCAATCTCCCAGCCCAGAGAGCCCGATCTGTTAGCACTTATGTTAGGTGCTTGCTATTGATTAATCGTATGTTTCCTATATTCGATTCGCGATTGAATCAAATATAGGAAACATACGATTAACCTGTATATTTATATGAATCATAATTGACTGGGTTGCTTTTTAAAAATGATTGAATTAATATTAATTTAGTAAGGGCTTTAAATAAGAGATGTGCAGCTTTCATTTATTTCTTTTTATTTATGAACTCTCGGCAACGTTTCGGTTATTGGTTGTAACCACCATCTTCAGAGCTGAACAATGACAAACAATGATAGCGCAATATTAAATCGGTCTTGCCCGAGTACATCAATCAATTATTATTTTGTTTTTCTACTCAACGAGGAATTTGTCAATATTTATATATAAAAAAAAATTGTTATACCCGAAACGTTAGTGAGAGTTCATAAATAATAAAAATTTTTAAGAAAAAAAAAACCGACTTCAAAAAGTTAAATGCAACAAATAAAATACACTAAAAGGTATAAAATAATTATTATCTTATTTAGTTACAACTAAACGACGAAGCATAACACGAAATTACTTGTTAAAGTCGGTGCCAAACAAACTATACCTATAAGCAGAGCGTACCCGCCACAACGTAATTAAGAAGATCCGTCGAGTGCGATTCATAAAGAGTATATGTTTGGCACCGACTTCAAAAATAATCGCGTGTTAATATCGTCGTTTTATTAACTAAATAAGATAATAATTATTTTATACCTTTTAGTGTATTTTATTTGTTGCATTTATTTTGAAGTCGGTTTTTATTTTTCTTAAAAAATTTTATTTTTCTCTTTTTAGTGATGTTATTAATAGTGATTATATCATCAGAACTTGACCAAATTAATATGACACCATCCCTAAGACACCCCCTTTCGGATAAAAAAAGAACCATCGAAATCGGTTCATAAACAAAGAGGTTAGGTCTAAACAAACCTAATAAAAAAGGTCTAATACCTATGAAAAAAAATCGAAAAAAAATGGGACCAATCGGAAGCTAGACTGGACCCAATGCAAAAAAAATTTTCAAAATCGGTTGACAATTGGCGGAGATATGAGGTAACATAGGCACAAAAAAAAAAAAAAAAAAAAAAATTCAATCGAATAGAGAACCTCCTCCTTTTTTGAAGTCGGTTAAAAAGAAATAAATGGAAAGCTGCACGTCTCTTATTTAAGTCCTTACTAAATTAATATAACCAAAGCTATAAAGAATTCCTAAAATGAATTAATATTAGGAATTACAATTTCATGTTCAAAATAGGAAGGAAATTTAATGGTCCAAATAAATCCATATTAGATATATCACTCATTCGGTGAATATTCTGTTGCTTGCAGCGCCCTTTGGAATGGGTCGATTAGAGCAGAAGGGCTGATGGCAACCCTCTTTGTAAAAGCCATTAATTACTCTTCCGAGAATATATCATAGGATGTCTAGGCCATTTCTAACATAATATTAAAATTATAATATGAGAAAGGAAGTAAATACAAGACATTTTCTTCATCTTCATTCCGAGTAGATATTAATCCCTTAACTCTAGATTAGTAGTGGTAGTAGAGTTGAGGGTAAAAGATCTCTTCATCATCATCATCATCATTGAGTATACAGTCGTAAGACTCGGTTTGATGCAACAATCCGTCTCCACTCGACTCTGTCTCCCGCCAGCTGTTTAACCTCTCTAAATGTCTGGCATCCCATATCCCCAATTATTTGGTTGAAATATTCTAATCTGGGTCTTCCCCTTCCCCTTTTCTTTCCCACCTCCCCCTCCAAGATATCCCTAAGCAGTCCCCCATGTCTCAGTGTGTGCCCCATCATCTGACCTCTTCTCTTCTTCAGACTCTTCCACAAGGTTCTTCTTTCTCCGATTCTTCCAAGAACTTCTTCATTTGTAATTTTATCCATCCATTTGATATTCCACTCATTCTTCTGTAGCACCACATTTCGAAAGCCTCCAATCTCTTTCTCTCCGCTTTTCTAATTGTCCAGGTTTCACACCCGTACATGGCTATGCTCCATACATATGTCTTCAATAGCAACTTCCTGTTTGCTAAGCTGATTGAGGAGGAGCATAGTAGTTTTTGTTTTGTATTAAACCCCATTTTTGCTTGGGCAATTCTTTATTTAATTTCGTTTTTGCTCCTCCCATCCCATGTTATTTTACTTCCTAGGTAGCGGAATTCCTTGAACTCCTTCTAGGTTTTCTTGGTTAATTTTGATGCATTCCTGTCTCGTTTGTTCTTTTTTTGTACATACTAGGACCTTGGTTTTATTCTTGTTTATTTATTAGAATAGAAGAAATCAAAATGAAAATAAACAAAGATCTCTTACAATTAATTATTAAAAGGAGATTGAGAAAATTATAATTAAATTGGTGGCCCTGGCGGGCAGCGTCTCGAGATGTGATTATTGGTTGTCCGTAATTATATGTTTGCTTTAGCTTATAAAGAAAGATTCTATATTCTACGAGCCCCGTCCTAATATGAATTCAGTTTTTTTGGATTTTACTCAATCCAAATTCAAAAACCACCTTTTTCATTTATACAGACGGGTCCAGAAATGCCTCCCATGTAGGCGCGGCTCTGTGGTGTCCAAATAAAAGTTTCAAGGAAATATTTAAACTTCCACTCGAAACCTCCATCTATTCAGCCGAAGGCTTCGCCATTCTGAGGGCCGTTCAATATATTAGAAATGTTCATGATTATAACAAATTTCTGGTCTGTACTGACTCGTTGGGGATTTTAAAGGCAATTAATGGTTTCCCCAAAAACAAAAACCCTTCCTATATTATTTTAGATATTATAGAGGAATTAAATAAACTCAGGGTTGATGGGAAAGAAATTGAAATTCTATGGATACCTAGTCACACTGGCATTACGGGAAATGAGGAGGTTGATAGGCTGGCCTGTCTAACCGATGGTATTCCACACTCAATTGATCTAACGCCCAATGATATCCGATCAATAATCAAGAAGAGAATTTACTGGTATTGGCAGAATATGTGGTCGTCATCAAGTATGGTAAAAGGTCGTCATTTCTTTAATGTATGTCCGAGAATCCCGGTTCGTCCGTGGTTTGAAAACTTCGATCTTCATCGAAAACTGAAAGTTCACATTATACGACTTAGACTAGGACATGCAATAACACCTGCATACCTACACAAAATCGGCCAGAGAAATAATCCATACTGCTCTTGTGATTCCATTTCTATTGGCGATATTAACCACGTACTTCTGGGCTGTGTGACACACAGTCAAAAAATTGATCGTTTATACCTGAATATGAAAGGAAGAAATGATTTACCCACATGTGCAGAGATCCTATTAGCATCTCTAGACCAAGGAGGGCCAACTGCAGACTCCTTTATTAAACATTTAGTTTCCATTGGTTTCCAACTATAATCCAACGACTTTAGTTATTTGTTTTGTTAGTTTATTTTGTTTTATTTAGTTTTATTTTATTTGTTTATACACCTATTCGACGTGAATCTGTGACGACTGGCTAAATGGGCATCAAGTTCCCGAGGCCAAGGGGTAGAAAAAAAAATTATGCTAATTCACGGTAAATTTAATTTAAATATTTATTTTTATTATCATTTGGAACAACATTTTAAACAATTTAAAACATTTTATTGTAACATTTAATTTAAAATTATTTTTTAATTGTTAAAAACATATTTTTATATAAAAAATAGTTCTTTGCTTTTCACGATTTTTTTTTTTTTTTTTTTAAGAATCTTTGAATATGTGAAATAATCAAGTAGGCTTTGCCTTTTTCCAACAAAAGAAAGTTTGTTTTGTTTATTATTAGTAAAAATGACTCGTGGAAAGGTTGTTGATGAAAAAATTCGCTCAATTATTATCAATTTATTTAAAAAGGGAAAAATCAAACGCGGAAATTGGCGATCTAGTTAATTTATCAAAGTTTACTGTCAGAAATATTATTCGAGTTTATAAAACAACGGGTACAATAGCTACAAAACCTCGGTAAGCGTCGAAATCCAAAATATCAGATGCTGATAGACGGGCATTGAAGAAGATTATTAGAAAAAACAGGCGTTCGAACTATGGTGAATTATCTGTTGTTTGGAGCGATGCTGTGGGGCAAAGTGTTTCAAGATCCACGTGCCTAGAGAAGCCCTTAAGTTAGGTTTTAAAACTTACAAGGTAATTTTATTGTAACTTATTCCAATTTTTTTTTTTTTGTAATTTTACTAATTTTTTTTTAGGCGAAAGAAAAACCACTCTTGACATTTAAAACAAAAGAAAAACCGGCTTAAATGGGCTAAAAGTCACATCAATTGGACGAGTGATGAATGGAATACTGTCCATTGGAGTGATGAGTCTCGTTTTGAAGTTTGTGTTGGGGACAATCGAAGCAGAGTTATTCGTCAGAAAAATGAAGATTTCAATTCAGATTGTTTAAAAAAAGAAAGTAAAATTTCCTGCTGCAGTTATGGTATGGGGTTCAATGTCTACTAGAGGTGTTGGAAAACTTCACTTCATTGATGGAATTGTAAACACCAATAAATATTTAGAGATTTTAAAAAAATCGTTACTTCCAACCAACAATGGCAGATCCATTGCAGAATAATAATAATTTTGTGTTCCAACAAGACGGGGCGGCCTGCCATACATCAAGAAAATCTTTAAAATGGCTTTCTGATGATAATGTTCCACTTTTTGGAGTGGGTGGCAAACAGTCCCGACTTGTCACCAATAGAAACTCTTTGGCACACAATGAAAAAGCTATTACGAATACAACCAGCTAGAAACGTAGTCGAATTAAAACACAAACTTCAAAATATTTGGGATACTTTCACTCAAGATGAGTGTCAAAACTTAATAAGTACGTTGCCCAAAAGAATTCAAGACGTAATTAAAAATAAAGGCGACGTCACACAGTGGTAATGGTTTATTTTGTATGTTTTCTTTGTTTTTAACAATTAAAAAATAATTTTAATTTAAATGTTACAATAAAATGTCTTAAATTGTTTGAAAATGTTGTTCCAAATGATAATAAAAATAAATATTTAAATTAAATTTACCCTGAATTAGTATAATTTTATTTAAAAGGAAAAAATATTGGTGGGCCAATTGAGATGGGACGGGGCTCGTATGTGTGACCTTTTTACTCATTTTTCTCGATTAGATTCTAATAAAAGAATCACTCACTAGCACATTTATTAAATAATAAACCGTGGCCAGTTAACATATTCACTGACAAATACATATATGTCAAATTAATTAATAAATACATTGACACCATTAGAAAGATCATAATCAATCCGTCAGGCTATAAGGGCGAAGAGATATAGTTAAAAGTTTAGTACCTACTGATAAGAAATATGAGAGAATCATCAAAAAAGAAGATCTCTATCTATGTAGATATATTTATAATAGAGAAAGAGTTTAAAGCCCGGATAACTTGCTAAAAATATATACCTGAATATCTGAATCAATAAAGAAAGCATTTATATTTTTTTTCTATAATATCTTAACGAATATTCCATCAATTTTTATACCACGTTTTCCATCAACGTTGATAAGGGATTTAATTCATCTTGCCATCGAGAGAAGAAGAAGGACGAGATTTCTACCCTTTTCAATGTAGTCGTCATATTATCATTAACCTAGATAGAAGGACATATTCAGGCGTAGTAGAGCTTTGAGAGAGAGAGAGAGAGAGAGAGAGAGGGCCATATTAGCATGTGATAACACGCAAGCTTCTTAATGAACCAGCTGAACCCAGCCAGCCAGCCAGCCAGCCCTTTACATTTAACATGAAAAGACAGGCCGACCGACAGACCGCCCCCGCACCATCCATTAACTCTTATTCTATTAGCCTCTAGGACTTATATTTGTGTTAAAATAGTATGTTATATCTTATATAAAAATAAAATATAAATTACAATATTTAAATCACATTTATGAAGTTAAAATCAGAAAAGTCAAAGTCAATATTAAACTAGAAGAAGTGAAGAAGTAGTTTTAGAAGAAAAAACTGTCTTCAAAAATAAAAATAATTTTTAAGAAAAAAATAAAAACCGACTTCAAAAAATTAAATGCAACAAATAAAATACACTAAAAGGTATAAAATAATTATTATCTTATTTAGTTACACTAAACGACGAAATATTAACATGAAATTACTTTTTGAAGTCGGTGCCAAACAAACTATACCTATAAGCGAGCTTACCCGCCAAACGTACTTAAGTAAGATCCGTCGAGTGCGATTCATAAAAGGTATATGTTTGGCACCGACTTCAAAAAAGTAATTTCATGTTAATATTTCGTCGTTTAGTTGTAACTAAATAAGATAATAATTATTTTATACCTTTTAGTGTATTTTATTTGTTGCATTTAATTTTTTGAAGTCGGTTTTTATTTTTTTCTTAAAAATTATTTTTATTTTCTCTTTTTAGTGATGTTATTAATAGTGATGATATCATCAGAACTTGACCAAATTAATATGACACTATCCCTAAGACACCCCTTTCGGATAAAAAAGAACCATCGAAATCGGTTCATAAACAAAGAGGTTAGGTCTAACAAACCTAATAAAAAAGGTCTAATACCTATGAAAAAAAACGAAAAAAAAATGGGACCAATCGGAAGCTAGACTGGACCCAATGCAAAAAAATTTTTCAAAATCGGTTGACAATTGGCGGAGATATGAGGTAACATAGGCACAAAAAAAAATTCAGTCGAATAGAGAACCTCCTTCTTTTTTGAAGTCGGTTAAAAAATAAAATAAAACCGACTTCAAAAAAATTAAATGCAACAAATAAAATAATAAGAACTCAAAAATAAAATAAAATCCACTAAAATGTATAAAATAATTATCTAATTTAGTTACAACTAAAAAGACGAAATATTAACATGAAATCACTTTGAAGTCGATGCCAAAAATATACATTTTATGAATTGAATTCGACGGATCTTACTTAGTACGTTTGGCGGGTTCGCTTGCTTATATAGTTTGTTTAACACCGACTTCAAAAAGTGATTTCATGTTAATATTTCGTCGTTTAGGTGTAACTAAATTAGATAATTATTTTATATCTTATATAAAAATAAAATATAAAAATTAATCAAATTTATGAAGTTAAAATCAGAAAAGTCAAAGTCAATATTAAACTATAATTTTTAGAAGAAAAAGAAACAGACTATTAAAAAATAATGAAAGAAAAATCAAATTAAATGCACTACAGAGTATAAAATAATGATCTAATATAGTTACTACTAAACGACAAAGTTTTTACATGAAATCACTTTTTGAAGTCGGTGCCAAACATATCTACTCTTATTAAACGAGCAAAAATTGTATATTTATTTATATATACATTTGTAGGGCTGGATTTCCGTCAGACCTGAAAGGGGGTCTCATTAGGGGCAAAACATTATATTTAAAAGGATATTTAATTTCACCATAGGTTCACTTAACACAAATGAGGACAAAGATTATATTTTAATTTAAAATAATATTTAATTTGATTGATAATCGAACCGATGTTTACAATTAATTACTTATATTGACATTGATTATATCATTTTTAAATCTACGTTTGGTACAATACTTAAATCTATGAATTATATATAACTTAATCTATTCGCTGGCCAGCTTACTCACACAACACCATCAACGCTATCATCCTCTCGGTGCACATAGCTCACAGGGCGGCCTCGTCCTCTCTCTTTTCACAGCTGCTAACACACACCCGTCCAAACCAACTCTGGTCCGCCAGCCGCTGCCGCCTGCTGCCGTCTTTACCAATACCAACACACACCAACGAGCGGCGGCCGCCGCCGCATCTATCTCTCTCTGTCCCACTCCTTCTCCCCGATCCTTCTATTTAGATAGCTTAGAACTGCCAGGCGCCTGGCTGTCTGCTTGCTAGCTCAGCAGTTTATCCAGTCTATTACTCATTCAAACTAACTTAGTCTTTTTGTTATATTTATACTAAATATATTTGTTAACCCTTACATCCTTCCCGGTTTTCTAAAAGATGTCTATGCCCTTGGGCATAGACATCCTTTTACAGTTCGCCCGGTAGGATGACTCATGCGTCATATAAACTAATAATTCACTTATTTTTACACTTCACATATCTACACTTCACACTCACGGATCAGTGTTCGGTTCCCCTTAAGACGCTACTGGTTCCGGCTCACCCAACCCCTCCTCAGTCTCATTGTTGTCAATATCGTGAGTTCTGCGCCGCCACCAATAATACGCAATGCCGAATATCACCACTAGGGTTGGTACACCCGCGCCGGCTGCTGTCGCTATGTACCGATGGTGCCTTCGTTGTTGTATACGGGTCAATTCTTCGTGGAGTAATGTCAGGGGTACTTCCATCGAACGTCGCCCTAGGCCCTCCCGAACCTCCTCCAGGCTTCGTATTCCTTGGCTGAGATCCGCTACTGAGCCCTGTGGTGAATGTGCGACTGTAGAGTCTGCTTCACGCGGGAAATATGGCGGGGCCAGTGTGGTCCGGTGTAGAGTTAGTGTATTCCCTCGAGTCATCAGAACATGATGGGTGGTTCGCAGTTCGCACTCGTCGGGAAGCTCGAGGTAGCCACTCGTCGCCAGGTTGACATCTCGGTGGCTAAACTCATTCGTCCCTTCCCGACACTGTAACCGTGCCTCGCTTGGTTTGGCTAGACTGTAGTACCAGTGGGAGCCCAAGTAGGAAGGCTCCCACTGGTCATGGATCTGCCCCAGCAGGACGTCCCACTGACATAAGGTTTGTACGTCAGTAGTTCGTCTAAAGTAGATGGCACTCAAGCAGCTGGGCTGGGCCAGCGTTGTAAAGGGTACCGGAGCTGAACAGACTAATGGATCAGTTCCCTTGCAGTTGTTCACGTAGTCTTGGTTCAGTAGAACGAATTCCTGGCGATCAAACGTAGTAACGAACCACTCATGTTCCAGCCGCACTCGAGTTCGTAGAACGCCCCGCGTCACTGGAAGGTTGTGGACCCGAAAGAGTTCACCCGATTGTCTCACGTCCTTTAAGGGAACCGTCACAACCACACGCAACGCACGCACTGCACTGTATACCTTAACACTAGATAGACTATAATAAACAAACATATTCCTTAATTCTAAAGGGGTTACCCACCCCAGTCCGGTTGGCAATCCCGGGCTTACAGTAGTCATTATATCTAATAGTAACGAGGGATCAATCAGCCTTGCATCCAGTCTACCCGATGCCGCTGACTGAATGATCCCGAGGACGTCCGTCAACCAACCTTGTACAGACCGCACTGACCACCCCAGGCGCTCAACGCATACAATAATGTTCAGAGCTCCATTAACATAGCGCTCCATGGCGTCTTGTCGCGAGTAAGAATTATTTAAGTTTTTGTCTAAAAGTTGTGCCAGGTCAATCAACGCCCGAGCATTCCTCTGAATTTGATCGAAATTCTCTTCTGTTTTCCGGTCGATATGGTCTAGAGCTGTGAGTTGATCGCCCAAATAGTGCCCAATTTCGTCTTGTGCTTCATTTAATGAATTCAGACGAGCGTCAATTTCGCCCAAATCGTCTGAATCTAAAGTACCAAAAATGAATTTCAACACGCGTCCCCCCAAGTTCACTAGCCCACGTTTTGTCCGCGACGGGGGTATCATTTCACCCAAATGTGTGACAATGTTCTCGATTCGTACAAAGTTGGCTTTCATGTTACCGACCTCCTCACTTAAATCTATATTCGCTATGGGTCCCACGAGTGAGAGAGCGTATCGGTCCGCACTAACCTTCTGTAATTGTTCTCGTATGGTCGTTACGCTCTCTTCCACTGGGCCCAAGTCGAGCTCCGTAACTAGCCGCCACTCCTCTCCGGCGAAAAGCACAGTGCCGACTCGCTCGAATACGACCCCTTCCACAGTTTTCAGTGTCTCTCCGGCCCCGCCGGAGTTCGAGGGCGACGCCCTAACCAGACCTGCGAATCAGTGTCGTTTCATAAAATTAAAAAGTTTTCGTTTGGGAGGTCTCCCGGGAGGTCTCCCTCGTCCCCTAGTCCCCCGTCCCCGCGTTCCTACAGTGTTCCCTTGGGGTCCCGTTCTCTGATATCCACTATCCGTATTACTGGTTTCTTCCCCTTCTTCCTCACCGCTTCTCCCCTCCTCCATCTCCCTCCTACCCAATTGGTCTCCCTCATCCTCCGAATTTCTCTCTCCTTCCCCCTCACCGCTTCTCACTTCTTCTGTCTCCAGCCTACCCGATTGGCATCCCTCTTCTACCGAGTCTTCCCCTTCTTCTTCTCCACTTCCCGCCTCCTCTATCTCCAGCCTACCCGGCTGGCCTTCCACTTCCTCAGAATTTCCCTCTACTCCTTCCTCACCGCTTCCCAATTCCTCTGTCTCCGCCAGGCCAACGGGGCTACCCACTTTCATGCTTTGTGGTTCCCAAGAACTATTGGGTTCCATCTTCCAACCTCCCCCACCCCGGGGGCTGGGTCCCGGTGGATCGGTCCGCGGTCGCTCCTCACCTGGCGCCCCTCCGGTGCCCGTAATGGGTAGATATTCGGACCGTGGGGTCACAAAGTCTGGGCTTCTTTCATCGGTTAGTTCACCGTCCCAGGAGTCGGCTTCGTCTGAGTCCGGCTCCGGTACTTCCCCGATATGTTCCATTTCAGGCGTATATACATGTACTATGATCGGTGTTTCTTTGAAGGTCTCGCTAAGCATTTCTCTCACCTGCCCCCAACTCATCTCGTCTAGCCCGCACCCAAGACGGGGAATCGCGATATCCGTGAACCCTTTCTCCTGTGCTAACTCTCGCATTCTTTGCAAACACGTGTTGAGGCTAGAGGGGGTCGGTTTCTCGAAATAACGAGCTTTCGTTATGAGATGCATAATTATCCGTTCCGGGTGGTACTGGATAACTACGTCTCCGACTTTATCACAGTCTCTCCTTTCCAGTTTGTGTCGGGGGTATCTCAGCTTCACTTGTCTGGCTAGGCCCCGTGACATCTTCCAGTCCGCTGAGATACAATGGGCAATAATATATGAAGGGGGCGCTAGGAGCAAGTTCCCTTTATGCTCCCTCAGTTGTGCTGGGCGAGGGGTTCCACTAAGTTTCACTTTCTTTAGTCGGTTTATATGGATGTATACTATTTTCTGTGAGGTCCACCGGATGCCGAACACGACGTCAGAGATCTTTGAAACAATGATGTAGGGTCCTTTCCACGGCCTATGGAACTTCCGTGCTGCGTTCGCCTGGAGGGCGGGCGAATGGACGTATACGTAATCTCCAACTTGAAGATTTCGTAGTTGGCGCCCACGATTTCGTTGTTCTCTCGACGTCGAGGTGGCTTTCACCGACTCTTCCATGGCTCTGTGGTGTATTTTCTCTAGTTGTTCCTGCATTGTCCTTAGCCGGTCCCACATCTCGGGCTGGGCTTCATCTGTGGGGCCATTCATTTCTTCCAGTGTATTCACCTCCCTGCCGAAGGTAAGTAAATTCGGCGTAAATCCCGTAGCACGATGTGGTCCTCCCCTATATGCCATGAGAGCGAAGGGTAGCCACACGTCCCAGTCCTTTCCATCTGGTCTCACCCAGGGTTTCATCATTGTAACTAGTGTACGATGGACCCGCTCCAGCCGCCCGTTCGCCTCGGGGTGGTATGCGGTCGTTTGAGCCTTCTTGATGTGCAGTTGCTCACACAGCGTCTTCATTACCCCAGAGGTAAAATTCCGTCCCTGGTCAGTTAGAATGATCTCTGGTATTCCATGGCGGCTGAACACTTCCTCCACTAAGGCGCGAACTACTCGTGGGGCTCTTTGGCTAGGCAATGGGATTGCTTCGACATATCGAGTGAAGTGATCGAGGATCGTGAGGATGTATACGTTCCCACGGAGAGTCTTCGCCAGAGGTCCCACAATATCGAGAGCTATTATTTCGAATGGCCGTGTTGGTCGTACATGCGGTTGTACCGGGGCTGCCAATTTCGTTGGGGTCTTTATTTCGGCACATATTCGACACTTTTGCACATAGTCCTTGACATCTCGATCTATGCTGTCCCAGATGTAGCGCAAACGTATTCGATCGGCCGTCCCTCGTACTCCTCTATGACCAGAAGAGGGGAGGTCATGATTAGCCCTTATCACCTCGATTACCTTACTCCGAGGGACCACTAAACTATGACGATCGTTGTCGCCTCCTACGTTTACATATAGACATCCATCTGACAATTTAGAGGCCTTCCCTTGCTGTTCCCATAATTGACATATAGGATCTTTCTCTTGTTCCACTATCCAGTGTTCCCGATCATTAGTTCCCAGGTCGACTCTTACTCCCCTTATTTGATGCTCGTGTTTACATTCCGAGAGATCTAATGTCGAGGGCTTCCCTCCCCAGATCTGCCGATTCCGGCTCGGTCCTTCTGCTAGATCCTTAAACTTGAGTGTGTTGACTGCCCTACTTAACGCATCGGCGTTTTTGTGCAGTCGTCCCGGACGGTGGATCACGTCATACTTATATTCTTCTAGTCTTAGTGCCCATCGAGTCAGCCGTGATGACGGATCCTTGATGCTCAGCATCCATCGCAGGGCTGCATGGTCCGTGATCAGGGTAAAGCGGCGTCCGTACAAGTAGCAGCGGAACTGCTTTGTGGCCCATATCACGGCCAGTAACTCCTGTTCCGTAACCGTGTAGTTCCTTTCTGCTGCGTTGAGACTCCGGCTGGCATAGGCAATAGGCCTATCATAACCGTCCCGCTTTTGGGAAAGCACGGCACCCAAGGCCACTCCGGAGGCGTCGGTCGCCAATATAAATGGTTCCGAAAAATCAGGGTAAATCAACACAGAGTCGCTACACAAGTACTCGGTTAACGTCTGAAATGCTTTCTCCTGGGCCTCCTCCCACTGAAACGGATGATCCTTCCGCGTTAGTTCTGTCAGGGGTTTAGCCTTGGCCGCATAGTTAGGTATGAACCTTCTATACCAGCCAGCTAACCCCAGGAACTTCTGTACCTCTTTCTCGTTCTTTGGTACCGGATATGTTCGGATGGCCTCCACAGTCTTGGGATCTGGTCTTACTCCGTTCCTACCTACCACATGTCCTAGGTAAGCTACTTCCTGGACTACGAAGTTACATTTTTCCAACTGGATTTTCAATTGGGCTGTTTTCAAACAACTCAAAACATTCCTCAGTCGGCCTAGGTGTTCTTCGAAAGTTTCCCCGAAAATAACTACGTCATCTAAATACACGTAGCATTCATTCCCTTTTATTCCCGCCAGAACCCGATCCATCAGCCTTTGAAACGTGGCTGGGGCTCCGGCCAACCCAAAGGGCATTCTGATATACTCATAATGCCCCATGAAGGTCGAGAAGGCTGTTTTCTCTTGGTCTCCGGGATCCACGGGGATTTGATGATAACCGCTAGCTAGGTCAAGTGTTGAAAAGTACCTAGCCTTCCCCAAGGATTCTAATGTTTCCGTTATGTTCGGGATAGGGTACACCGGTACTTTGGTTACCTGGTTTAGAGCCCTGAAATCTGTACAGAATCGGTATTTAATCCTTCCGTCCGCACTCTTCTTAGGTACTAGGACTACTGGTGCGGACCACGGGGAGTCGGAGTCAGTGATTACTCCCTCTTCCTTCATTTTTTGTATTTGTTTCTCCACTTCCGGTCTTAACGCATGAGGTACTCTGTACGGTTTCTTATATATGGGGGCGGCGTCGCCCGTCACGATTCGGTGGGACACCCCCACGGCACAACCGAGACCCGTCTTTCCCTCTTCATACATAAGGTGATAATATTCTTTCAGTAGGGTCTCCACCTGTCTCCTCCGTTCCTCCGACAGGTGTTGCGTTTTTCCCTAATCATTGATAGCAATGTCCCGTCCGACTCTGTGTTCCGGGTTGTTACGTGACACACCCTAGTCTGCTCTTCCGTGGCGACCAGGGCCCCCTGGGCTAAATCTTCTCTTCCATCTATTACCTCTGCTCGGTAGGACAAATTCGCTAGCCTCACGGGCACCTTCCCCTCGACCACTTTCACCAGTGTCCTTCCCACACGAAGGGTGGGCTGGGCCAATGTGACAGGTTCAAGAACTATCTCGAGACCTTCACCCGTCCCTTGTACCTCTCCCCAGATAACCACTTCGGAGTACCCGGGAATCACCGTTCGAGATATGGCTCGAACCCGGAGCGGTTCTCTCTCCTGCTCCCGGGGATCGCCCTCCCCTTCTACCACCCCTTCCTCCTGATCCTTCGTCCTTCCCCATACCCCGACTTCCGACCAACTGGGTCTGACTACCCTCCGCGGGCAGGTTGCCCGACCTTCTCTCCCGCTGTCCCCTTCCGCGACAGCCGTCCGAATGTCCGACACTCCACTCTTGGAGGACCTCCCTTCCCCTCCTCGGATGGTCTCCGGGGCGCCGCTCACGGCTAGTTCCTCGGGGCCACCACCTTTGGTAGGGCGAGACACTTTCCTTTCGGTCCTCCTCTTCCTTTCATTCCGAGGGCCGGGCACCGGCCCTTCACCCTTACAGGACCTCTCTTCCCCACCTCGGATGGTCACCGAGGCGCCGCTCACGGCTATTTCCTCGGGGTCACCACCTTTGGTAGGGTGATACACTTTATTTTTGGTCCTCCTCTTCCTTCCACTCCGAGGGCCGGACACCGGCCCCTCACCCCTACTGGACCTCCCTTCCCCTCCTCGGATGGTCACCGGGGCGCCGCTCACGGCCAGTTCCTCGGTGTCCTTTCCGTTGGCAGGGCGAACTCGAGAAGAATCCTCCCCATGTGAGTATTTTCCCTCTTCGATTCCTGAGTCGGTAGCTCCTTGGTCTCTCTGCCCACTACTCCCTTCCCACCGACAGTTCCCTTTCTTCAGATCTACGACCGCTCCCAAAGCGGTCAAAACGTCGATCCCCAAAAGACCGTCCTCGGCGATGTTAATGTCGCATATGACGAAGGGATGCACCAACGAGATATCGTCAACGGCCACCCGGAGCATCTGTCGCCCGCGAATGGGCAATAGGACTCCTGTCACTCCGCACGCCGGCCGGGAATATGGCTCGAGGGACACCTTCCCGATCGGAGCTCGGAGTATCGACAGTTCAGCTCCCGTGTCCACCAACATCACCCGCTTGACGCCGCCGATCGTCATCGCGACTCTCGTGGCTCTTGCTGCCCCTCCCTGACAGCCGTCACAAGAAACGGTCTCTCTCTCTGCGGGCTCACCCTTGGGGAGAGGTGGGCCCTTAACCTTTTGGGTTCAATTCGGGGGAATTTCTACCTTCCCTTCCCTCCGCCACGTATTTCACTCGAGGGATTTGAGGGCAGTTTCGGATCATATGTCCCTCTTTCCCACATCTGTAGCAGCCTCGGGGTCTGACCCCGCTTGCCCTTTCTCCTCCTCCTCCAGATGGAGAACTGTGGGGTTCCTGTTTCATGAAACAGGAACGGGCTATATGTCCCTCTTTCCCACAGGTATAACATTTTATACGGGGGCGCCCGGCTGTTGTCCTCGATTGAGACGGCTCCCCGCGAAGTGCGGCCAAGCTGTCCCCAGGCCCCTCCCGTTGGAGTTCCTGTTCCCACCGCCGGGCTATCTGGAGGGCTGCCTCCTCTGTTGTGGGTGCCGCTAATCTGACATACTTCCCCATTTCCCCCGCCATTCCCTCCAGGAACCGGGAGAGTACGGTGATCCCTGTACCTCCCCACTCTGGCCCTTTCATAGCTTCGCGGAGGCGTTCCAGGAAATCCCAGGCCTTCTCCCGAGGCTCCTGCCGCATCTGCAACGCCCTCAAAAATCGTTCCTGGATCGGTTTCTCAGTGAGGAACCGCTCTCTGAGGCGGTTCTTCACCTCCCCCACGTGGTGGTAGTCGGTAGTTCCGTGACGGTGCGATGGGCTGCCCCTTCCAACTTCCACTCTACCACCTCCCTCCATTGCGCCTCCTGAATGCCCCCAATGCGAGCTAACCGCTCGAATTTCCCGAGGAATATCTCCACATCCCCCGTTCCCGACCAATCCGCCAAACTCTCCAGCACCCCGAAATTTGGGTCCCTATGAACTATAACCTCCGCTGGTGCGGCAGGTCGGTTACATAGTTGGAGTTGTGTGGCCAGCTCCGCTACCTTGGCCTGTAGGTCTAAAATATTTTGTTCCATGGTCAAAATAAATAGCTCAAAAATGCTTCAAAAATGCCTCAAAATTTTTTGCTCAAAACGACTCAAAATTTGCTCCCAAAAATGACTCAAAAATTCGCTCAAAAATGACTTGAAAAGTTTGCTCAAAAATACTCAAAATTTTTGCTCAAAAAATGCCTCAAAAATTTTCCTCCAAAATGACTCAAAATTTTTCTGCCTGAAAATGGCTCAAAATTTCTGCTCAAAATGGCTCAAAAATGGCTCAAAATTTTTGTCCAAAAATGGCTCAAAAATTTGCTCAAAATTTTGCTCAAAAACGACTCACAAATTTGCTCAAAAATGACTCAAAATTTTTTGCTCAAAAATGACTTGGAAAGTTTGCTCAAAAATGCCTCAAAATTTTTGCTCAAAATGGCTCAAAAGTGGCTCAAAATTTTTGCCCAAAAATGACTCACAAATTTGCTCAAAATGGCTCAAAAATTTTGCTCAAAAATGACTCAAAAATTTTTGCTCAAAATGGCTCAAAAATGCCTCAAAATTTTTGCCCAAAAATGACTCAAAAATTTGCTCAAAATGGCTCAAAAATTTTGCTCAAAATTTTGGCCAAAAATGACTCAAAAATTTGCACAAAATTTCGCTCAAAAATGACTCAAAATTTTGCTCAAAGATGACTCAAAATTTTAGCTCAGAAATGGCTCAAAATTATCTCTTAAGATTTTCTCCTTAAATTTTCCCCGAAATTTGGCCCGAATTCTCTCCTATATATCATAAACTTTGTTTTCCAATTTATGCATGGGTGACGCTCTCAACTAAGTTGAGCGAGCGTCCGATTTTAAAATTTTCAAAATTTCCCTTTTCAAAATTATTTCCCCAACTTGCACTCTGAAAGTTTTAAAATCGTTTACCCCACACCTCGACACCAATTTGTAGGGCTGGATTTCCGTCAGACCTGAAAGGGGGTCTCATTAGGGGCAAAACATTATATTTAAAAGGATATTTAATTTCACCATAGGTTCACTTAACACAAATGAGGACAAAGATTATATTTTAATTTAAAATAATATTTAATTTGATTGATAATCGAACCGATGTTTACAATTAATTACTTATATTGACATTGATTATATCATTTTTAAATCTACGTTTGGTACAATACTTAAATCTATGAATTATATATAACTTAATCTATTCGCTGGCCAGCTTACTCACACAACACCATCAACGCTATCATCCTCTCGGTGCACATAGCTCACAGGGCGGCCTCGTCCTCTCTCTTTTCACAGCTGCTAACACACACCCGTCCAAACCAACTCTGGTCCGCCAGCCGCTGCCGCCTGCTGCCGTCTTTACCAATACCAACACACACCAACGAGCGGCGGCCGCCGCCGCATCTATCTCTCTCTGTCCCACTCCTTCTCCCCGATCCTTCTATTTAGATAGCTTAGAACTGCCAGGCGCCTGGCTGTCTGCTTGCTAGCTCAGCAGTTTATCCAGTCTATTACTCATTCAAACTAACTTAGTCTTTTTGTTATATTTATACTAAATATATTTGTTAACCTCTACACATATATATATATATATATATATATATATATATATATATATATTTGTATCATTGTTCTATTTTGAAAACAGCACTACCGATTTTGATGAAACCAATTCTATTAACAAGTTTTGAAGATGAGAAAGCGATCTGGCTAGGTCTGGACCTCATCAAAATTCATCTTCATTAACTTTTTCTTAATTAAAGTAATTATTGATAGATGAAAATGTTAATAAAAAAGCTTTTTTACATTTTTATTCAGTTATTTTTTATTTTTTTTTTTTTATTAAACAATTGGTTTTTCAATTTTAAATCTCAGAAAGATTTTATAGCAAATATTATTATTAATTAGAATTGACCAATTTAATTGATTGGAGGGAACCAATCGACTTGATTGGGGAATAATGGAATTGAAATAATTATCGGAAAAGAGTTTTTTTTATCTAATTAGATTTTTCCTCTTATTAAAAACAAGGACTAAAGATGAATAAGGACACTCGATGGTGGAGAAGTAATCTCCGGAATCGAAGCAAAAATACAATGTATACATTAATTAATGTAAAATAATTGGTTTAATAAATTTAATTGATTATTATAAAACTCGATAAATTGTTATTTAATTAAAAATAATAATTATACGGAATTTATTTATATACTTATATACACATGATCTGTGGGCCACTAGAAGGCTAGAAATGCAAAAACTGGGTGCAGGGGTGGATGTGGTGGCGGAGGAGGTGGGGTGCAGTAGTGGAGAGTCCGGGGTGGGGCAAAGTGCGTATTTTTTAAATTATAATTAATATTAACATAAAAAAAAATAATCAAAATCGGTTCACAATTGGCGAAGAAATAAGATAAAATAGCCACAAAAAAAATCAGTCGAATCGAGAACCTCCTACTTTTTTGAAGTGGGTTAATAATCATTTCTATACTTAATAATAAATTACTTTTTTTCAATCGGATTAAAATTTATACACGACTAATAACTCATGATACTTGATAAGTCCACCAATTAAAAAAAAATCGTTAGTGCCGTTTTTGAGAAAATAAAAAAAAACGAAAAATCTTCCGGTGTTCCGATTTCAACCAAAAGCTTGCTGATTTCTTCTAGCCTTTATCGAGCTAAGTTTCGAATTTAGTAGCTCTGACACTTATGGTTGCGAAACGCAGGGTGGGTACATTCTTATGTACGCACTAACCAATGGATTTTTGGTCCCTTTTTAGCCTCTGGGGACCACAATATCCGGCTTTATGTCCGAAATCTGGCTTTCAACTATTAAGGGCATCGATTCATTTCAACTAGAGGCTAAAAATTAAATTAACTTTTTTCATCTCTGAGATACAAGCTCTTAAAGATTCAGTACCCAGTCAGGCGATCGCAATACTTCACATTACTAAATTTTATAGAATATAAATGTGAAAGTAAAAATGTAAACATTTTCAAATATATTTTTTAGATTTTATATTATCTATATAATGTGACGTCACAATACAGAGGGCTCAATGAAAATGTGACAGAGGGAAAGGGGTCTAAAGATCTTGAAATCCTTGAGACTTAATTTATGGACAATCCTTAAGTTCTCTTCTTAATAAGCAGTGAATTTTCTAAACTAAAAAATTCCCGTAGAAAATGACTACTAAGTTTAAATGGTAGTAGAGAATTTAATGAAAAGGCAATATATGATATTAAGCAGCAGCTCGGTAGAATGATTACATGCTTTTGGTCTCAACCAGAAAGCATTACTAATATGATTATTATTGAAAGTGATTGGGGCGTGAAAGTGTTGGTTAATTATTATATATTAAGATCAAAGGTAAACGAAGATTCATCGTGTGGTAGGTAAAAGGAAACTCAAAAATATTATAAAACACCAACTGCTTTTAGTATTTGAGGCCAAACATATTTAGTATACTGAAATACTCTGAGCCTTTCCATGTTATAGATTATTTATAATGGTGAAGTAAAAAGTTCTGAGCCTTTTTCGTTAGGTGGCTTTAATGAGCCATATCTTCACTATGTATATGTCGTATCTGGTCATTCTTTTTTGCGTTTTAAAGGTGATATAACGCTTTAAAAAAGTGTTTTGACAGTTTTGTGTTTGGTGAAGCCAGTTGTGTATTAGAGCGTTCTAAAATGGAGGTACAAAAAGACAAAATTCGATACATTCTTCGGTACCACTACGACCAAGGGGGAAAAAGCGGAGGAGGCGGCCGAAAAATCTGTAATTGAAAAGTTTTTGTTTTGCCGAGAGTAGCAGAGTTGTTGATTCACAAAGAGAAACAAAGAGGTTGTCCTCTGCTTGATGCAAATAAACATATACACATATATCTCAAGATGATATATCTGTATATATATTATTTATTTGTTTGAGACTATAGTTTCGAAGACTTGGTCTTCATCATCAGTCTTTCTTCAATTATAAATGTTTTTCATGGAGTCAATATCATATGGATATTGAAAACTTGGTGTTCTTTCGTCACTGCTGGAGGGCTAGGAACTAATAAAGACACTCTACCTGGGCTCACATTCAAATATAACAATATGTTTCCCTTTCTCCTTTCTCCTTAGAAAGGAGGAATTTTTTCCTTTTTTTCCCTTTTATCTTTTGTTAGCAAACATCTTAAGTAGATTACTATTGGATAATTCAATTTGATTGTTTAAACAGAGTTCTGAATTTCTATTGAATGACTTCAAAATTTCTAAAGATTCGATTGCGCTAATCAATTTCGGGTTCTTTTTCTCCTTTTATTAATCTAATACCTTCTGGGAAGGAGTGATTGTTTGAATTTAAATGTTCTGCAAAAGAATTTTCGTACTTTTTATTTTTATAATCTCTTATGTGTTCATTTAGTCGAATTTTCAGATTTCTCTCGGTTTTTCCCACATATATTGCTTCGCAATCTTTGCATTTCAAACTATAAACCCCTTCTTTTTCTATATTTGGTAATTTGTCTTTTTTATTTGAACCTAAATCTTTTCCTAGAGTAATTGGAGTTTTGAATACTGTTTTGAACCCTAATTTTTTCATTTTTTGTTTTAATTTTTCCGAAATTTGTCCATAATATGGAAGAACTATTCTAGGATTTTCTTTTTCTTTTTCATTCTTTTGTGAATATACTGATTCCAGGGTTAATTTTTCAATTTTTTTATTTAACATTTGGTCTATAAGGCTTGCTTCGTACCCATTATTTACCGCGATTTCTTTAATTGTCTCTAATTCCTGTGAATATGCTTTTTCTGATAAAGGTATATTTATTAGTCTATGTATCATTGAATGGAAGGCTGCGTGTTTATGTGACATTGGTCTACAAGAATTTTTATGTATTACAATGTCAGTAGCTGTGGGTTTTCTATAAATTTCAAAGGTGTGCTTATTTCCGGAGATATTTATTTTTAAATCTAAAAAATTTAGTATTTTCTCTTTTTCTTTCTCTACTGTGAATTTAATTTTCTCATGAAGATTATTTATATATTCTATAAATGTGTCTAATTGTCTATTTGTTCCTCCCCATAGTAAAATTATATCATCTACGTATCGATAATAGTATATAATGTTTTTTGAATATTTTTCATTGTCAAGGAATTTATTTTCAAAATCATTTAAGAATATTTCTGCTAATAACGGGGACAATGGAGATCCTATTGGTAATCCCTCCCTTTGTTCATAAAATTTGTTCCCAAATTGAAAGAAATTGTGGTTGATACATGTGTGGACCATACTGCTTAGATCCATTTTTTCCAGGTTGTTTAGGCCAACTGACCTGAAAATAATTTTGTCTACTAACTGTTTTGTTTCGTTTGGCGGTATATTAGTGAAAAGACTCGTGATATCTAAGGATAGAAGCTTCGCATTATTAGGAATTTTAATATCTTTAATTTTGTCTATAAGTTCGATTGAGTTTTTAATAGAATGTTCAGCTTTGAATTTTGTTCTTTCTCGAAAAATGCTGTTTAGTTTTTTTGCAAGTTTCGTTATTGATGAGTTTATATAACTAACGACGGGTCTGATGGGAATTTTTTCCAATTCCTCTGACTTGTGTATTTTGGGAAGTCCATATAACCTTGGGCATAATGGATTTCTTTCTGTTAGAATGTATTTTTCTTTTTTTGAAAGTAATTCTGAACTTTTTATTTTTTCTTTAACGATTTTACTGAATTTATTGACCGGGTTTTTAATTTCTACGAATTTTTGTGCTTTTATGAATTGTTCGGTTTTTTCTATGTATGTTTTTTGATCTAAAATTACAACTGAATTTCCTTTGTCGCTTTTAACTATAGTCAATTTATTTTCTTTTATTTTCGCTTTGAGTGATTTTACGATTTGGGGTTCATTATTAATTTTGTTTTTATTTTTATTATTTTTAATGTGTCGAATTTCCTTCTCTAATAATTTCCCGCAAATAGTTTTATTTATGTTGCTTTCTTTATTTTTAGATAGCTCTGTTTCAAGGTTGACTACGATGTCTTCAATAATGTTTCTATTAATTGGGGTTTCCACTGAGTGTTTCAAACCTTTTTCTAATAATTCTATTTCTATTTTATCAAATTTTTCTTTAGAGAAGTTTTTTACTCTATCATTGAATTTACTTGTTTTTGCTTCTATATGTTTTTCTGGTTTTTTAATTTTTTGATTTGTTTTAAGATTCTTAATTTTATTGTCTAATTTGGCTTGTTTTTTAACCATTAAAAATTCAACCCTATCTCTTATTTCACAATCTTTAATATCAAATTGGCATGCATGAAGGATTTCTGTCAACCTAGTGTGGATTTCATATAGATAATATTTGAATGTGTCCCTTAATGAGTAATGTTTATTAATTTCTAGACTTACCCATTTTTTCCGGCTATCCTGAACAACTTTTGAGGCGATTGCTGAACGATTTTTTGTCTTGACCTGTACATATTTTGGAGTTATATTTTCAGAAAGACAAGTTTTGTTGAACCAAATATTTTTGTTCGCTGTTGCGTATTTTAAGCGGAGTTTAAAATACAGATTTAGAGCATATTCCTCTGAGGCGTTCCTGATTTCCGATAAAGTTTCTTATCCAGTCTTCCGAATTTTCCACCACTTTTGTTATCCATGACAAATAATTTACAATCAATGGCAATGGAATGACAATTCCCTTGATTTAATTGAAAAGTTTTTGTTTTGCCGAGAGTAGCAGAGTTGTTGATTCACAAAGAGAAACAAAGAGGTTGTCCTCTGCTTGATGCAAATAAACATATACATCTGTGCTGTTTATGGACCCAATACAGTATCGAATGCAACAGCAAAGCGGTCGTTCCAACGATTCCGTTCTGGTAATATGGACGTCGAAGATGGGACACGCTCTGGTAGGATAATCGTCGAAAATGTCGATAAAATCATAGAAGTTGTCGAGTCGGACCGGCATGAGAACATTATTCCATTAGTATTTCTAATAGAGCTAAAAGATTGCTGTTTTTTATATTAAGACATTCTAAGGATTTTAATATAACAACCACTACCTTACTTTATACATCCCTAGTCCGCCCAATATTAGAATATGCTACAGTCATCTGGTCACCTTACTACAATAGTTACATAGGACAACTCGAAAAAATTCAAAATAAATTTCTAAGACTGTTAGGCTGTATACTGTATATATCGCGACGCTCCAATAAATGATCTTTCCATTCAATTAAACTTATCTTCTTTGGAATTAAGACGCTCAAAATTTTATCTAATATTTCTTTATAAGATTATAAACAACATGACTAGTTGTAACGAACTATTAGAATTGATCAATTTCCATATACCTAGCAAATCAACCCGTTTCTGTCCATTATTTTACACCCCAACCTCTGTTACAAATTATATGTATAACTCACCAATTAACAGACTTGGAACCAAAGTTAGTTGCCAGGTTGACTTCTTCAGTGATAGTCTGAGAACTTTTAGGTCCGAGCTCTCTAGCATATTATAGTGTGGGTAAATCAAATCTTAATTACTTGGCGTTAATTGTGTTTTTTGCCATGGTTGATCTAAATGATTTAAATTTATATTTATGTTCTGATATTATGATTTAAATTTATATACCTTATTTAAGTTTACTTTGTTTTTAAATTTTTATATTTAATTATATTAGATTTATGTTGTGTTCTGAATTTATAAATTAAATTTATATAAATTGTACTAAGTTTATTTATTGTTTTTTGTATTTATATCTACTTATATTAGATTTATAATCTTGTTCTGAATTTATATTTCAAATTTGTATTAAGTCTATTTATGTTTTTTTTTTTTATATTTAACTAATAATCTATAATTTTTTTTTATACCTTTATTGGACTTTGTTTTATAATTATAATTTGTTTATGTTATCATCTATCATTTCCTATTGTCTTTGTCATTTATACTTTATTTTTATATTATTTTTTTTCTCATACTTTACTATTTATATACATGTACTTGTGATTTGTGAAAAAGGGTGTGACTGCCCGTTAATAAATAAATAAATAAATAAATAAATAAAATTTCATTGACTAGGAACTGAAGATTAACCAGAAAACCTTTTGGAAGCATTTGCATATGGCTGGTCTCAAGAAGAAGCTCGATGTATGGATGCCAAACGAATTGAAGCAAAATAAACTTTTGGACCGAATTGATACCTGCGATTTTTTGCTGTATCAATAATGATGTCGATGATAAAAATAATTTTTAAGAAAAAATAAAAACCGACTTCAAAAAATTAAATGCAACAAATAAAATACACTAAAAGGTATAAAATAATTATTATCTTATTTAGTTACAACTAAACGACGAAATATTAACATGAAATTACTTTTTGAAGTCGGTGCCAAACTAACTATACCTATAAGCGAGCGTACCCTCCAAACGTACTAAGTAAGATCCGTCGAGTGCGATTCATAAAAGGTATATGTTTGGCACCAACTTCAAAAAGTAATTTCATGTTAATATTTCGTCGTTTAGTTGTAACTAAATAAGATAATAATTATTTTATACCTTTTAGTGTATTTTATTTGTTGCATTTAATTTTTGAAGTCGGTTTTTATTTTTTCTTAAAAATTATTTTTATTTTTCTCTTTTTAGTGATGTTATTAATAGTGATCATATCATCAGAACTTGACCAAATTAATAGGACACCATCCCTAAGACACCCCCTTTCGGATAAAAAAAGAACCATCGAAATCGGTTCATAAACAAAGAAGTTAGGTCTAAACAAACCTAATAAAAAGGTCTAATACCTATGAAAAAATACGAAAAAAAAATGGGACCAATCGGAAGCTAGACTGGACCCAATGCAAAAAAAATTTTCAAAATCGGTTGAGAATTGGCGAAGATATGAGGTAACATAGGCACAAAAAAAAAAAAAAAAAATTCAATCGAATAGAGAACCTCCTCCTTTTTTGAAGTCGGTTAAAAAATGGGTCACATAGGAGAACAACAGGCAAAAAAGATCGTGGTCCAATCGCGGTGAGCCGGCTCAAGCCTGAATTAACGGCCAAGATGGTTTTACTGTGTGTTTGGTGGGATTGGAAGGAATCATTCAATATGAGGTGCTCCCATCACTCGATTCTGACCTATACTGTCAAGAAATGACCAGATTGAAGCAGAGGATCGACGAGAAACGGGCAGAATTGGCCAATAAGAAGGGTGTTGTGTTCCATTAAGTGGACGACAGGCCGCACACATCGTTAACAACGCGTCAGTAGCTCCGAGAGCTTGGATGGGAGGTTATATCGCACCCTGGCACCAAACGATTAGCACCTTTTCAAGCAGTGTTTCGAATTTTAAATCTCTTCAAAATTCGAAACACTCAACGGCCTTTATTTAAATTATATGGCATGGCTATATGTTTAAATTTAGAATCACTATATCGCGAAACTTTACAAATTAAGATAACAATCTTTGAGTAAAATATTTTACGCGTGTACATATGTCAGAGAGGTTCGCATCCTGCAGGTGAGCCAGGTGGCCAGGATTGCTGTTACTGGCACTCGGGTTCGATTCCCGAGGGGGTGAAAAACAACCCCTCTGACATATAATTAAAAATATTCCATTCCATCGAATTTAATAGATGACACCAACTTATGATTTCTTGAAAATTTAAATCTATTATCATCGGCAAATTAATATCTTTCATATACTATATATATTTGTCTAGATTAGTTTGCCGCAACGCTGACGTAATGCTGCCGAGAGAGAGCGCCATCGGTATATTTGCGGCAAATTTGAAATATAACGTAATTTGGACTCAAATTTCGAAATGAAAGACTCCAATTGATTTTAAATTAAGAAACATTAAATATATTGATAATTATTACCACCCCCTTCACCACTCAAAAATTAAATATTCAATTCGCTTTTCTTTGCACACAGAATAAGAAATCAATCACATCTCACTCTCGCCCCGATGCCGTGCCGTACACATGTGAACACATGTGATCTCCTTGCTCTCCTCTGCGAACTGTGAATTTTTTACCACTTACCTACCTTCTTTTTATATTTAATTTGCACGAAAATATTCATAAATTTTTTTTCTTAATCCAATAATAAAAAAATATCATAATTTTTCTCACTTCAATCAATTTAAATCAAAAATATCTTTTTCCAAAATTAGCTCTCTAGAAATATTCCTTTCTTGCCTATAGCAGGTCATATTCGACCGCTCAACCTTTTTCCCAGCCTCCCATCAACCAAAAGCCGACCATAATTCATTCTTTTTACAATCTATATTTCACTTAAATATTTCTATTTCCATTTCCATTCCTATTTAAAAATTTTATCTCAGAACCTTCCATATTAAATTAATTCAATTTCAATTCTTCTTAATTTTAAAACTAATTCGTATTCTCATTTTTTCATTTCTAAAATATATAGTATATATACTCTTAAATAAACTTCATCTCATTAATATAATTTATTTATTATTGCACGATTTCTAAACGTTAATTTGTTCTATAATAATCCTATAATAAATTCAAATAATATCTTATCTTAAATTTTAAATATTATCTTAACTTATAATTTACAATATATCTATTATAAACGCTAGTAACTTAGTAAATTTTAAATATTGCGAACAGAGAATTCGTGAATTATTACCACTTACCTACCTTCTTTCTATCTTTAATTTGCATGACATTCTTAATTCAAAAATAAAATAATATCATACTTTTTCTCCCTTAAATCAATTTATATCAAAAAATATCTTATTCTAATATTAGCTCTGTAAAAATATCTCCTTTCTTCGCTAAAGCCAGGACAATCGGCACGTCAACCTTTCTGCCAGCCGCATTCCATCAACCAACTGGCCGACCTTAATTCTTCTCAAATTACCAGGCTGACTTTAAATATTTTCTCTGTATGAATCTATACAGCATTTTTTGCTTAATCCAGTGATATAAAAATATCGTTTTTATTTTTACCCCTTCAAATTTAATAGAACTAATTTCTTTTTATATAATATTTTCTTTCTACCCTTTGTTCTCAAAGACACATGTCCTGACAGGCCATTCACCCCACCCTTTCTGCAAGCCTCCTAATAATCTCTATACATAATAATCTTATAATTTAAAATATATATATTATCAAATCTAGTAATTAAATTAATAACAAATAATTTTTATTATAATTCATACATAATAATCTTATAATTTAAAATATATATCAAGTCTGCCTCGGAACTCCAACGTGTCAACAACGATATAAATTATATTTTTTACTATTAAAATTATAATTTATAAGTGTAAATTAACATATTTCTTAACCTTAAAAAGTCTAGAGGCTTTTCTTTACTTAATAACTCACAACGCCACCAGCAGGTGGCATCTGCGAGCCGGCGCCACAATCTAAAATTTCAAATTTTAAATTCAAAACTTTGTTCTAAATTTTATTAACTAATTAACCAACTTTATTCACAATTTCTCTTAACCTCCACTAATTTCAATTCTCTCAAATATTTCCACCCGATATACATATTTTATTTTATCTTAGAACATTCCTTATTAAATATTATATTAATTATTTTATCTCAGAACATTCCTTATTAAATTAATTCAATTTCAACTCTTCTTAATTCTAATTAAACTTAGACTCAATCTCTAACTTTATAGCTAGCCTAATTCACCTCTATCGTATCATATTAATTCTTATTAATTTATATTTTAATTACTTTTTTTATTAAGCCTAAGTAGTAATTAAGTATATAATATACCATTTCTTTCCCTACAGGTACAACCTAAATAATTAAGTGGTAGATAATTTTAAACTAACTATCGCTCGGCGAAACACCACTGCTCAAGTTATTAAAACTCAGTAAACTAGATTTCATCTATCTTTCTGAGATCAGACTTGTGATTCCGATTTCTTTCTTTCTTTCTTTCTATTCAATAATTTACACCCCCTCGCTCATTCTACATCATGTCTACGTTGAGCATCCACTATTCCAATATTCGCGGTCTCTTTAGCAATAAAACTTCCGTTTTCCAGCATCTCGAAGACGAAAGACCCTCCATTTTGGCCCTCACTGAAACCCAAATTGACACAAACAAATCCGATACTCCAGATCTCAAATTCGGAAAATATATTCTACACCCCAAATTCCGCAGGTATAACGGCGTCTGTTGCTACGTTCGCGATAACATCCCCTGCGAACGACTTGGATTTTTAGAAAAAAAAGCTTACGACGCATTATGGCTTAAAATTAATACTAAGACCTCAAGTAGAATTCTCTGTACAATCTATAGATCTCCTAATGATAAAAAATTTAATGAATTTTTCGACTATCTCGGCAATTGTGTGAATGTAATTCTTTCATGTTTTCCAAATTCTGAAGTCTCTTTCCTAGGTGACTTCAATGTACACAATAAGGACTGGTTGACATTCTCCAGGTCCAACACCCCTGAAGGCAACGCTGCTCACATATTTGCAACTTCATATGATTTAACCCAAATTATAGATCGCCCCACTAGGATTCCGGACAACACAAACGACACCCCATATCTACTCGACCTCTTTCTGTCATCTGCCCCTTCTCAATTCTCTTTTATTATCTCTGCACCTCTAGGTAACTCAGACCACAACTTAATTAAAATAAAATCACATATCAACTTAGTAAAACCCGCTCTACCCTGCCCAAAGCCCAGAGAAATAAGGCTTTTTCTTAAAGCCAACTGGGATGAAATGCGTAACTTCTTCAGCTCTTTCCCATGGAATGATTACTGCTTCAGAAACAAAAATGCCACCGAATGTGCCTCTGCATTCTCGGAAGTGATTCAAATGGGCATTGAGTTATATGTCCCTTTCAAACGGGTAATTGGAAAACAGGACTCCAAGCCCTGGTTCAATAAGTCTTGCTCCGAAGCAGTTAAACAAAAAAATCATGCTTTCTATAATTGGTCTTCGACACCATCAGAGGATAATCGCGTTCTCCTCACTAAAGCCCGCGCCCACTGTAAAAAAACAATCGATAATGCGATGAAGTCCTTCATTCAGAAAAAAGCTGACAGGCTAGCAGCTTGCCCCAGCAATTCAAACCAATTCTGGTCCCTTGATAAGTATGTAAAAAGAAATTTTACAAACTCATCATTTCCACCTCTCCAATCTCTCCGACAACTCGATAGCCATTGACGCCCCCGACAAAGCCGAAGCTTTTGCCTCATATTTCGCGTCCAACTCAAACCTGGACGACAAAGGGCTTGAACCACCCACATACCCCCCAGTACTAATATAATGTCAGATACTGTTTTCAGGATACCAGCAATTCTAAAGATCATCCAGAATCTAAAGAACAAATCTTCTGCTGGCCCCGACGATATCCCTGCCATTCTCATTAAAAAATGTGCCCCTGAACTTGCTCCTATACTATCCAAATTATACAATCTCTCCTATAACTCTGGAATATTTCCGGAAGCCTGGAAACTAGCCAGAATCCAACCAATTAAGAAAAAAGGCGATTCTTCCAACATAAAAAACTATCGACCCATAGCAATCACTTCTGTCTTATCCAAAATTATGGAAAAGGCCATCAACGAGCAAGTTCTACGACACTTAGAGTCAAATAAATTTATCCACGATAGGCAATACGGCTTCAGGCAATCCCGGTCGACAGGTGACATCCTAGCATATGTAACTCATATCTGGAACAAAACCTTGGAGGCCGGGAATGAGACCCTCGCGGTAGCTTTAGACATTTCAAAAGCCTTCGATATGGTCTGGCACAAAAATCTTCTTGCCAAATTGACCTCCGTCGGCCTTGCACCGAAACTCTGTAAGTTGCTCGAAAGTTTTCTTTCAGACCGTAGTATTAAGGTTGTCATCGATGGAATATCATCTTCCCCCTTCCACACCAACGCTGGAGTTCCTCAGGGATCGGTTATCTCCCCTACGCTTTTTCTTATCTATATCAACGACCTTCTAAACTTGCCCTCCAATCCGGTACATTGTTACGCAGATGACAGCACCCTACATAACGCCCCTGCATCGCATAAAAACCGTGCAGACATTGCCTCTTCAATTAATTTAGACTTATGCAAACTTAAAAACTGGGGATCCCAAAACTTAGTTAACTTCAATGCAGGGAAAACTCAGTGTTGCCTTATTTCTAGGCGCGTCGACAGAAACCTCCCAAATATATCATTCGACTCAAACTCACTAGAATTCAGGGATAAAATTTCAATGCTAGGCGTAACTCTAGGGTCTGACCTTTCATGGAATGACCATATCTCAACCACTGCTAAAGCTGCAGCGCGCAAGCTTGGTCTCCTATTTAGGTCTAGACGCTGTTATACTCCCAGTCAACTCCTTATGCTGTATAAGGCTCAAATTCGTCCCTGTCTCGAATATGGCTCTCATCTGTGGAGGGGTGCCTCCAAGCATTCTCTTGCCACACTGGATGCAATTCAGAAGCGAGCAATTAAACTAATAGGAGAACCGGCTCTAACCAACTCACTCGACTCCCTGGCTCACCGAAGAGCCGTTTCTGCCCTTTCCCTGTACTACAGATACTATCACGGTGTCTGTTCAGTCGAGCTGAAATCAATTATCCCCCCTAATGCCCTCTTTGCGCGAAGCACGCGGTTTTCTAACGCTCAGCACCCCTTCGCTGTCAAATTGGATAAATTTCGAACAAGCGCTTTCGCCAACTCTTTTATCCCTTTGACCTCCAGAGACTGGAACTCGCTCCCTGCCACCATCTTTCCCGCGACCTATAACCTTCAGCTATTTAAGACCCGTATCCACAGATACCTTCGACCCCCGCCCAACCCATAAAATTCTTTCTTCTTCTTTTCACGATGGAGGGGCCAACCCAGGCCTTTAGGGGTTGCACCTTTTTTGGTGTAACTCCTTCTCTCATCATTATCATAAAAAAAAAAAAATCTTATTTGATTGATATATTATTTGTTTATTTTTTAATAATTTGCCACTTTTTTATAATTTTTTAAAAATCTATATTTTGTTATTCTTATTTTTGGATTTTTACAAAATTAAACGACTTAAGACACGCATGCCCGAGTTTCTCATGGTAATACTGGAGCGAGCAGCCTGTCATACAAACAACACCTGATCTCTTTTAAATATTTTGGAGCCTTATATCGATTATCGATCCCAAGTTTTAAAAAAATGATATAATATAATTCTCCTCCTCACACGATACCACTTATTTAAATAAATCTACATATTCCACACAAAAAATATCACAATGCTGTAGATTATAGAAAAAAAATATTTCCAGATTCATATCTAGAGCCTCATTTCTGTAGCTGTGTCAGAACGAAAATGAGGCGAAACTTTTAAGAGACTATGTATTTTCGGGAGTTTACAGAGAGGTATACATTTGGAGTGTGATGTTTTAAGAGGAATAAAATTTTTGGACCGAGACGCTGCCCGCCAGGGCACCAGCCCTGAGGGCCGAGCTTTGAGGGCACGAAAAACTCGTATTAAGAGAGTTTAAATAGTAAACATGGGAAAAATAATATTTTAAGAGTTATTATTATAGTATTTGCTCTTTTCACATTTTCTAGTAATAATTTTAAGAAGATTGCCAAAAAACTTTGCTAATAAACATTTAAATTTCTTGACAAATTTATTTATTTCAATTTCACTAATAATAATAATGTTCCGATATAGAATCTATAAATAAAAGCTATTCATTTTATGAATCACATAAGAATTTTTTTTTGTCGTTAATAATTCATAAATAATTCTGCAATTCAAATGAATTGAGATTTTTAAACGCCATTATAATTTTTTCATTAGATTAAGGTAGAGAGAGCATTCATTCATTCATTTGAGGATAGATATTGGTTTCCGATAAATCCATTAAAATTTCCCGATATGCCTTATGTTCTATTTAATGCATTTGTATTTATTTTTCCTCTTATAGGGGAGATCTCTGCCGATAATCTCAATTAAATATTTATTCTAGTGAGAGTTTCCAGTAAAAATACAATTATTACTGTGGCTGAATCTTGGATAAAATATATAAAAGGTGATCTCTATTGTCGCGACCCGGGATGGTTATCCCACTGCTGCGAATTAAATATGTCGCACGCCAGTGGTTTAAGGGCGCGAACACATTAATTGTTTATTTATAGCGGGCAATATCATAGTCCCGGAGGATATGGATGAATTATGTTATTTGATGGTTTGTGTTGATTTCAAATAAAACAAAGTTTTAAGATGGAACACGATTTATTAAAAGGTGAATATAAATACAGGAGTTAGTGAAGGTACTGAAACTTTAAATAATAATAGATCAGTCTTCACTAGCATGAGGTACACTGTTCACGTCGGATGGGTAATAGTAAGTGCCTCTCTTCAATTTGGGAGACGACCTTTATAGCCGTCGAGCTGACATCTAGGGCTGCCGATGATAGGTCCTTGAAACAGCCAATCAGCGCATCTCTTAATATGGCCAATCCGGGAGCAGCTTGGTTGAGAGGCGACCGTGGTGAGAAGAGGGGATATGCGCGCGCAGCCTGGAGAAGTGGCGGGGGTCAGGGCAAAGCCAAATGAGGTAAGGGTGGCAAGGGTCGTCTTTGTCTTGAGATAACGACTTGCATTTTACAATTCTTATTATTCTAAACATTATTATAATACAAAGGTGAAGTTTAGTATTGGCACCTGAAGGGTTGCCAGATATAATTAATCTAATGAATTTATAGAGGTAGGATGTGATATCGGCAACTGGATAGTTGCCAGGTATAACTGATGCCTCACTAAGGGTGGCGTGACCTCGAAGTTGTGGGTTCTCTGGTCTAGCACGCCGTTTTCTGGATGATGTGCGTCCTGTTGATGGAAAAAGATTCGCTACTCCGGCAAAGTTTTAAATAGAACACATATTTATTTTATGTAGTTTTTATTTAGCATAAGGGGAATTGTACATTTTTAACTCGCTCTGGTGGTCAACTGTTCGTGTCCGATGGGTAATAGTAACTCCTTTTTTGATGCTCGGAGCACCGTCTTTTAATTCGTCGCTGGGTGGCGTTGTTGAAACGAGAGGCCAATCAGAGAGCTGGCTTGGTTGAACACCCGTCTGGACGAGGCAAGGGCGGCAAAGCCAAGGGAAAGGAGGCAAGGGCGGCAAAGTTAAGGGAAAGGAGGATATATATAGTGGGTGCTGGTCGTGGGGTTTCCGGTCCGAAACACTATTGTGATTTTTTATTTTATAAATACAGTAGCTACAAGGCCCGCCTTTGGCGGCCCTCTTATTTGCTAGTCTGCTCTCTTGACCCCCTCCCCAGCCCCCTGAACCCTCTCTTCTTCTCCATCTCCAATCACTCTCTATCCCACCGAACCTCTCACCAACCCCGGGACTCCTCCTCCAACTCTAACCACTCTCCACCCCACGAACCTTCTTCCCGACCCCGGAACCTCTTTCCTCGACTCCGATCCACAAACATCAGTACTTTTTTCTAAATATCTTGAAAATGGCCTAACAAATTTTGATCAAATTTTATTTTTTATTTATTTAAGTACTTACCTTGAGGACCTCAAAAAAGGTTATATAAATATTTTTTTAATAAAATTACATTTAAAGTACTTTACTCTACACCCAGGTAACCACAATATCCTCCAGAATATTCTAGGATATTCTAAGGACATTTAAATCTTCTTAGAATATTCTGAGGATATTGTGTGTTACCTGCGGCAGTAATCAAGTAGTTTTTTTTTAAATTCTCTAAAATTTGTTTAATATAAATCATTTAAAAAACATTGATTAAGTAAGAATGGATAGGCTTCTCTCAGTTAAATGCTAAATTTGAAAATAAATTTTACAAGTAACCTTAATAACTGGGCTGTTATAATATCCGGTACCTTTGCTGGAGGAATCGATTTAAAATAAAAAAAATCGATTTTCATCTATTACTTGAGGAATTCTACATTGCATTTTTAACGTTTCGATTATTATAATAATTAGTGGTAACCAGTCCTGAAGAAATGAAACAATCGAAAGTCGCGGTTTTAGAAAACAAATATTTTGATAGGTTTTTTTAAAATTAAATATCTAATTATTAACAAGTGGTTGAATAAAAATAAATTCTGTGGTTGAATCAAAATAAAACAAGTGGTTGATTAAAAATAAATAATAATTGGAATAAAAATAGCCATCGATTCTTAGTCCGCTTAGTAAGCTCTTAGATTTATGGATATCTAGAATTTTCCATGACACTTCTAAGGATTCAGATCATATCCTGTCATAGAAAATGCTAGATATTTATAAATCTAAAAGTTTTAATAAAAAAGTGTTTCAAGTAAACGTTCAAGTCAACAAAACTTTCTAGAGAATCACATAGGAATCAAGTTCTTAGGATGAATGGTTTTCATTTTATGAAGAAAAAAACTGCAATTTTTTGAAAACATAGATAATTTCTTGTCATGGAAAATGCTGGATATCTATAAATCTAAGAGTTTCAGCAAAAAAGTGGTACAAACAAATGTTGAAGGCAACATAATTTTCTAGAGAATCACATAGGAATCAAGTTTCTAGAATGAGTGGTTTTCATTTTATGAAGAAAAAATTGCGAATTTTTCAAAAAAATTGCAGTTTTTCAAAATTTCAGCCACATTGCGGCACGGATACCATTTATCCAATTAAGATAAAACTGCATTTAAATTGTAGCAAATTTAATTTAGTTTAAAAATGTATACAATGGTCTTAGTCGAAAATGTGCTCCTTTATGGTCAAAATGGGAAAAAATCGAAAAAAGTGTGCGAATTTTTGGGTGATCCGGAGGCTGTTAAGGTCGAAAACTTGGATTTTGCGCTTGAGCCCGAGCAGTTAGTCGGAGATAAAAACCTAAATGATAAAATTTGTAGGAAATTTTATGAACTTTATTTTTGATTAGGAAGGATATTTACGGAAAGTTCATAGTTTTTGAGTTTTAAGGAAAGAATCGCCAAAAAATGGAAATTTTCACACTTGTTGCATTTTCTACAATGTTGCGTCACGAAATTTTAGTGAGAGATTTAAGATTTGTATTCAGCGCACCCAAAAAACATATATATGCAAAAAATCCGAACTACTCCAAAACTTTCCCAACAGAGGCCCATTTGAGCATAATTGGACTGGATTATCTCATCTAATACTTAAGGAATAACCATTCTATATTACATTTTTAACGTTTCGATTATTATTGGTAACCAATCCTGAAGAAATGGTTTCAATTTTGGAAAAAAAAATATTTTTATAAGTTTTTTTAATTAAATAACTGGTGTTTGAATAAAAATTAATCGCGTGGTTGAATCAAAATAAAACAAGTGGTTGTTTAAAAATAAACAATAATTAAAAACAAACAAATTACCGAGAGTGTCCGGATAGATAATATTTATTAAACGTATATTTATATAATAAAAATGAATTTCTGTTTCATCGTAAGCGCAGATCTCTCAAATGCCTGGACCGATTTGGCTAATTTTTTTTTAATGTTCGTAATAGTCCAATTCAGGTTAATACGTAAAAAAAAAAATTGGAAAAGTTGCCCGGAAAATTGGAAAATTTAGGAAAAACTAAAAAATTTCAGGTTAGCCAACATAGCTTGCCAAACAATAAAAGAACTAAACTAGCAAACTAAACATGTGTTGGCGGCCCTGTTTGTCAGATTTCTTAGTGTCATTCATTCTTAATAGTTCTAACCACATTATCGTTGAAGAGGAATTTAATACTGCAACAAAGATTTACAAAAACTATCAATTTTTTTATTTAAAGTACATTTATAAACAAAAATTAAAAAAAAAAATAGTCATGATAACTAAATTTTTGAAAAAGTTATGGTTATTTAAAAAAAGCTATTTTTTCAAAAATTCCTAACTTCTTTTGGGTTAGGTAAAAAAAATTTGAAAAAATTCTGAAAACCGTCTTTAATAAGGTAGAAAAAATAAAAAAGTTTCAGCCAAGCTTTTGATTATATATATAGATGAAAAATATTTAATTTAAAATAAAATCTGTTATTTAAAAATCATTTTTCTTAAAAATACCTTTGGGAATCTGACCTCATCTTTTTTCTATTGTATTTAAGACCCTCAGTCATTTCAAAAGAACTAAGCCTTTTGGCTTTTGTATTCGAGCTCATTCATTCATTTCAATATTATTTATTTATTTAAAGGATTATTGAAACTATACTAACTAAACTAACTGAAAGGAATTAATTAGCTTTTGGAATTTCTTTAAAAATATATTTTAAAGATTAAAACCAAAATTCAATTCTTTAAAGAAAACAAAATCATTTGAAAACCCATTGTTATATTGTTTTGAAATCTAGGAAATTTCAGCCTATTGAAATTATTAAAAACCTATTTTGAGCCTAATTAAACCTAAATTTTCTATAATCTAATAATAAACTTTAAAAGTTTATTATTTTTAATTTTTTAATTGGATATTTCTCCCTTATTTATTGAATTTTTAAAAGAAAAAAACTTTATTTTAATTTAAGTTGAAAGGTTCTTTTTGCCGAATAATTGTGTAGCAGAATAGGACATTAAAATATTGTCTTCTGCTGAAAAAATAAATTTTTTAAATTAATTCCTAAAGAGATATATTTTGTCCTCTTCATCAATCTATTACAATTAATTCACAAGAGTTGATATATGAAAGTGTTCTTTACACGTGTATAAAACATCAATAAAACAGCCACGAGGGAGTCCAGGGGCGAAGCCCCGCTAGCAAAAGGCCCGCCGAAGGCGGGCCTTAAAGCTTGTTGATAATAAATATCTACTCATGAGATAATAATTTTTGTTTGAATTCTCTAGGGGTTGTTTGCCATTCTTCATTAGGCCTAAGTTATTTAAATGTATAAATTAATTATTAGGGAGCATGCATTACCTACCTATAATCTATTTATAAGTCTATATGGTCCGTCCTTTCTTCTCTAAGTATATTAACCTTTAGTGCTCTATTAATGGACTAAAAAGGGCGTGTAAAATATTAAACTAGAGGCTATCAAGATACAAAAATCTGTATCATAAGTCGACGCCCCTTTATTTTAGAAAGAATATCAATCAATTTATTATAAGGTAATAAAAGTTAATTTTAAAACTATTGTATATACTAATTAATTATTACTTACTATAGTATTAATTAGTACTTCAACGCCTTAACTGTGATTGATTTTTAGAAAAATGAATAAATATAGGGTGCTTCAAAAAAATGTATACACACTTTGAACTTTCCATAGAAAATTTATTTACCGTTCTACAAAGTTAAATTTCAGGAAAATAGAAAAGTCCAATGTAAATGAAACATAAATAACAAATGTTAATACTGTTCAAATTGGTGATCTGCAGCATCAATACAATTCTGAGTACGAGTCACCACTGATTCTGTACATCGTATCAAAACGTCCAATGAGATTTCTCTACACAGATGAGGTGTACAAACGTAAACCACGTAACCTAGACATTCTTTGGAATGAGATTCAAGCAGTGTGTAGAGAAATCTCATTGGACGTTTTGATACGATGTACAGAATCAGTGGTGACTCGTACTCAGAATTGTATTGATGCTGCAGGTCACCAATTTGAACAGTATTAACATTTGTTATTTATGTTTCATTTACATTGACTTTCAGCTTTCTATTTTCCTGAAATTTAACTTTGTAAAACGGTAAATAAATTTTCTATGGAAGTTCAAAGTGTGTATACATTTTTTGAAGCACCCTGTATATATCTATTACTTTACCATACAGGGTATGGTCAAGTATTGTAATCGTGCATGAAAAAGTGGTTTTTTTAGCTAGTTTTTTTCAAAATATCTCAAAAACGGCTGAAACTATTTCGATTAAAAAAAATTGAGCAAAACCATGGCATTTCTGTCTACAAAAAATCTCTAATAAGTGAACATCGAAAAAATTATATTTTTCGAGATAATAATTGTTTTGTCAAAATGTCTCTTAGTTATTTAGTTAGTTAGTCTGTGCGTTACCAAATTTGTGGACGAGCTAGCTCAAAAACTATTGTGAATATCGAATCCAAATTTCACACGTAGTTTTGGTCCATTGAGATTAGATTTTGATGCATATCGACCCGAAAAGGGGGGTGGAGGGGTGTTAAAAATTAAAAAACTAGACCAATTGAGCAAACTCAACCAAAGCTTGTATACATAATCAGTGGGGGCCCCAGAAGTCTAAAAATGCAAAAGCTAACCGCCCAAAATGGGGAGGGGGTGTATTGTCCAAAAATTAAAATCTAGGCCCTTGTACCAAACTCAACCAAATTTTGTATAAGTAGATAATCAGTGTGATCCCAGAAGTCTACAAATTCAAAAACTAACCGCCCGAAATGGTGGGGGGAGGGGGGGTGTATGGTCAAAAAATGAAAATATAGGTCCTTGTACCAAACTCAACCAAATTTTGTATACATAATCAGTGAGCCCCCAGTAAACTAAAAATGCAAAAACTAACCCCCCATCACCCCTAAATAATTATAAATAATTTTATTAAATATTAAATATAAGTGAGGGGCCAGGTTGTATGGTAAAGTCAAGTGGATGGTCACATCAGAACACGTCAGCTTATTTTTCTCCACTATACTATAATTGTAGGGAAAGAGAGGGGCAAAAATAATCAATTTCCAGATTACTCGTACACAGTGGCGTAGCCAGAGAATTTTCATTTGGGGGGGGGGTTAATCCACAAAGCAAAATATAGTATCTAGTGGGAATTTTTTTTTTATTAAAACAAATAATAGTCCAGTTAAATCGTGCTTTTAGCCGGAAAGTTTTGGGGTAGTTGTAATTTCTTCGACCTTTTATGTTTTTGGGTGTGCTGAATTTGAATCTGAGGTTTATTAAATAAATTTCGAGACGGAACATTGTCAAAAATGTCAAAAAAGGTAAAAAAATATCTCATTTTTTTGTCGGTTTTTTGCCTATAACACGAAAAATATCCTGTCATGGAAAATGCTAGATATCTATAAATCTAAGAGTTTTAATAAAAAAAGGGTCCAAGTAAATGTTCAAGTCAACAAAATTTCCTAGAGATTAAATTAGAAATTAAGTTTCTCGGATGACTGGTTTGCATTTTATTAAGGAAAAACTGCTATTTTTTGCAAAAAATTGCAGTTTTTTAAACCTCATTGTAGCACGGGTTACCATTATTCAATTAAAATAAAATTAACAAATTAATAGGTGTTTTGGACAATTTTATTTTTTATCAATTTTTGCACAACGTTTCGTCCCTTTCCAGACTTGACAACATCTCCATAAGAGAATCTCACAACATAAATATGATTGTAAGAGGATAGATTTGAAAAAACAACAACTTAATGCGAATGGTGATCCTCCGGCTAACACCACAGCTTTGGCGTTACACCATCTGAACGCTGGTCATCAGTTTTTGTTTGATAATGTATGTATTATGGACCGAGAAAGACACTGGAGAAAACGTAATATTAGTGAAATGTGTTTTATCAAGATGAATGAGAGTGTGAACATGAGGTCAGATACACTGAATTTAAGTTGTATATATGATTTAGTTTTGAATCAGTGACGTTTCGATGGTCGATTTTTTATTTTTGTTTTTGTTTTTTATTTTTGTTTTTGTTTTTTATTTTTGTTTTTGTTTTTGTTTTTGTTTGTTTTTGTTATTTGTTTTTTTGTTTATTTATTTTTATGTTAACTCAAGATTGATAGCTTAAATTTTTTAAATTGTTTTCTCGATGGTCTCACTATTTTTATGTACGTTTAATTTGTTAATTGATTGAGGTGAGTGACATGTGGCATATCATGTATAGTTGTATTTTGAAATATGCATTAATTTAATTTTCCCAATCTATTGTTCTTGTATTTTTGTTTTTCAGCACTTGATAAAGTCCGGAAACGGACGAAACGTTGTGCAAAAATTGATAAAAAATAAAATTGTCCATAACACCTATTAATTTGTTAATTTTATTCAAATAAAGAATGGACATGAACCAACTGAATTATTCAATTAAGATGAAACTTTGTTCAATCTAGTTTAAAAATGTATAGAGTGGTCTTTGTTGAAAACATCCTCCTTCATGGTTAAAATGGGAAAAAATTGAAAAAAGTTCGAGTTTTTGGGATTTGCGGTAACAGAAATAATACGTTAATTTTCAACTAGCTCTTGAACCCGAACGGTTAGTCGGAGAAAAACCTAAATGATGAAATTTGTAAGAAATTAACAAAATAAAGAGGGGAGCTGCTGTGTGTGAATTAAGAACTTTCATTTCGAAAAGGAATGTTATTTACGAAAATTTGATTATTTTCGAGTTATAAGCAAAAAATCGCCAAAAAATGAGATTTTTTTACATTTTTTGGTATTTTGGACAATGTTCCGTAACGAAATTTTGTTAGCAAATCTCAAATTCGGATTTAGCACACCCAAAAACATATAAGATCAATAAATCAAAACTACTCCAAAACTTTCAAGCGAGGACTGGACTATAAAGTTACTTCAAGAAATAAAAAAAGAACATAATTCTTGATTAAAATATATTTAATTACGGTTAGTTTGCCATAAGAAACGGTTTTTCGTTGCCGTTACTCATCCCATGAGCACTGCCTTGGGGTGGAGGTGGGTTCTGACCCTCAAAATCCCCCCCCCCCGTGGATACGCCTCTGTGTACCATACTACACTCGGGAGCAGCTAAATCGACTCAACCTCTAAGCGCGCATACAAAGTCGTTTTTCTTTTAAATGGCCAAGCCGATATTTATAAAATAAATATATCTTTAAAGCTTATTTATTTAGCTTTACATTGATATCAATTTCAAGCAAATGTAGTATATATTTTTGAAAATATTAAAAAGATTAATAAATTATTAAAATAAAGTCTGAATTTTTTCACATTCGGGATTTTGGATGACATCCATTTTTTCCTTTACCATACAGGGTATGGTCAAGTATTGTAATCGTGAATGAAAAAAGTGTTTTTTTTCCTTCTTTTTTTCAAAATATCTCAAAAATGGCTGAAACTATTTTGATTAAAAAAATTGAGCGAAACCATGGCATTTTGCTCTACAAAAAAGCTCTAATAAGTGAACATTGAAAAAATTATATTTTTCAAGATAATAATTGTTTTGTCAAAATGTCTATTTGGTTGTCTGGTTGGGTGTCCGTTACTCTGTGCGTTACCAAATTTTTGTGGACGAGCTAGCTCAAAAACTAGTGTTAATATCGAAACCAAATTTCACACGTAGTTTTTGTCCATTTAAATTAAGAGCTGATTAGATTTTTGTGCATATCGACCCAAAATTAAGGGGGGTGGAGGGTTGAAATTAAAAATATAGGCTCTTCTACCAAACTCAACCAAATTTTGTATACATAATCAGTGGGATCCGAGAAGTCTAAAAATGCAAAAACTAACCAACTTAAATTGGGGGGGGGGTCAAAAAATGAAAATCTACTAATATAATTATAAGTAATGAAATAGCAATAAAGAATATTTTTTATTTAACCCGTCATTTATTTTGTAAATATTTTCATTCCTTACGAAAATTTATTATTAAGGGGGCCCCAATTATTATTAAAGGGTAATCAAAATCTTATGATGTCAAACACAGCGTGGAAGAGGGGAGGTTGAACTAGCCACAAAAACGCCTTTCGTAATTTATGAATGGCTCTAAACTTATATCTAAAAAAATTCTTACTTACCTATATTTAACCAAACTCAACCAAATTTTGAATACATAATCAGTGGGACCCCAGATGTAAAAAAATTGCAAAAACTAACCCGCCCACCTACATGATTATACATAATCTTAGGCCCCAGGTTGTATGGTAAAGTCTAGTGGATGGCCACATCAGAATAAGTCAGTTTATTTTGAAATGTAAAAAACTCACATCCTTAAATCATTAAATTATTTTTTTAAAACCCACTGTGAAGTCCAAGAACAAAGAGATGAAGAAAATCTGGGGGAAGACCAGTTCGGCTTTAGAAGAAACAGAGGCACCCGAGAAGCAATTCTCTCTCTTAGACTAATAATAGAAAGGGCTTTTATCAGGGAAGAATCTGTCTACATCGGATTCATAGACCTAGAAAAAGCATTCGATAACGTCAATTGGGAAATTATGTTTAAAATATTAAAACAGGCGGGAATAAAATTCAGGGAGAGAAGACTAATCTACAATCTATATCAAAACCAGACGGCAATTATAAATATTGGAGATGAGCAAAGAGAAGCCAAAATAAAAAAAGGTGTAAGACAAGGATGTGTGCTGTCACCCATGATTTTCAACTTATACATAGAAGAAGCGATTAAAGAATTCAAAGACAAAATTGATACAGGTATCGAAATCCAAGGTCAAAAGATCGCTATGTTAAGATTTGCCGATGACATTGCCCTTCTAGGAAGCAATAAAAAAGAATTAGAGGACGCCCTGAATGGAATTAACCAAATCCTAATAGAAGAAATCAAAATGAAAATAAACAAGAATAAAACCAAGGTCCTAGTATGTACAAAAAAAGAACAAACGAGACAGGAATGCATCAAAATTAACCAAGAAAACCTAGAAGGAGTTAAGGAATTCCGCTACCTAGGAAGTAAAATAACATGGGATGGGAGGAGCGAAAACGAAATTAAATCAAGAATTGCCCAAGCAAAAATGGGGTTTAATTCAAAACAAAAACTACTATGCTCCTCCTCAATCAGCTTAGAAAACAGGAAGTTGCTATTGAAGACATATGTATGGAGCATAGCCATGTACGGGTGTGAAACCTGGACAATTAGAAAAGCGGAGAGAAAGAGATTAGAGGCTTTCGAAATGTGGTGCTACAGAAGAATAAGGAATATCAAATGGATGGATAAAATTACAAATGAAGAAGTTCTTGGAAGAATCGGAGAAAGAAGAACCTTGTGGAAGAGTCTGAAGAAGAGAAGAGGTCAGATGATGGGGCACACACTGAGACATGGGGGACTGCTTAGGGATATCTTGGAGGGGGAGGTGGGAAAGAAAAGGGGAAGGGGAAGACCCAGATTAGAATATTTCAACCAAATAATTGGGGATATGGGATGCCAGACATTTAGAGAGGTCAAACAGCTGGCGGGGGAGAGAGTCGAGTGGAGACGGATTGTTGCATCAAACCAGTCTTAGGACTGTATACTCGATGATGATGATGTGAAGTCCAGGTGGCGTAGCACCCGATCAGTAGAATGCGGGCTTGGCAGCTGATAGGTGTATATTTATACTTAATGATCTTGTCCTTGTCCATTTAATAATAGCAAAGGTGTAATTTCTTGACCATAAATCGAGTTTTGGTTGTTATTTCGTTTGGATTTCATCTCTCTCCATGAAAATCTCTATTTTTTTTTTTTTTTTTTTTTTAAGAGAGATAAATTTCTAATCTCTTCTCCACACTTGGACAAAATAAAGAGGGGGAACTGCTAGCTGCCTGTGCGTGAATTAATAAAAAAAAAAAAATATCTAAACGTTTCGAAAAACATGCTCGGAATGTTTTTGCATAGTAAAATTATATTCTACTAAGTTAAAAAGAGAGAAAAAAAGAGTGAGAGAGAAAAAAGTTACTCAAGTGAATTTTTATAACATTGCATAAATATGTTATTGATGTCTGAATAAATCGAATGGTTGGTTATTTATTCAGGATGGTGGAAATCTTTTCCCACTTGATTGCTTTTTCCACCGGAGGAAAAATAAATAAAATAAAAAAATAAATGGTCATCTTGGCTTGTGGTTTCTGTTATTTGGCATGCAAACTGGAGCTGGAGCTGGAGCTGGAGGGGCAAGCACTCTTCCTAAGAAATATGATTGTGTTTCGCAGTCGAGATTCACAATTGAATATTCTCTTCTCTGAAAGATGCTTCGATTTGATAAGTGGAAAAATAAGCTGACGTGTTCTGATGTGGCCATCACCTTGACATTACCATACAACCTGGCCCCTCACTTATATTTAATATTTAATACAATTATTTATAATCATGTAGGGGAGGGAGTTAGTTTTTGCATTTTTAGACTCCTGGGGTCCCATTGATTATGTATAGAAAATTTGGTTTTGTTTGGTCAAATGGCCAAGATTTTCATTTTATGACCCAGCACCCCCACCCCCTTTCAAGCGTTAGTATTCTAGGGTCCCACTGATTATGTATTTAAAATTTGGTTGAGTTTGGATAAAATTACAAATGAAGAAGTTCTTGGAAGAATCGGAGAAAGAAGAACCTTGTGGAAGAGTCTGAAGAAGAGAAGAGGTCTGATGATGGGGCACACACTGAGACATGGGGGACTGCTTAGGGATATCTTGGAGGGGGAGGTGGGAAAGAAAGGGGAAGGGAAGACCCAGATTAGAATATTTCAACCAAATAATTGGGGATATGGGATGCCAGACATTTAGAGAGGTCAAACAGCTGGCGGGGGAGAGAGTCGAGTGGAGACGGATTGTTGCATCAAACCAGTCTTAGGACTGTATACTCGATGATGATGGATGGTCAAATGGCCTAGATATTAATTCTTTGACCCTGTACTCCCCCCCCCCCATTTTGGCCTGTTAGTTTTTTCAATTTTAGACTTCTGGGGGCCCACTGATTATGTATACAAAATTTGGTTGAGTTTGCTGAAACGGGCTAGATTTTTAATTTTTAACCCCCCCCCCCCTGATATGCATCAAAATCTAATCAGCTCTTAATCTCAATGGACCAAAACTACGTGTGAATTTTGGTTTCGATATTCACACTAGTTTTTGAGCTAGCTCGTCCACAAAATTTGGTAACGCACAGACTAACTAACAAACAAACAGACATTTTGACAAAACAATTATTATCTCGAAAAATATAATTTTTTCGGTGTTCACTTATTGAAGCTTTTTTGTAGTGCGAAATGCCTTGGCTTCGCTCAATTTTTTTTATAAAAATAGTTTTAGCCATTTTTGAGATATTGTCGAAAAAAAGAAGGAAAAAAAACACTTTTTTCATGCACGATTACAATACTTGACCATACCCTGTATGGTAAAGTAAAAAATACTCAGTAAAGAAGATTTCAACTTCTCCTTAGACTAGACCCCTAAATATGGACCGCATCTACTTAAATAAATTATCAATTCGCTTAACAGATGCCAATCTTATTTTATTAAATGAGCAATTCTTATACAGGGTGAGTTTTTTATCCTGAGACAGTCTTATAACTCAAAAACATGTCATTATATAAAAATAAGCTGACGTGTTCTGGTGTGGCCATCCACTTGACTTTACCATAACCTGGCCCTCACTTATATTTAATATTTAATAAAATTATTTATAATCATGTAGGGGAGGGGGGTTAGTTTTTGCATTTTTAGACTCCTGGGGTCCCATTGATTATGTATATAAAATTTGGTTGAGTTTGGTCAAATGGCCAAGATTTTCATTTTTTGACCCAGCCCTCCCACCCCTTTTCGGGCGGTTAGTTTTTGCATTTTTAGTATTCTGGAATCCCACTGATTATGTATATAAAATTTGGTTGAGTTTGGTCAAATGGCCTAGATATTAATTTTTTGACTATGCACTCCCCCCTCCCCATTTTGGCCTGTTAGGTTTTTCAATTTTAGACTCCTGGGGGCCCACTGATTATGTATACAAAATTTGGTTGAGTTTGCTCAAATGAGTTAGATTTTTAATTTTTTACCCCCCTTCCAGCCCCTTTAATTTTGGGTCGATATGCAACAAAATTTAATCAGCTCTTAATCTCAAGGGATCAAAATTACGTGTGAAATTTGGTTTTGATATTCACACTAGTTTTTGAGCTAGCTCGTCCACAAAAATTTGGTAACGCACAGACTAACTAACTAACTAACAGACATTTTGACAAAACAATTATTATTTCGAAAAATATAATCTTTTCGATTAATAAAAATAGTTTCAGCCGTTTTTGAGATATTGTGAAAAAAAGAAGGAAAAAAAACAATTTTTTCATGCACGATTACAATACTTTACCATACCCTGTATGGTAAAGTAAAAAATACTAAGTAAAGAAGATTTCAACTTCTCTTTGGACTAGTCCCCTAAATATGGACCCCATCTACATAATACAATAAATTATAAATTCGCTTAACAGATTCCAATCTTATATTATTATATAAGCAGTTCTTATACAGGGTGAGTTTTTTATCTTCAGAAATTCTTATAATTCAATTGTTAGTGATATGCCTTGTCGACATGTTTTGATGGTCAACGCGGAAGCAGTAGGCTTGTGTAATTGCTGAGATTGCAAAGCTTGACCTGATTATAATTATATTTAAGCCATGAATCTCTGATGAATCGTGGCGGATGACTTATTGACCGAGATCTCTGTCACACCGTGCCTCTGTACTTATACTGAATAAACCTTGTATTAAATAATACATCTTGTTATAATCATTTACTACACTCCCTCACCCCTAGTATATTATAACAAACAGTGCATTATATAAAAAATGTTGTTTTATAACAATGGGGGAACTAAACTACGCTATTGTTTGTCAACGTAGAGCAGTGTTGTTCAACCTTTGTCATCCCGCGGAACCCTTTTTTGAGATAATTTTTTATTGAACCCTTCGTTATTAGCACACGCAGATTTGATTTTAATGGGGAGGGGGGTGGAATGTCTTATCTATATAAATTAAATGCATCAAAAGTCCGTAGAATCCTTCGAGTCCAGAATCGTTTCGGTGCAAGAACCGTTCGCAAGCTGAATCGCTGTAGAATCGTTTGAACGCGGAATCTATTTTATTTTTTATAGTATGCATTAGACGATCTTTTTCGATTTCTCACTTTATTAGTGACTAGCGTGCAAGGCCCTCTTGCTAGGCAGGAAGCACGCCCCCTGGACCCCCCCCCTCACCCCCCATTCCCACCCACCACACTCCCCGAAACCCATTAAGCACCCCCGCACCATGCCCAAGCTCTATTACAACATACCACACAAGCAAGTATGTTTGTTGGCTCTTTGCTCTTCACTTCTTTACATTTCCAATTTTATTCAAGACGCAATTGAGAATACTGGCGTTCATAAACGGTAATTAGAATTGTAAAAAGAGATTAAAGTTGATCTTATAACAAATCATCTTCTTAATTAAAAGGAAAATCAAATGGCTCATTTATTTTATCTAAAAGGATCTAAAACCATCTATTCATAATGTCTTTAAGTAATTTATTACCTGATATTGATTTATGAGTTTATTTTCCAATTTGATTATGAAATTCTATTTTTTTTTTTTTTATAAATTTTATTAAACCAATTATTTTACATTAATTAAGGTATACATTGTATTTTTGCTTCGATTCCGGAGATTACTTCTCCACCATCGAGTGTCCTTATTCATCTTTAGTCCTTGTTTTTAATAAGAGGAAAAATCTAATTAGATAAGAAAAACCTCTTTTCCGATAATTATTTCAATTCCATTATTCCCCAATCAAGTCGATTGGTTTATCAATCCTCTCCTCCCATTTTTCCATTTCATGAAATTCTATTATGATTATTCTTTTAAAAAAGAGAAAGCTATTTAAGACCACCTTCGGTTATTAACCGACTTTAAAAAAGGAGGAGGTTCTCTATTCGACTGATTTTTTTTTTTGTTACCTCATATCTCCGCCAATTGTGAACCAATTTTGAAAACAAAATTTTGCATTGGGTTCAGTCTACCTTCCAATTGGTCCCATTTTTTTCATAGGTATTAGACCTTTTTTGTTAGGTTTGTTCAGGCCTAACTTCTTTGTTTATGAACCGATTTCGATGATTCTTTTTTTATTCGAAAGGGGGTGTCTTAGGGATGGTGTCATATTAATTTGGTCAAGTTTTGATGATATGATCACTATTAATAACATCACTAAAAAGAGAAAAATAAAAATAATTTTTAAGAAAAAATAAAACCGACTTCAAAAAAAATTAAATGCAACAAATAAAATACAATAAAAGGTATAAAATAATTATTATCTTATTTTTTTTTTTTTTTTTTTTTTTTTAAGTGCGCATCGACTGCCAGGGCCATTAGCGCCTCAGAAAACCTATCTTATCCATTTAATCATCTGTCTCAATCTAGTTTTTTTTTTTTTTTTTTTTTTTTAATCAGGTCATATCCATCTGTCCGTTGTTTTACAGTTTACGCCAATAGAGTTCGAAATAGTATTCAATAAATATCTAATAAGTGATAGCAACAATAACTCAAAAATATCACAGAACAAAACGTAACCTGTTATTGGTTTTGTCAAGTGTTAAAAAAAAAAAAAAAAAAATTAAATTAAATTTAGAAGCCCTATTTTATCTAAATACCCGAACAAATTTTCAAAATTTTCTTGATTTCCTAGAAGATTTAGGATAGATATATTTCCAATATTAAAATTTAATCTTGCAGAACTATATAAAGGACACTCAATTAATACATGGTCCACTGTGATTCTAGAGTTGCATATACCACACCATGGGGTATTTTCTCTAAGAATCAAGAACCCATGTGAGAAAAAGCAGTGCCCTATTCGTAGACGTATTAATTTGGTTTGCATTCTTCTAGGCATATCATATGTACTTAGTGGACAAATGTTAGGTTTGACTCTCTTAAGGATTGCATTCTCCCTCGCCCACTCATCATACCAGGAATTCATTATCTTATTTAGTTACAACTAAACGACGAAATATTAGAATGAAATTACTTTTAAAGTCGGTGCCAAACATATACATTTTATGGATCGCACACGACGGATCTTACTTAGTACGTTTGGAGGGTATGCTCGCTTATAGGTATGGTTTGTTTGGCACCGACTTCAAAAAGTAATTTCATGTTAACATTTCGTAGTTTACTTGTAACTAAATAAGATAATAATTATTTTATATTTTTTAGTGTATTTTATTTGTTGCATTTAATTTTTTTGAAGTCGGTTTTTATTTTTTTCTTAAAAATTATTTTTATCTTAAGGTCAGCATCGAGTGGAAATATTTAGTAGAGATTCGCTCAATATTTTGTATATTTTTAACCGACTTTAAAAAAGGAGAAGGTTCTCAATTCGACTGATTTTTTTTTTTGTATCTATGTTAATCGATTTCTTCGCCATTTATGAACCGATTTCGAATATTTTTTGCATTGGGTTCAGTCTAGTTCCCGATTGCTCCCGTTTTGTCATTAATATCCGTCCTTTTTTGTTATGTATGTTCACGCATAACTTCTTTGTATATGGGCCGATTTCGATGATTCTTTTTTATTGGAAAGGATGTTCCTTAGAGAAGTGGTACCATATTAATTCTGATAATATGATCAATGACAAAATAGCGGAAATCTCCAATTTATATGATCAAATAATCGAAATTATAATAACAAAAAATCTTTTACAAAAAACAATCTTAAAACTTTCATTTAAAGCCCGATAACGTTTTGAGAGAATTCCACTATTTATAAATTGAGTTTTATTATCATTTTCTGATTCATCCGCACAAATTTCTCTTACGAGATTCATTCTTGGTATTATCATAAGTCACTATTCTTAAGTAGTTTTTTGACAATATCTACTTTCCGACTAATTTCACGATAAAAACATTTAATACAAAATGAAACTAGAGAAAATTTCCTACAATTTATGTTATTATCTTTTTTTTCGTAAAATTAATATTTTTGGCGTAAGGCGCCGCAAACCATTATAGATCTACGCCAACCAGTGACAACTCTCATTCTAGAAACTTGATTGTTATTACATTGTCTAGAAATTTTGTTAATTTGGACGTTTACTTGGACCACTTTTAGTTAAAACTCTTAGATTTATAGATATCCAACATTTTCCATGACAGGAAATGATCCATTGTTTTAAAAAATCGCAGTTTTTACTTCATTAAATGAAAACCACTCATCCTAATAAAATAATTTTTAAGAAAAAAATAAAAACCGACTTCAAAAAATTAAATGCAACAAATATAAAATACACTAAAAGGTATAAAATAATTATTATCTTATTTAGTTACAACTAAACGACGAAATATTAACATGAAATTACTTTTTGAAGTCGGTGCCAAACAAACTATACCTATAAGCGAGCGTACCCGCCAAACGTACTAAGTAAGATCCGTCGAGTGCGATTCATAAAAGGTATATGTTTGGCACCAACTTCAAAAAGTAATTTCGTGTTAATATTTCGTCGTTTAGTTGTAACTAAATAAGATAATAATTATTTTATACCTTTTAGTGTATTTTATTTGTTGCATTTAATTTTTAAAGTCGGTTTTTATTTTTTTCTTAAAAATTATTTTCTTTTTCTCTTTTTAGTGATGTTATTAATAGTGATTATATCATCAGAACTTGACCAAATTAATATGACACCATCCCTAAGACACCCACTTTCGGATAAAAAAAGAACCATCGAAATCGGTTCATAAACAAAGAGGTTAGGTCTAAACAAACCTAAATAAAAAAGGTCTAATACCTATGAAAAAAAACGAAAAAAATGGGACCAATCGGTAGCTAGACTGGACCCAATGCAAAACAAAATTTCAAAATCGGTTGACAATTGGCGGAGATATGAGGTAACATAGGCACAAAAAAAAAAAAAAAATTATATATATCGAATCGAATTGAGAACATCCTCCCTTTTTGAAGAAGTCGGTTAAAAAGTGCATTTGGGGCCATTTTTCAAATATGGCGGCGCGAACGTCAAAGATACGAGGTGGAAAAATGAAATTCCGAAAGAGTATATCAAAATCTATATAGTTATCATTTTTCAAAACTCCCGGTAAAATTTCCAGGTAACCTCTTTTTAATCGACTTCCAAAAAAGGAGGAGGTTCTCTATTCGACTGAATTTTTTTTTTTGTTTTCTGCGCTATGTCATCCTCATATCTCCGCCAATTGTCAGCCGATTTTGAAAAAAATTTGCATTGGGTCCAGTCTTCCGATTGATCCCATTTTTTTTTGTTTTTTTCATAGGTATTAGACCTTTTTTATTAGGTTTGTTTAGACCTAACCTCTTTGTTTATGAACCGATTTCGATGGTTCTTTTTTATTCGAAAGGGGTGTCTTAGGGATGGTGTCATATTAATTTGGTCAAGTTCTGATGATATGATCACCAGATGAATGGACTATATACGAAGTTTGAAATCAATAATAATTGAATCATTTCCATAATGAACCAGTGAAAACGAGAAAAAATCAGTCATGTCATTGCTGGATCGGGATAAGGCAATTTAATGGCTCTCATTGGAGTACTAGAGTAGCAAAGGCGGGAAGAGATCGATATTGAGATAAAGGCAAAGTCAAGGGATAAAAGAGAGAGATTGAGGTAGACCCTATAGACCCTAGAGTGCATAACTAATAAGAAAAAGGCAGTGACTCAGGTGATATGGAATCCCAAACCTCAAGAAAGCTTAAAGAATTACCAGACAAGAAAATGGATCTAGAGGTCAAAAAAGGAGAGCGCTAGATTCTCCCCCGGGGATCCCCCCTCGTGAATTGTTAAAATAGCGTCTCTGTTTGTGTGCCCTTTTGTTTAATTTGACTTCTACACTCTCAAAGAAAACCCAAACACAAATGCCTTTTCAAGAAACTTTCATTGCTTTTATTAAAAATTAATTAGATTTACGAAAAAACCATAGCTAATTAAAAAACTTTAATCTAATAAAATAAACAATAAAGTAAACTAATTATTGATTGTTATATAAATATTTATTTAGAAAAAATCAATTATTAAATAACAATGGAAATTATTCTTTTAGATTTTACTAATATGTTTTCTTAAATTTTTCTACATTCTTGTACATTTTTCTCAATTTCAGATTTAATAATTAATTGGATTTTTAATTTTAAATCCCACTAATAAATTACAAATATTAATAGGTGTACAAATAAGTTTCCGCCGTTTGACATAGTTGGTCCCAACAGTAAGTTGTGATTAAAATTGTCAGAATTAAAACTTAATTATCGTAAGGTTGTATATTTTCAAAAACAAAATCTTGAAATCTTAGTGAACTTTCATCAGTATATTATATTTTTTGTATGCGAAAGTGTCAAGTTTTGCGTCTTATATTTTACTTTAACATACAGAGTATGGTCAAGTATTGTAATCGTGCATGAAAAAAGTTTTTTTTTCTTCTTTTTTTCAAAATATCTCAAAAACGGCTTAAACTATTTTGATTAAAAAAATAGAGCGAAACCATGGCGTTCGCTCTACAAAAAATCTCTAATACCTGAATATCGAAAAAATTATATTTTTCGAGATAATAATTGTTTTGTCAAAATGTCTGTTGGTCTGTCTGGTTGTCTGTTTGTCTGTTAGTTAGTCTGTGCGTTATCAAATTTTTGTGGTCGAGCTAGCTCAAAAACTAGTGTGAATATCTAAACCAAATTTCACACGTAGTTTTGGTGCATTGAGATTAAGAGCTGATTAGATTTTGGTGCATATCGACCCAAAATTAAGGGCAGTGGAGGGGGTGGGGTTAAAAATTAAAAATCTATGCCATTTAAGCAAACTCAACCAAATTTTGTATACATAATCTGTGGACCCCAAGAAGTCTAAAAATGCAAATACTAACGCCCCTACATGATTATAAATAATTTTAGGGGCCAGGTTATATGGTAAAGTCAATTGGATTGTCTCCTCAGAACACGTCAGCTTATTGTTATATGCGAAAGTGTCAAGTTTTGCGTCAAATAAGCATCATTTGCGGGAACTTTTGATTTACTTATTCATTTTGAAAAAATCTGCAGCTGATGCGCATCGATTGCTTGTAGAAACATAATGGTGAGGCTGTCTTTGGTTCTCTGGTAATAAATTACTAAACAATACGACACCAACCCCACACGAAACAAGTTCCTCCAAACAGGCTGTAATACCGCCATTTTCTTTTAGTTTCAAGTCCTTAACTACTGAGAATTCTTTTCACATTGAATAACGGGGTATCTAATCCCCTTTTTTTATCAATGGTTCTAAAGTTCAAACCCCTCAATTTACATTACAGTCGCATTGTCGAAACCTTTTTTATCCCCATTTGTAATGCTAATTATTCAAAAAATACAGGGCTGAATAGAGTGATGCTAAAGGCAAACTCCACACAATTAGACTTATTTTCATGTGGTGTGAGGGATATCAAAAGATATTGCTCACACTACGATTAAATGTCTAATAGATTGTATTATATTATTACAAGAGAGAGAAAGAAAAATAAAGAATCGGGGAAAGAAGAACCTTGTGGAAGAGTCTGAAGAAGAGAAGAGGGCACACACTGAGACATGGGGGACTGCTTAGGGATATCTTGGAGGGGGAGGTGGGAAAGAAAATGGGAAGGGGAAGACTCAGATTAGAATATTTCAACCAAATAATTGGGGATATGGGATGCCAGACATTTAGAGAGGTCAAACAGCTGGCGGGGGACAGAGTCGAGTGGAGACGGATTGTTGCATCAAACCAGTCTTAGGACTGTATACTCAATGATGATGATGATGATATTATTACATGCTTTATATTAACTTCACTTCTATGTATGTATCCATCTGTGTACTATTTAAATATCTATTAATGTGACTTTTGTTCTGTTAAATTCCGCAATCATTTCTCTATAAAAATAATTGTTTACCTACTCAATTTAAATGAAATATTATAAATATAATAAAAATAAATGCATTACATTATGTTAAATTCCGCAAACTTTTCTCTATAAAAATAATTAAGACTATAAATTAGTATTTTAGTTTTGTTAAATTGTTAATTTATTGTATAAAAATGTATAATATTGTAACTGGGATAACTCCCATATTTATTTATTTATTTATAGCCTTTTTGGTTTATTACATAAAAATATAGAATATATACATCGGTTATTGTACCAGGCCCTTTAGGGCATAGGCCTCTCCCCAAATTCGTCCACGCTTTCCT